>BMAU01019100.1:2042500-2285466 GCA_019973935.1 Trichonephila clavipes | reverse complement strand
TACCGAGTTGCAAAGGGGAAGGTTGGCGCCTTCAAACTAGTTTAACCCACGTATTCGGTCCTAAGTCAGAAATTGCTTTCTGACTCGCTAGGTTCTTCTTTTTTGTAGTTTCTTTTATTTCTCTATAATTTTGTTCTTCATGTTCAGCTTTTATATTTTTTATTACGCTATTTCTTGTTATGTTCATTATCTATTATTTCTTGTTTTTGATATATAATACATATTTCTTTCATATATATATATATATATATATATATATATATATATATATATATATATATATATCAATGCCCTTGCAGCGTACGGGCAAACCGGTTCTTATCACCTTTCAGTAGCCTTTACGGTGTATGGGCAAACCAGTTAAGTTAAATCGAAATTACGTCAGTTTTCCTTTCACTAGAAAAGCACTTGAGTTTCTAAAGACGATGCCAGTTCTTATAATTTTTTAAAAAAATAAACAGGGTAAATTCTTGACAATAACATGATAAATACAATAATGTGGTTTTCATTGAATTCAGTTCTGTATTTGTTGTTCTACTCGTAAGGAAATTTAGATACAGTTTCAAATTTGATCATTAGCAAAAGACGATCAAGTATTGAGATTCTTCAGAAAGCTTTCAAAATTCAAAATAATTATTATTTCATGTATGTTCTTTTATATCAAGTGCATTTTTTCAGTGAACCAGTCGTGAGTTGTTGAATTCAGTGCGTTATTAATGTTCAAAAAAATGTGCTTCGTAAAAAAAGGTTAAGTAAATAGTTGAAGTTTATAACAGCAAAGCACGTTGGCTGATCGGATGGACACATGATTGCAGTTATCAATAACTATATATATATATAACGTCACTTAAATTTATTCCATTGCTACAATTCGTGAATCATATATTTACAGAATAAATATTACATTCTCAATTCCGTAATTAAACTGAATACAGAACACATTAAATGTCTACATTGATTTACTTTAGATTTATGTGATGTATATATAAATCTACATTTACATTTCCCCTTTATTTGTGATTACACATCACTTTAAATAATAGTATAAAAAATCTCTGTAATAAATATTACTAGTTATTTTTATGAAAACAAGGAAAAGGACACTCATACATATTATTTCTTTGTAAAAACAGGATTATCTATTACATAGATTTTTTAAACTGAGGCTGCGGTTCCCTATGGGGGAAGTGATAACCGTATGTGGGAGACGAGCATATCCAAAAAGTTGAAAATAAAATATTTAAAAAATTAATAATTCACTGAAAGGAAGCAAACAATAAATATATACATGTGACGTAAAAATAAAACATTTACACTGATATTATATACTAATAAATATATCAGAATTTTGCATAATGTTTTTAATAATTTAGTAATACTAAATTAAGAACAAGATTAATAATTCCTAGGGACTCCCATGAGCTCTTTTGTATATGTTATTTAAAAGTAACGTTAACACAATTAATGATAGTTCCGAATTAAATAGCCCATAATCATAATAAGCAGCTGCCTTTTTAATTATACAGTCAAGCATTCATTCAAACCATTATGTAATTGATCTTTACTTGAATAACATAATATGTAACTACTTCAACAAATATGAGTCAATTAATAAACAAAGTTTAGCAAAAGCATCTGTTTTGGTTCAGGATCCAAGGATAGCTAGCTCTTTCTACAAAGAATATGAGTCTTAAGTGACATTAGGACCAAGGATAAACAGACCCAATAACTGCTAATTACTTCACGCGACTACTAATTCCTGCAGCAAATTGCAGTTAATATCTGCGTCACTTGCTGAAGTTCTAATTTAGAGCTGCAAGGGACTGGTTTGTGCTTATTACCCAAATGACGTAAACAGCAGTAGACTGAACGCTATTCCAGAAGAATTTACAAGAATCTCGGGCAGGGAAGGTATGTGTTAGATGGATTACTGGGTAAGTATCAAAGACTGTAATTTATTGATGAAATTTCAATTACTTCTCCGTTACGGCTGCGATGAGGAATGTAGTACGGCTTAGTTACGGCTCGACCAGGCTGCTGTAAGCGTTTGCTGACTGGTTATTAATTAGATCTAAGGCAATCAAATTTTTACCAGAGCTACCGCTTAATAAATGGAATTTTCGAAATGGAATACACATAATTTTCCTTTTGCAGTAAAAGTGTTACTTTATGTATTCGAGTTGAAGTGAATTTAATGGTTAGTGATAATATATATTAATGTTTGCATAAAGGACATTTGTAACAGCAGTTGCTTAAATGATTTCAGTGTGGAATTGTTACGTTTGCCTTACGTGTTATTCGCAACAATGTAACACAAGAAATTAAAGATGACGATTTTTAAAGAAATAACAGTGGAATACGTTTGAAGCGAAAACGCGTAAGAGGAAATATTGGTTAACGCGCGAAATAAAACAACAGTCCCGACAACTATTATGTATTTTCAAACATTTTTTAACATGAAACGAATACGGATAACACCAAATTTAAGAGGGGTGCTTGAGAAAATTTCTGTATTATTGGGCTGTCCTAATGTATTATCTGAAGAATTCGTTGCAGTAGATGATAATGTGTGTGCAGCCCCAATTATGGCCGACAAAAACATTTTGGAGTTAATTCAAAGTTGAAAAAATATCATTTATGATGAGATTCCAACGACGAAAATGAAATGACTAATGTAGCTTCTGTTCCAACGTCATCCGAAATGAGGAACATCATGAAAAGTATGTGCAGTTATGTAGACGCAAATTCCAGAGGTAAAATGAATAACAAAATGAAACAACTTGTTGACAGTTTGGTGCTAAAAAAGACAATACAAAGATAAACATCAGATTATTTTCCATAAAAATTAATAAATATTTATTTTTCCAAAAACTTGGAAAATTTTGTATTAAATTTCATTAAATCTTTTAAAACGTTTTTGTTTCATTGTTTTTGATGAAACATACTTGAATACATACATTTCTATGTAAATCTAATGTACTCTAATAAACTTAATTTTGTTGAATATATGTTTTTTTCCGGCAATATCTTTTAACACGTAATTATTTTATCACCAAAAAAAATCCAGTCCCCTTAGTCTCGTGTTAGACGATTTTCACTGTAGCTGGTATTCATTATTCTGATGCGTAACACAATTTTAGTGGATATTAGTAAATAGTGTTACTTGGAAAAGGAGAATTTTCACAAAAATAATTATTAATCAAATTTAACACATGCAACTAATTATACATTGAAATGTTTATAATGGAAGTTTCTTAGACGAATGACAGTTCACCGTGTGGGAATCCTATTTTCAGAACACAAAACATTACTGAAAGCAGATAGATTATGATATGTATTAAAGACATGTTGTTGAAAAAATAATTTTTATCAGAAGAAAAACATGAATATTTTCGAGTTTGAAACGTTACGTGAAGTTATTTAAAATCCTTTATAAATAAAGATATGGATATTTGTATCTCGAATACCTTAGCATAGCAAAACTTCAAAATATTTTATTCAAGATACGACTGTCAAATATCTGGCGGATTTCATGGTAAAATAACATAAGCCCCATCTGAAAAATATACGCTAAATACCTATACATAATCCATCCCATATTTCAAAATCAGAAACGTTAACGTCGTTCTTAGAATTTGAAATATACCCTTGCCTAGGAACATTTTAAATCCTCTTATAGAATATTTCTTTATTTTGAAATTTTGTTTACTTTCCTGACAAGACGAGTCTTACCGCAATGTTATGGATTATTTGCTTGAATCTTGAATATATCTATTTAAAATAACATTCTATTCAATTCATTATTAATTAAAGGTTTTAAATGATTTTAATTAGATGACAAAAGCAAATATTCAGTTAAAATGTCTTCAAAATTTAATTCAATTTGCTGTCAAAGGTTTTGCATATTTATTCCTTTTAAAATTGAGTAAGTGAATAAATATTTACGTTTGTTGATTTCCATTGTAATGTTCCATTTTGCGTTTAGAATTTGAATTCTCTCTGTGTAAAGGGCAAATATTTTTATAGAATACACACACAATACAAAATAAATCATTATATAATATGAATAAATGCAATAAATATATCAATAAGACTCGGGAAGTTTTAATTAAAATACTTGGAAACTTCTTTGAAAAGAAACGAATTTTAATGTTGTTTTAAAAATAATGCGCAACATTGACGCTATTGTTTACTAGCTACAAGAATTTATAACATACTTTCTTTCGAAAATTAATTTTTAAAATGGAAATTAACGGAAACCAAGAACTGATATATTATCAATGAATGCAAACGATTATATTTTCTAAAATAAAGTGCTTTTTTTCCCATTTCATTTATCAATTTCAGTTGTTTACGAAATAAATTGTTTTATTCATTTTTATATATAAACTATTCTACTTATTAAGTTTTACAAATAAAAAATGATGCTTAATTTATTTTGTCATTTATGAAATATATTTTACTCTTTAAATAATAATTTTCACTATTTATAAAGTAATTAAAACCTCACAGTAGAATACAAAGAAAAAATAAAAATGTCCAAATAAAATAAATGCAAACGATCTTCTTTCACAATCCAATTAACTAATTTACTTCTTCAGAAAATAAAACTTATATTAATGAGTAGTTTTTGCAAGAAAAAGTTTAATCTTTTAATCATTACATATGAATAACAGTTTCTTACACTTTATTTTTCAGAAAAATTCTTAAAATCCTAGTAAGAACCATAAGAATGTAAAGGGATTCTACAATACATTTAAACATTACTCACTAAGAACATTTTTCAACATTACTCTCAAAGAACACTACCAAAATAGAATATTTTTGGTTTTAGGCAAATTAAGATATTTTCTGGTGCAAAAAACATTCGATTTTAATTTCTAATAGATATTATGAACAAATGAAGTACATGTAGTTAATATTAAGAAATATAATTTCATAAAAGTATTCTTTGTTTAAAGGTTTTGCTTTGTGGCTATATACTATAACAGAGTGTTAGGTATTCCGAAAAAGGAATTAAGCATAGAAAAAACTGTTTAGATATTTTTTCTCCCTCCAGCATCCGAATATCTACTATATGAACCTACTTTTGGTAATTTTTTAAATTTTTCTTTTTTATATTTATGATTTTTAAGTAGACGAATAGAGGAAACAATCTTTTAATTTTTATCCATTATTTTTCATACAAACTCAAAGCTGTAAAATAGATCTTATATTAAAATAAATATTTTTTTCTAAATTCATTATTGAAAAAATTCACTATATATATAAGCATTCAAACCTTTCATTTATTAAAAATTCTAAGAAAACACACATTCCAATTTTTTTTAAAAAAATGTTCAATTTGTAAATATTTTAATGAAAAAAATTAATTTTAAGATATCAATCAGAAATATTTATTAACAGTTTGAATTGAATTTCGGAGATTTTATTTTCTGAAGTGAAACAGTAGTTTTCAGTACGTAAATAATTCATGAATCTACTTTCATTTTTAACACAATGCCATTTCGGAAATTTAGTGCCACTTTTGATGATCAACTTTGGGATTTTAAATTTACTGTTATCTACTTTTTGAAAAAGGATGGTTCTTAGGACAACAGAAAGAAGCTGATAACGCACATAAATCTCATATGAGTTATAACACTTAAGGTAGGTGTTCCATTATGTAAATAAGAGTGTTGTATTTCCTTTTTGTTCAGAGAAAAAAAGGAAAAGAAATCATATTTTATGTTTCGTAGCCAAAAAATTAATTTATTAATTAATAAAAATTACTGAGAATAGTTTTAAATAAATCCTAAATGCTACAGTGTACCATGATGATATATTTGTATTTTTACCAATTGTCTAAATGCGTGTGATAGCAATTAATACATTCTAATTTTAAATACTATTCAGATGCATTGTTCAACACAAAACTGAACGGCTCTTGAAAACAATAGAAGATAGATTGTTATACAAAACCAAATTATTTTATAGAAACTTTTATTAACATATTAATATAATTTTCCATGTTTTGACATTTTTTTCGAGTAGCACGTTTTTTTGGCAAAAAATGCATCTTTTACTAGGGTTTCGAACCGTAATTTTTATTTTTCCAGTTTTTATTCCGGTTCAACGATATATATATATATATATATATATATATATATATATATATATAGTCTTATTTTCTCTACAAACAAGAGATATCATCCAACAATCGCATTCGAAAAACACATAGACAATAGGAAAACCACACAATGAAGGACACATGAGCAACCGAAATTGAAAATTATAAAAGGGATGCTGCAGTATTATAAACATTGCTGACTTAGGACAGCTGATATATAAAATAATTTATATGAAAGTGGGGTTGAACATGTTTTTTGGCCAGCCAGCCTTCCCCCTTTATGTAAATAATACTGAGTAACTTAACTAAAAATTGCACATAAAATTTCAGAGCCCGCGCTAAATCTCAGCGCAATGAATAAGTTATTGCCAGATTCTGGACCCTAAGGCAGATTTAAATCATGAGAATGGCTGAAATGTAGCACTTAACAAAACTGTAAAAGGATGGAAATAAAAATTAATAAGAGAGTTACAAATTAACATAACTTTAGTAACACTAGAGTATATATAAATAAAATAATAATAAGTAATTTTATCTAATATTAGAATATGGAAGTAAATATAACTATGAAATATGTAAGTTTATAGAAATAAACTATTATCAATCTCATGATTTTTAATGTTTACTATTTTGAATAGCTTTATTCATATAACTATTAATAAAATGAATTGGGTATTTTTGATTTAAGCAATATTTAGTAAAATATTTATAGTAATTTATTTTTTCTGAAATTTGACACCAGAAATTTATTGCGCTGTATATAATTAATTACAATATTTCTGAATATAGAAACATGTACATTATTCTCCCAATGTGGAACTTTTATAATATTGAAATTTAAATCTCCTTTAACATAAATACTAGAAACTAATGCATTATCTTTTAATTTGATATGTTTATCAAGATATATATATATATATCAATTCAGTTCCGGGATTTCATCCCGACAAAAATAACGGAATTTGGTTCAGTTCTAAATGAATAATTTTATTATATATATATATATATATATATATATATATATATATATATATATATATATATACTCAGGAACATTGAAAATAGCGACCCGAGAAGAAAGCATCGGATTGAAATGAAATTTAATACACATAATGACACAGATAAGAGATTCACTTGATGTCAAAAACAAGACAATTAAACGAATACAAGGTGTTCAACGACACAATTGCATTGCAACTTCAATAGCGCGTTTGACCACCTCCAGCTGCAATACATGCCGCCACACGGTCCGGCATTGAGTTGGTTAGACACCTTATGTTGTCCTGAGGCAGATGGGCCCACAAATCTTGAACAGCCAACTCTAAATCATGTACAGAGTGACACGATGGCATCTGCCGTTTTAGCTGATCCCACACACGCTCTACAGGAGACAAATCGGTGGAGCGGGCCGGCTATGGAAGAGTCTGAAAATGACGTAGGAAGTCTTGAGCAACTTTTGCTGTGTGCGGACGAGCATTATCTTGCTGGAAAATTGCCGCTGGGAGACCATTTAGGAAAGGTCCTACATGGAGTCGAAGAATATCATCAACGTAACGTTGGCCCGTTAAGGTTCCACGCATCACAATTAAAGTGGACCGGCTATCACTGGCTATGCCCCCCCCAGACCTTTACACTAGTTGTGCGGGCAGTGTGACGTAGAACAGTGTGGAGGAAATTGTACCGCACACCAGGGTGCCTCCACACCCGTACACGGTTATCATCTGTCTCCAAAACAAACCGGGATTCATCACTAAATACAACCTTTTCCCAATCTGTGACATTCCACATTGATCTGGCTTGGCACCACTGCAGACGCAGTTGCCGATGTTCCGGTGTTAAAGAGAGTGCACGGAAAGGGCGCTTGGATTTAAGATTTGCTTCTGCAAGGTGTCTGTAAATTGTTTGTGGAGCAATTGCTACGCCTACGACTGGTCGTATCGTTGAACGAGTCACTGTGGGGTCCTTAAGTGCTTGCCGGACAATCCTTGGATCCTCTATCCTCGTGGTCTTTCTGGTCGCCCCAGACCCGGTTTTCCGCGCGTGAGTACCTTCTCGTGTCCACTGCTCCCAACAATTTCTAACGGCACGCTCCGAATGATCCACCTGTCCAGCAATACGGCGCGTCGACCAGCCTACAGTTTTCATCCCGATGATCAGGCCTCTCTCAAACTTTTTTAACTGTGAGAAATGTCTTCTAGCACGTTTACCTGGCATGTTTCGCTTACCAAAGTCTTCCTACAATCGGCGGTTAATCGTCACGTTTATGAATCTTCGAATTTGCGCTGGCTTATATAGCACCCTCTTCCTGATTGTAGCGCCACCTCGGCGTGTATGAGCTTGCGTATTGGCACAAAACTTGGATCATTTGCATATCACATTACGCTGTACTTATTTGCAAAGTTTCGCGATTGTACTTAGCTTCCTTCTTGGGTCGCTATTTTCAATGTTCCTGAGTGTATATATATATATATATATATATATATATATATATATATATATATATATATATATATATATATATATGCGTATTCTTATCTTAAATAATCTATACTTCCAGTCCATTCAATTGAATTAAATCAGCCTTTTATTTTCTACAAGTTGTTTCGTGCGAAACTGAAACAAAAAAGTACTAGTGAACACTAAAACAGGAAATCGAGTTGCAATGTTTAGGAAAATATTATAATTATATACTTGATGTTAAATTAAATATATCGATTAATTGGTTACAGTAACAAGTGACTGATGATATATTGAATCGAAATACACACCGATATTTTTTTTTCTGTTCGAAGGCCTGCATTTTACAACAATGTGTTCCTAAAAATACGCATTTATGTATATTTTACATAATTAACATTAACTGGAAACCCTTTTTGTCCTTTATAAATACACTATGAAATTTTATTTAAACATGTCGAAATTATTTCAATAATAATTTTTATAGGTAAATTAATTTCGTTTACTTATCATATAATTTTAATGACGCTCTTTTTCTAAAATCTTATAATCTTTTTTTTATCATTGGTATTTCGAAATATCATGGGTGTATAATTGCTACAGAAATTAATATCTCATTCATAAATTCAAACAAAGGGCAGCTTTTTTTTAAAAAAAAAATAACACAAAATGGGCAAAATACCATAATTATAATCCAAAAATGGAAGGGAAAAGAAAAAGATACCTCTTGTGTCTGAAAATTATAATTATTGAGTAAATTCTTCTTGACATAAATCAATGATTCATGTTAAAATAATTAAATCTTAATTATAAATTTTGGTTAATTGTATAAATTATAACTGAATGTTAAAATAATTAGATAAAAATTAAAAAGAAGCTTCATAAACAATAACCTAAAAAATTCGCCGTTTACACAAAAATTGTATCCTAAGAAATCTATAGTTTAAATGATACAACGATGAATTTACCTGAACTTTTTTATACGATCTTATATAATAACGCCAATTTGAAAAGATTTTAAAATGCAGTTAGAAAGTAAAATCTTAAGCGATAATCATTCTGAAAACGGCAATAAAATAGAAAAAAAAAGTTATTTTTTTCAAAAAAATAAAAATAAATTGAAAATATAAAGTATATTATTATGATATATAATTTTTAAATCTATTTAAAGTATAAAATTTTAATTAGAAAATAACTTATTACTTTTATTTTGTACTTTTTTTTATTTAATTGTACAATTAAATAATTGACAAACATTCGATAAAAATATTCCCCCTACAACCTAAAGCAGTATGAGAATTATTGGCGACGGACAATGTACCTTATGACCAGTTAACAAAATTTTAAATAAGAAAATTGTAAAATCGCGCGGTAATTTAAAAGAGATTTGCATTTTTCAAAAAAAAAATCTTTTATAAATTAATGAATTTAAGAAATAATTTGGTAATAAATTGTGATAGTCAAACAATTAATTATAAATTTAAGCCAAGGCGCATTAGCGTATGATTTCGAACATAAATCAAATGCTTTACGTTACGCTCATTGAACATCATTAACTACAATGATTAATGAGTCAAATTACATCTAAAGTGTGATAATCTAATAAAGCTAAACTAAGCACGATTTTTCAAAAGAATTATAGATGATTTTATTTAAATCCTTTTCCCGAATTGCCAATGTATCTCCTTGTTTAAACTATCATTATTACGCGTATATCATTTTTTTATTAAAAAAAAAAAAAAAAACAACAGAAAATCATACTTTACAGTTTTTGGATAAATTTTTCCATTTATTTTTTGAATAAACAGATCACATTTCAAAAGAAAAAGTGAAATAAGAAAAGTTACGTTTAGCTGTTACTATAAAAAAAATTTAATCTTGTTTATTTTTTTTCATAAAATTTTATGAGCTTTTCCCTTTTTATAAATTATAATATATTGCTCTGAAATGTTGCTGAACGAAGTAATTTAAATTTCATTTTAAAGATTTGTTGTTACTTAAAATAATTTTTTATACATAATCCAGTTAGCATTTGAATTCAGATGACATATTTCTACCTAATTTTGCAAAATAAAGATGATTAAAATATAACAACCCATTTATAAAAACACAAATTATATTCTATCAAAAAAGATCTAATGATCTTCCATACATCAACTATTCTTTTGAAAACAATAAATGAATATAATAAAATTTTATGATATATATGAATATAATAAAATTTTTAAAAAATGCATTACGATTGAAATATTTTCGTAAATCATTTGAGCATTCTTGTTTCCAATAAATTTTTATTTTCTAGAATTTTATGTGTTTACTTTGTCCAGATTTTTCCCCTCCATTTTAAATATTTTATTCTTTTCCCCATTATAATTATTTAAATAAAAATATACAAACAGATAATGGCAAAATTGATTTTTAATTATTTTGTACCGGTCAATGAAAAATGTTTTGAAAAATATTTAATAGCGTGATTCTAAAGAATGATGACCGTTACTTCAAAAGGAATATCGAAGTAAAATTCGAAAACGGGAGGTAAAACTATTACTCTACGACGAAAATAAAGTACACCTATATTTGTTTAGCGTAAAATCAAACAATTAACCCCTTAAGTTCCACTAGCTTACGTATGCGTCTCGATCAACCAGCAGGTTATGTGCCCAGACATATATAGGGGTTTTTTTTAGAGGTATAGAACTTTAAATTGCAATAAAACAACGATGTATTATTCGATTGACATGAAATTTTTTTTATTCGAAAGATAATCTTGTGGCATTACATTTCAAATATGATCAAGAAAGGCGTAGATTCGTCGAATGGGCCTAAAGCGAGATTGCCGTTGTTCCCGATTTTCATAAGCGAATTTTGTTTAGCGATGAAGCGCACTTCTGGTTGAATGGCTACGTCAACAAACAAAACTGCCGCATTTGGAGTGAAGCTAATCCACAAGTGTATGTCGAAACACCATTACATCCAGAAAAACTGACTGTTTGGTGCGCTTTATGGGCTGGTGGAATCCTTCTTCAAAAACGATGAAGGCCACAACGTTACAGTCAATGGTGATCGGTATCGAGCCATGATTACTAACTTTTCATTCCTGAATTGAACAATCATGATGTCCAGGTGCTGCGGTTCCAACAAGACGGCGCAACATGTCACACAGCTCGTGCCACAATCGATTTATTGAAAGGCACGTTTGGTGACCGCCTAATTTCACGTTTTGGACCTGTGAATTGGCCTCCAAGATCTTGTGATTTAACACCGCTAGACTATTTTCTGTGGGGCTATGTAAAGTCATTGGTCTATGCGGATAAGCCACAAACGCTTGACCATTTGGAAGACAACATTCGCCGTGTTATTGCCGATATACGGCCACAAATGTTGGAAAAAGTCATCGAAAATGGGACGTCCAGATTGGACTACATCCGAGCCAGCCGTGGCAGTCCTATGGCAGAAATCATATTTAAAATGAAATGCAACAAGATTATCTTTCGAATAAAAAAAAATTCATGTCAATCGAATAATACATCGTTGTTTTATTGCAATTTAAATTTCTATACCTCTAAAAAAACACCCTTTATATTCGTCCTTCCAAAATACGATTCTCTTCTTCGTGCTCTGCTCTCAGTAAAACTTTTCTGAAGGCATTAAAATAGCCTGGATAGTGTTTGCGAAAGATTTACTTATTTCAGTCAAAACTTTGCTTATTTTTATGCCTTTTCTCCCCACCCCCTCCTCCTATACATATGTTCGCCTACTTGAAAAAACTGGCAATGAGGATTGAATCATGTAACTCTCTCTTTAAATCGGCATTTAAGGAGCTAAATAATTCAAAATCGGATTGCTAATCAGAATAGCTTTATTTTATGACTGTATTTAAAGACTATATTCGTCTAATGTGTTGTTAAAAAGATAGGACCCAAAATCAGAACGTTTTTCAAGTAAAAAAAAAATGGTCTTGACTATCCTATAGAAATCAGTATATTTTTTATTTGATTTTTCTACATCTTTTAAAAATGTCGTCATCTACATCATAAACCTATTTGAATGTTTTTCTATACCATAACTTCACATGTTAACCACTTCACAACTAAGGGACATACCGGGTGTTTCTAAAAGAATATCGGAGTTTCAACGATTTATAGTATTTATCTCATATAATTTACAAGTATGATTCTTGCATTGAAAGAAAGTGTAACTGAAACGAATTTACCTACAAGTTTACAAATGTTCAATGTGAGCCTCATTCGTCACACGGCACACATCAAGTCGATTGGCGAGTTCATCCCAAATTTTTTTTAGTGAGTCTGAGGAAATTCTAGCAACATATATATATATATCTGCTTCCATCCTGTGTCTGTACGCCAATCGCGTACTGAGAGATGCCAGTGAGGCCGGTGCACAATTTTGCTTCCAAATAAAGTTATTCGGTTCACTTTCTTCCAATTCAGTAAATAGCCATAGTTGTAGTGCATCAAGATAGGCAGAACCAGTTACAGCCTTTCTCGTCCCGTATTTTTCCCTTTACAAAGACAGCGAGTTGTTTGAAACTGATGATACTACCTAAAAATGTTATTATCATTTGGAGGTTGACAACCGAACTTAATACGGAACACTCGTTGCACAGTAATAGCAGATTCTGTCTTTCTCAAACTGGATAACACAACACGCTTTCTGTTTACTAGCCACCATTTTTCTACTAGCGCGTTCATCAGCAAGAAATTGGGAAAAAATAGCATACGCTTCACGTACGCACGCACACATGCCAGCAAACAAAACTGTTTCAGTTGCTCTTTCATTCGATGTATGAATCATACTAATACGTTATATGTAATGAATACTATGAAGCGTTAAATCTTCGATATTCATTTAGAAACACCGGACATTTTTCCCATTTTAAAATGGGTGATTGTCATATTTAAAAATAAACCTTACCTAAATGTTTTATACACAAACTCAAAATAGATTGTTTGGCGAGCGAAATTACGTAAACGGGAAAATGTAAGGAAAAAAAAGAATTGTCAAATCAATTGGAGCACAAATGATTAAACATTCACCGGTCTGTTTTCACATATTTCAGTTTATTGTATTGGTTATAACATATTGTTGTGTTTTTTTATTTGTCTTATGTTATCCAGTAAGTATATAATTTTGAGCAACTAAATAAACTATAATTTGAGCAATGAAAAGAAATGTCTGGTAAAAATATATATTGATTAATAAAACTCACATTGTTAAGTGTTTTTGTTTCATAAGATTTTTATTTACAAACTGAAATAGAGTTACATTTTAATATTAGCAAATTTGTGGTCCTGTAAGAGTTATAGAAAAAATTACTTATGTATTATCAAAATTAAAAGACACATACGCTTCATTAAACATATGAATTACAATAAAATTTTTCATAAAAATTTAAAGTTTTTTTGTCTGAAAATGTGTTTCAAATTCATTTACATATTCCAAACGCAACTTTAAGAGCATTACATAAAAAATGTGAATACTTATGTATGGACAGTTTTACCTCAGTTGTTTTACACGTTGCTTGAAAGTTATTAGGTATGTAATGCAATCACATATAACCAATGAATGTATGTAAATAATTAATAATTTTAACATTTATCTACATTTGGTCTTTTTATTTTCGCAAGAATTTTCATCTATGAGAAAGCGAGCGAATTATTACATGCCTTTAAAGCAGGCCTGCCAAAGTAATATAAAATAGTGTGAAAAATTTTATATTTTTGTTTATTTGTACATTATTTTTGAGGCAGAATAAAAGCGAAACAACTAGTAAAACCCCTTTCTGAGTTTCTCGACAGACGTTATGGCTGCGTGGATGTGATAACCTTTAAGAAAACAAACACAAATGTTTACGCCAATTTTGGCTGGACGGATTCCAAACGTATTCTCCAGACTTGGAGTCCGCTAAACATTTTTAAAAATGACACCAGTGAAAAAAGAAACCTCGCAAAACGGTTCAAACATTTCCGGGTAGAATTACTTTCATCTGGTAGAAGAGGTGATATTTTTTTTAATGTTAAAATAATCTTTTTAGGTTTATAAAATCTATTTGAGAAGCTTGCGGATTACATTTACAGATAGGGAGATTTTTCGCACTACACTTTTATATTTCAGAAAGTACAAGTTTGATATGTAGTGAAATAAATTCCACACGTAGATTTTGAGTTAAATTATTTTGTCTTTTAATTAAAATATCTACTTATATATTTCTTATTTATATCTGTTCTTGTAGCTTATACACACCTATATAATTGATTAGTAAAAAAATGTTAATATTCAATTGATAGTTAATATTTTTATGGATTTTTTTTCAGCAATTAACAACGTAAAATAAATTTTTGCCTATATTTAAATAATGTAATTTTATGTGTGTTCTAAAAATAAATATAAGTTATAAAATGCAATATATATAGTTAAATAATCTTATTACAAACAATTCCCTTTTAAGTTAAGCGTATTTAATGTTTCGTCTCATGTTTTAAAATAATTATGTGCTAATTCAGTTTTCTATTATTAAAAACTCCGTAAGACATTGACAAATTATTTGTTTTTTTAAAATGTGTATTTATGTTTCAAAAGTTCACGTATTAGACTCAAAACGAATGTTTTAAATCTAATACAGATATTAATACTGCAAAATGAATGTTTTTCGATTAAAATATATGTATTGAAATGTTTCCCCACACAAATGTGATTACCTCTCAAACATTCATGCACTCGCTGTGTTCGGAGTGCTGCTATAAATTGTTATTGCAGAACAGGGACCCGCAAACTTGCAGCTGTAATATGTCACAGCAATCTGCCAATATGATTCAGAATGCCGCACAGTAGGAAATATTTGAAACAATTCGATTCCCCACCAATGCATACAGAATTGGAGAATAGAGGTCGAGAACGCAGATTTAGAATTTTATTGTACATTAATTAAGCATCGTTCACAGAATTTTGAAGAATTCACTTCATTTTCAAATTTAATATAAATTGAACTAACTACTATGCTTTCTGTTAAAATTTTCCTATTCTCTGATACATTAAAATATAAATAAATCCACTGCTAAATTGTACTTAAGGTTGTCTTCGGTAAAAGTACAAGGGCTTGAACTAAACGCGAAGCATATTTTCAGACAGAAAAATGCCTTAGTCTCCATGGAAATTTGCAATATCATACCTCTCTGTTAAAGATATATTTTTGAAAACTGCAAAATATTCCCTGAATATTTTCTTTTTCATTTTAATACGTCATGGCATAGCCCAGGCGTGGCGAACCTTTATGCGTGCAATTTTTTTTTCTAAAAAAGTGTTTAATGAGATACAGAAGTGCCGTCAAATAATTTTAACTTGTGATTATTGGGAAAATATAATAAAACTAAATACTAATACTTCAAAACTCTTCATATACTACGAAAAAATACCTTTTGTACTGTATTTTTGGAAATTTTTACTTATACATGTATTTCAAATTAATTTAAACATTAATGTGATTTCTGTTGTTGCAAATTGTGGATGACAAATAGTAAAGAATGCATGCTGAATTAAAATCTTTTATCAAATAGTTTCTAAGCAATTAATTATTTTTACTGTGGTTCACTTTTTTGACAAGAGTATTTGTGATTTGTTTCAGAATGCCGTTTTACAGGCGATGTTCTGTATACCAGTGTTCCAGAACATAAAACACACACCGCTTTCTCGCCTTTACTAATCATGCCATAGTTCTAGATTCAAAAAGCTTGAAATTCTCTGTTACACTTTATAATTCTCTTGCACCTTTTGCTCTTTTGCTGAACTAGCCATGTTAAACAACAGTTTAAAATCATAAATATATAACACAAATAAACTTTAAAATACAGTTGTGTCAAAGAAATTGACTATGCTATGCGTAAACAAATTTTGCATCATAAGCAACTGTAGTCCACGACGTAACTAAAGCACGACAATAACAAACTAGTATGCTTTCAGCCGTTCCGCTACCGATCACTCGCGTTTTTTCATAATACTTCATAGTGAACTTTGTTATTTTGAAATAAAATGAATAAAAATTTTGACCACTTGCGTGCCCAAAATATTGTGTCGCGTGCCATTGAAGGCACGCGTGCCACTGGTTCGCCATCCCTGGCATAACCCATTTAACATTACACTATAGGAGAAAAAAAAGCGGAACACAGAATTTTATACCAGAAAAAATGAATCAACTCGGTTAAAAATGGGAAGTATGATAAAAAATACTGCTCTTTAAAGGATATCCTATTCATTTTTCCTTTCTTTTATACCTGAAAAAATGTTCCAAATTCGGGTCTTATTGATTAACATTGACCGAAAACAGCCTTAAAAAATCCTGATTCAGGCTCTGATTATAGAAGTTTTAGCTGTATATACATGTATATTATTATTATTACTGAAGAATTGTTATATTAAAAGCAAATGTTTGAAAATGCGTCAATCTTTCTTCATTTTGTAACTTGAAATTGCCTTTAAATAATTTTTTTTCTTGTAATAACAATTGCAAAGTAGTTTCATACGTGTATTCTAATTCAAAACTGTCATTAAATATCAATTATTATTATGCATTTAAAAGCATTTTCAAAATCACGGTTTCGACCGTAATAAGATACTTTAAATATCTCCAGCAATGATTCTCAAAATAGTAATTCCGTAAATTTTTCTGTTCATAAATCTGAAGATGTTATTTCAATAAGTTCCGTTTCAAAATTTTCAACTTCAAACCACTGAAAAATAATCAAATTTGTAAAGTGGTGTATAGTGCCACTGAGAATTGTACCGAGTGCCAAATCTGGCACGCGAACCATAGCCGACGCCTGCTGTAGTCTTGTGAAAATAGAACTTGTTAAAAAGATGAGACAAATATGAACTGACAACTACTTAATTACACACTACACTATGGGAGAACTTTGAAGTGTTCAGATATATTAAATGTGTGATATAACTCCTTATTTCTCATTGAAGTTTTGTCTGTCTGAGATTTGAAATGAAGAGTTTATTAATAATCGCTGTGCTGACTGAACTCTGATCATGACCACGTGAACTTATGCATCTTAAGATCGAATTGCATCTTTGCATTTACTTAAAATGAACGCTGTTTAAAAGTCTTTAAAGATATATTAAAAATACTTCAGTACTTAATATTTAAAATTTTAAATTGAAGTCTTGGTTTATATTTTCGATTTTTCAATGTTTTATTTTTTTGAATTTTACCGTTATATAAATTTATTGTAAATTCTAATACGCGTCAATGTTATTTCAATGAGTTGCTACAATTAAAAATAGTATGTTAAATCTCAAAATAACGATTTAACTTTTACAAATGCCCTACATCAAAATGCGTTTACCGTAAAATCCCGCGCATGACGCGCACGTTTAACACAAAATATAAGATCGAAATTCCCAGGTATAAAAAGGATAGCTTCAAAAATAAAAAAAAAAGAGATGTGCATAAAAAAAACCTAGACTTCTATGAAGATCGGAATACTATTTATTTAAAAGAAATGTCATATGTTATGAACTTATTTTTCTAGTAATGTACTATTTTTTCAAAATCCTTCGATAATACCTCGAACAAATGGCTTGCTGTTGTCGTGTCCTTCCCGAAGGAGAAGAATGAAAGTTGCCAGAGTCTGAGACAGGTTGGACTTCTACACGATAGGTGGAGACACCACCTATCTCCACCTCTATAATTTCGCCATGCAACTGGAGGAAAAAGAAATATTCTCCAGCTCCCTGCACCCGTGGTTTCTGCTGCGACCTCCCACAAGACTCTTTCGGACCCGCTGATTAAACAAGCAAGTACTCCGTGTGTACTCGGAGGGTATTTGGTAGCATCGGGCATCAAACCCAGGCCCTCCGGTCTGGAGTCCAATGCCTTAACCACTAGGCTACCCACGGTCAACAAATGGCTTTAAAACATATCATTGCTAACGTACATTGCCGATTTCTTCGTAAAAAAAAGGGTGCGTGTTATACACCGGATCTTACGGTGTAATTTGAATTTCTCTTTTCTAGCTCTCAAACGTACATTCTAAAGGGAAGGAAAAGGGAAACGTTAACGGGAAGTTCTCAAACACTGGATGCCGCATTTTACTGGTAATCATTATTTCAAACAATTGTTAGATTTTTATTAGGAAGACGTTTTTTCAATACTATACACCGAAATTTTTATCAAAACTAAATTTATTTTACGAGTTGTTTACATCTATTCTACTATACAATAAGATGCCTCGTGGTTGTATGGAGGAAAACAAATTATTATTATAATCGAAACTTACTACTGTGTGGAAAAGATTTTCTCTAGTCTGAAGATTAGGAGAAAATAATTTCAAAAATTAATATAGCCACAAAGGGGTTGGATTTTCAAAAAAGGAGAGAAAATGTTTGTAATTAGATGATTTTAGACTCAAAATAAAGTCTTTCCCCCCTGTAATATAAATAACCCAAAAACGATGATTATTGATAAATGAGTACTGAGTACTTTAGTACGATGTACACATAGTAACGTTTCTTACTCTCAGTTCTCTAAACGCGCACCGTTCGACCGGACGTTTTTTTAAAAAATTAATACTAAGGAAGCTGTTAAATTTGCCTAATGTTTCTTCCTAGTAACAGGGGCGACTCTAGGGACGGACAAACCGGCCCCTGCCGGGGCGGCAAATTTTAAAGGTGGCATTTGGATTGAAATTCGAAAATATTTTCTTATGTTACAAAAAAATCGATATATTTTCTGAAATATTATTGGGTGTGAATTTGGTATTTCGCACACACATTTAACGTATCTTATTTCTTTAATTTATACTTATATGTTTAATGTCCATTCTCTTTTATATAGATACTTGAAGGGTTCGAGGTAAGAGTATATCTTAAATCATGAAATTTGATATGTTTACACAGATTTCAATAGTAACTTTCTCCTCATCCAGGAGAGGGGTCACAACGGATATTCCTTCCATTCATTCTGTTAACTATCAAAAAGGGGACAAAAGGGTGATAAGAGTTTTTAGTAGATAGAGAGCCACAGGAGATGTTTTATTTTAGTCTTGAGCGTAATTACTTTAAGTTAAAATGATTCCAACCATCTTTTTCGAACAAATTGGACTGCAGAAACGGGCTATTTCTTTACTCTTGCACGTTACTCATTTGAAATAATAACAGGTAATTATGTGCTTAATTTCGAATTTTTTAAGACTTGAAATAAATGTCTATGTATGTATATATATTGTTAAGCTTCATTTTTATTCGATAGGGGCATGATACCCCTACGTGGAGGCGCGAGCACATAGAAAATTCGAAAACAAAAGATTTAAAAAAAATATTAACTTACTAAAAGGAAGCAAAATAAAATACATTCTGACATAATAAAAAAAATCACACACTGATAGGATACATTTATAAATGTATCATTATTGCACAATGTATTTGATAATTAATTCAACAATACTAATTTAAAAAACAAGTGTAATAATTACCACTTTATCTATGATTTTGTGAAATTTAAAATTATTTTCAAAATTGAACACTTATCTCAGTGCTTCTCAAACTTTTTCAGCATTTGTGACCTAATATTCAATCATAATTTTCATTGCGCCCCCCCTCGATGCTACAACAGTATATTGAATTCAATAATACTATACTTTGACGCAAAGCTACAATACGACTTTAACCTCTTAAGTGCCACTGGCGTAAATAAACGTCTCGCTCGGACAAAGTATTAATTTCCCCGGGTGTATATAAACGTCATTCCGAAGTACAAAGTGTATTGTTGTATCAGTGTTGATGCGAATTTTATTTTTTATTTTGTCAGAATGTTCATATCTCTATTATGACAAAATTATTAATTTACTTTCAGTTAATTAATAACTGTTTTAAAATCTTTTGTTTTCGACTTTTTAATATGCTCGCGTCCCCCTTGTATCATCACGGTCCCCTAGGGGGACGCGCCCCACAGTTCGAGAAACACTGACTTATTTTGATATTTCATACGTTTTATAATTAAGGTTGAGTTAAAGTATATTGTTATTGAATTCACACACACAATACATTGTTATTGGGTCAAAATATTGAAAGTTTGAGATGCACTGTCCGACTGATAGTACTTAACATAAAAATGAATTTTATTTTCCCCTTCATCTATATCCGGAGTGGGCATTAATTCGATCACGATCGTCCAGTTGACCACCAAGATATTTTGAGGTGAGCACTTAAGGATTAGCAGTTAGTAATTATATACCGAACTATTAAAGATTGGCTGACTGTTTGAAGACTACGTCTTCTATTAACTATAACTACAAGAACTAACTTTAGAGGAACATGTTTTATTTTTCAATGTATATTTGAATTGTTTGATAGTATAAATACATTACTTGTGATATTATTATATTTGTGGCTATTATTATAATGTTTGTATCTTGCGTTTTGTTTTAAACGTGGTCTTAAAGGTGTAAGTTTATTTTTTTTATTGTAGTTATGTAGTTAAGTGCATATTCCGCATTTACTTTTCAGTTATAATAAATGTAGTGCATCTTTTTTTCGTAGCACGCCATACTTAAGTCCCTGGGTGGACTGCACCACCTTGAAAAAATTAGAAGTAGCCCGTAACCTGGAAAAGTCTGTCCACCCCTGATATATATATACAAAAAAACCTCTTTTATACATCGGTAGTTTTTGAAATTCTGAAAAAAATAATCGATGAACACCATTGTTTATATATATTATGTTATACATTTGCAATTGTTTTTCAATTGTATTATAGTAAATTGTAGAAAATATTCTTGAGAGAAAAAGAAGTTTCTAAATATGTCCTATTAAAGCTTGTTACAGCACCTACATTTGCAATCAATCACGGAAATGATGGATGTGTGATGAAACTTATAAATCTAACTACAGTCAAGGCCCAGAAGAACTGAGATAATACCTTAACAACAATCCATCTATAATTAGAACGGGATAAATTTTATCTCGCACTTTGATGTCCGGAAATACCAAATGTTATTTTCGGAGTCACCGGATGCGAGCCACTTTGGTCAGTGGATTGACGTCAAAGAGGTCATGTGATGAATGCCATATGCTCCCAACGGGTTATCGCGGGAAAAGTAATTTACGAGGGCTGGCCCAGACATTTATTAGCAATGACCGCCTCTGAGGCCAGGGCGGCACCAAAAAAAGCCATTTCTTTAATAAAAAGGAGGTCCAAAAATGTAAGGATGAGGCAAACTTAAGATTATTGAGTTAGCCAGCCCATAGCGAAACCTCACCGTAAATTGGAAGAAGCGACGATAGTGCTGGGAAATATAGACGCGAGGGCTACTTTTACTTTTTTCAGGCAACTTTGCTTTTTTCTTTTTTTTTCTCATGCTTAATAAAATAGTAGAGATATAAAAGGTTATGATGTGCTTCATTTATCATTATGTGTCTGGAACTGACGGAAATTCGGTTAAGGATTTTGAGTGTTCTTTTTTTATTTATTTTCATCCCGCCAACACTGAGAATTGAATTTCGGGAAGTACAGGAGTTACTTTGGGAAAAGAGGAGAAAAAGAAGATAACAATGTTTGAGGCGTGATTTTAAATGGATGGATGCACTCAATTTTCGACTTTGTTCTTATTGTGCTTGCATGCTTATCATAAATCGCGCGGAAAAAACTACAGTTTAACTTTGGTGTTCTCCTTCTAAAAGTTTTAAGATAAACTTTGCTAAAAATGGTTTGATATTTTCATTCAAAAAATATCATTTTACTATATTCTGCACGAGACCTAGTTCCTTTTCATTTTAATATTCTAAAATTTGTCATTTGTGTGAAACTAAACAATAAACATTGTATTTGATTAAATTTATACATCGCTTTGAAGCTACACAAGGGTCCCTTTATAGCAACTATACCTTCAAATTAAAACCCTACAATACTGTTTTCCAAGCGGAGGTATCTGCAATCGGATTATCCGTCCTAAAGGCGGTAGCTAAAAGTATTAAAATTAATATTTGCAATGATAGTTTTATCACCCATTATTTTCCTCAATAGTCCTAACAATAAATCTGCCTATCTTAATTTAATAAAGAATAAACTCTTTGTGTACCGCAACTTTTTATAGTATTTTTTATATTACTTGTTAATCATTAATTTAGACCATAATTTTATCGGAGTTAATATTAAAATGAAATGCAGAGTAATTGCTACAATAATAATTATAAAAAGACAACTACTATCTCTACAAAATTTGTTACATAAATGATTTTTAAAAAATATACCTCTTATTAAAATGAGCATTTTGCGTTTTATGTAAAATATCATATATTCTTATTCCAAGTTTTTAATTTCAGCAGAACATTTGTTCCCTTTTACGCAATAAATATTACAATTTTCACTTGTGCATTTGAAATACCTTAAAATCGTTAAAAAACTATAGAAAGACTTCGAAATTCTTATAGTAAACGCTTTAGAGAAGAGAAAAAAATAAATAAATTATACAGCAAAAGAGAGATTTTCGATTTGACTTTTAAATGAAAGAGCTACAGTTTCAAGCGAGAAATGGGCTTCTAAAGATACAGGAAACCATTTAGGAAAGATACGTAAAACTCTTTGCGCAGTTATTCCTCCCTTCTCGTTCTGCTTATTGCCAGATTTTAAAGTCTTTTGAAAAGATAGTATAGTGTCCTATAAAATGGTACACATTTGTTGTATGAATAGTTATTTAAAATGAGAACTTCATTGAAATTTGAAATCATTTCAAGGAAATAATTAAAAACCTTTTTTTTTTTTATTTCAAACATGTTTCTAAAGTATAGTAAACTAATTGTCTTGAAGAATCAGTCAATGTGTACGGTACTAATTGGAATAGAATAAAATGACTATAGTCTTCATCACAGCATTTTAAACCCTTTTTCGATTCCTACTATTAACTCGCACTCTCTGTATATATATATATATATATATATATATATATATATATATATATATATATATATATATATATATATTTGTTTGTTTATTTATTTGTTTATTTTAATGGAATTTTCAATCGTTAATAAAATGCATTTTAAAGCGCTCAATTGAGCTGAAATTTAATATACATGATTATTTTAGATGATAATACAATATTTTAATAACAATTAATTGATTAAAACTAATTGTTTAAAAAATTGCAAAAATAGCCACATTGACATCATTTTTGGTGACTTGCTTCAAAACCTGAAAAGGGTTTTTTTTCACTTTTTAAAGCATTCAGTTGAACTGAAATTTTATACACACGATTGTTTAGGATGACAATACGATACTTTAATGATAATTAATAAAAATTAATTACCACATAATGTTGTGATTTTGTCATATGTACAGAGTGTTTTTTTTTCAGGTATAGAAGTTTGACATTACTTTAATAGCTGTCAAGTGATTTATTCTCAGTTTGGTTTGGCAATTCATCATGAATAGACTTGAATTTCTAAGACGGAAGTGTAGGTATCCTTTATGAACCCGTAACTTCTTTCCCCCACAGATGATCTCTGCAAATCCCATTCTTAGGGAATCTCTACTCAATAAAATAAATATGAGTACCTAATTTCAAGTTGTAGGTCAAATATTTCAAAAATATGAATTTTTTTCTATACCTCTCCCCCTTAATTCCCTTTGTGAATCGATTTCCTTAAATCTCATCCTTAGAGGATCTCTTCTCAGCAAAAGAAACATGTATACCAGTTATCACGACTGTAGTTCTAATAATTAAAAATTTGGTGCAATTATCTATAACGACACATAACCTCTTGCCACTCTCTTTGAAGCAGAATTCCTTGAAACCCATATTCTTCGCAGATGTCTACTGAAAAAAAAACATACTCACCTAATTTGAAGTGAGTAGGATCCAGATATATCGTGGTGAGTGAGCTAGTCACTTTTCTCCTTTATATAATGGATGTAAACTTCGCACGCAAATTGATAAAATTTTTAACAATTAACTGTGAAAACAAGTTTCGAAATAAAATTTTGTTCATGTTCGAACAAAAAAGTGATAAATAAATTATAATAATAAGAAAAAAATTAAAAAAAAATTCTTAATTTTTGCAACTTTTTATTTTAGCTACATTAACCAAAATAAAATCATGGTCCACACTTTCAAAAATTCCAATTTAAATGCAATTGCATCACAGGAATAAACTTATATTTCTCTCTCTCCACATGAAAAAAGTTTTTCGTGGTGCTGTAATAAATATATTTATATATTAGGTAAAACTGGGTCGAAAAAAGTTGAATTTAATTGAAGAGGAGGCCAAAAACACGATTTGCTTAGGAGGTCCCCTTACCTTCGAGCACTTTCTCAAAAAATTCGCGTGGCCGCGGTAGCCGAGTGGTATAGGCATCGCATCGTGGCTGGCTTTGTCACGAGTTCGAGCCCAGTACCACTAAAGACCCGCCGTGTAGGGCAGCGATGCACGCTAAATCTGTCGAGAGCTGAAACGTCCTCCCGTTGGTGTGGTGTGGTAGTTAGGAGAGGGGGTGCCAGCTCAGGTGTCGTCCACGTCACTTGACCATGGTTCAAAATTACGTGGTCCGTCGCCAAAAGCCATCGTGTAGCTGAACAGTGCGATGTTAATCTTCACTCACTCACTCACTCAAAAAATTCGCTGACGTAAGAGATGATGCTGGTTTAGATTTCTCCAGTAATTTTCGAATTTATCCATATAGTTGCCAAGTCACCAAAAATGATGCCAAATTGGCTGTATCATCAATAGAGCTGCATAACACATGTAAAATACAACTTTACCATTCGACTTTACAATATCATCCGGAAAATTGTAGATTTATTTACTCTATGAGACATAAAATAACAATTTTAATGATTAAAACCAAAGCATTTATCCTTTTCTAAAAGCAATTCAAAATCGATTCGACAAAGCTATTTGACAGAAATGAATAGATATTCCTTGGATATAGTAGGTCAACTCGAAATATATTGTGCCTTTTATCCCGAAGGGTATCGTGAAAATAGACAGAACGGATGTGAAATAGATATTTCCCTTGCGGTTAGCGACAAACGGAATTTCTATTCGATTCGACACTTTGAATGGTGGCACAGTATGAAGAGAGTATGATGGAAATAAATTTTTATATGTTATGAATTCTTATAAGTTACTTGCAGGAAATTGTAAAAAAGGTATTGAATACGTATCCAGTTACTACAAACAAGTCCATTTTATTTAAAAAGTATCAATATGTATCTTTGAAATTATAACAAAATTTTTGACTTTATTCGAATTATTTTGATTTTCTGGTTCCCTAAAACTAATTTTTACAAACCCACAGACATAAGATATATAAAATAACTTATCTCTCACTCAACTCAGAGGAGTACGGCAATAAAACAATAATAATAATAATAATAAAATTCGTAACAACTTTTTTTGTAAAGTAAACTGTTTTTACCAGCACTCACAAATATTTATGAATAATAAAGAATGTATAAAAATGGGTTGAAAAATTTCAGGAATGAATTTTAAAAAAAAAATTATAAAATGCTATCGCAAAATCTCGCCAAAGCAGTGCACCTTTAGATAGTTTTGAATTATTTTATATACATGATAAGCTACTCAATCTTTTTTTCTATATATGTTCTTTTTTATGCTATACTCTAAATCAGAGGTGTCCAACACGCGGCCCGCCAGTAAGCAAGTTGCGGCCTACCGACTCTTTTAAAAAAATTTATATATCAGGCTTTTAAAGTTTTTTCATTTTGAAATTTATGTTAGGGGAAATATATATAAATCTACAATGTATTTGCCTGTTAACTGTCCTTGTTTTAAAATAAATCCTTTTTGATAATAGAAACGTCCTTTAGCTTAAAATAGATTAATATTTTAGCAAACAGTTACGTTTGAATTTTCTATAATAGATTACTTTTTTAATAAATTTCGAATAGCATTATGCATATCCTTTACTATGGATGGTACATGATTCTCTGTGTGTGCGACTTTCATTTCTCCTCCTTTTCTGTATAGAGTGCCCAAAAAGCAAGAGACAGTCAGAGATGTTTTTTAAAGTTTAAAATAAAATTATTTGGGACGGTTAAGATAAAAGGCAAAATATACTTAATCGTTTGAGAATGACAGCACAATCGAATTTCAACAATGAGTAATGAAAGATCAATTCAAAAGGAACATCGTAATTTTCAAGAAAAGGGCAACTGTAATATTTTAAACATTATTTGATCATTGTATAATTATATTATATAAATATTATTATATTGTTTATGTTTGTATACATGAAAAATAATGAAAACTATAATAATAAATCATTCTGTTTTAAATTTTCCCTCCCATAAATGTTTTTTTGTTTCCAAATCTGATATAAATGTACATAGTTTTATGTGCAGCCCACGAGATTATAATGTTTTTTCGAAGTGACCTGCAGGTTCATTTGGGTTGAACACCCCTGCTCTAAATATATCAATCTATTCTGATGGTGTTAAATACTATATATTGAATTTATTTTTTCAATTTTTTATTAAAAGCCTTTTTTTGTATTCTATAAAATCAATATAAAATTCGATACCAGATATATATGTCTTAATTCAATATTAAATTGACTTTGAATTTCTCCATAAATTTAAACAATTACTCAATTTTTGTGCATTGTTTTTATAATAAAGCATTACACCCTCTCCACTGTATGCGTGAATGTTGAGAATATGAATTAATATACTGGCTATTAGGGTTGATTAAAACAATTATATTTTGGTAGGCAGCACAGGAAGAACATCACAGGAATAATAAAAACTACTAAAAATATATTATACTGACAAGCATTCACAAACACGCACCATAAGAAGATAGATGACATAACATCAATAACACACTAGGTGGCCTTGCAGTTCAGTTACAGTCATAGTGACTGGTACAAAAATAACCCCTAACCCCCGGGCCGCCAAAAGAACATTACATTTTTTCCATTTTGTTAACTATGTTTCGTACCATTCTCCGGGTTGCCACCACACCCACCAACTGCCGTTATTCCTTCAAAGACAGAAACGAGATTCATCCATGCACAATACTGAATGCAATTCGATGGTTCTGGTACAATGACGATAACACCACACCAGATGTCTAGTCCTGTGTTGAGTTGTCAGCGGTACCCAGGTTATTGGTAACGATGCACATAACTGTATTTCATGTATTCTGTTGCGTATGGGTTGGAACCATGCACGTAACTGTACTTCATGTATTCTGTTCCGTATGGGTAGGAACCATGCACGTAACTGTACTTCATGTATTCTGCTGCGTATGGTTTGGAACCATGCACGTAAGAGTACTTCATGCATTCTGTTGCGTACGGTTTGGGACCATGCACGCAACTGTACTTCATGCATTCTGTTGCGTATGGTTTGGAACCATGCACGTAACAGTACTTCATGCATTCTGCTGCGTATGGTTTGGAACCATGCACGTAAGAGTACTTCGTGCATTCTGTTGCGTATGGGTTGGAACCATGCACGTAAGAGTACTTCATGTATTCTGCTGCGTATGGGTTGGAACCATGCATGTAACTGTACTTCATGCATTCTGTTGCGTATGGTTTGCGTGAACACACTTCCACCTGGAGGTAACGGGCTTCGGATGTCATGTGAAGAAAGGGTCTCGAATAGTGAACTGGCGAATACGCTGGTTTGTACACTCTGACGTTTCTTGAGCGCACCACTTCTTCTCCGGCGAGCACATAGACCCTCCTGAATCCCTGTTGTGACACAACGTTGGATGGTATTCACGTTGTGCCCAACACGAGTTGCTGTTGTGCGCAGCGACAAACCCAGTTCATGGAGCTCGATAACACGACCACGTTCCATAGTTGTTAACTAATGGAATTAAGCTCGCCGACGTCTCGAAACCATTTTTTACGTTTATTCAAAAGTTGCAAATGGTACTCAAAACCTCAGATGGTGTTTATGAGAAGGGTAAGTTTCTGGCCTTTGTTGCCCGAATATGAGTACCATGTGATCAGATGCGTGAGCAAACTTAATCATTTGCCTATCTATCTCACCACTATAGCTCCTGAAATTTGTTTGACGCGAAGTGCATTATTTCTTGGTGTTGTAATTTCACTTTTGGGGAGAGTATATTGCAAATTAAGAGGACACAGTACGATTTAATTGACAAAAATCGGTCAAAAAATCAAATCTAATTTTTTTAGCCTATAAATTATTCTTTATATACTTTTCTATAACCTCACAAAATTTGAAAGCTCTTAACTTAAAAAACCTAGAATTATGATAGTTTTTCCCCCCATTCGTTTTTATTCACATCCCTATGGCAAATCAAAACTTAAAATTTATTTATCTCAGAAAGATAAAATAACTAGTTTATCTTCATTTAAAATGCTAAGGCTTTTTTCTATTGTGTCTAATATGCTTTGATTTTTTTTTATGTATTGCGAATAGTACGTGTAACAAAAGTTGGTATGGGTTTTTGAATCAAAGCAATACTTATTTTTTTAAAAATAATTGAACTCAGAATTTTTATACTTTTTTAAAGGAATTTTCAATAAGCATTTAGAAAAAGAAGTATTGTACAAATACCAATGATGTTATCGCAAACCCGTACTAACTTTTGTTATACATAGTTTGACGTATTTGTAAATCAAATTTCTTGTGTGTACGTAAATTTTTGTAGAAGGAGTAGCATTTTAAAATCACTGTTTCACATTTCAATCCCTGTTTCGCATTTTAAAATCAAGTTTTTTCCTTAAAAATTTAAATAGCTAGCGCTTTATGAAATTTTGAGCACAATATCTGTTTTACATATTATACACACATAGGAGGACACCAAAATAATTTTAAAAATCCTTAAATTAAAATTTTTTGCTTAAATCGTACCATGTCCCGTTAAGATATTTTTAGTTAACAATTTGGTTAGTAGTTAAATTTTTATGAGGTATGCGAGAGTAACTAACTTAATACATTTAACCCTTTATCTATCGACGGTACTTATAAGTCCCACACACTTTAAAATTACATAGAATAACCATTTTTACGAATATTCTGTCGATGCTTAGCAGGAATATTCTTTGAAATCCACTCTTCCAAGATATATTGCAGGTCGGGTTCTATGATGAGTATTTTAGCGGGGATGGCGAATAGTTTTATACCAGAATTTGCATATTTAGCTTACAGTTTTTTCAGCGGATTGTGAAAATTATCATTTTTGTCCCGAAAAAAATAGTTAATATCAAAATTTACGTGTCTTATTTTCTTTGTATGTTAATGAAGACTTTAGAAAACGATTTGAGTATCTGTTTTAAGTGAACAGTGTATATAATTAGTTTTACAGTTGAATATCTTTAATTAATTAATTAGCTCTAACGGATTAAATTATTTATGTATATCCCTTAATTTTCAATGCACTGATCATGAAATGAAAATCCAAAAAAAATTTTCAATAAAAAAACTGCAGTAAATCACAAAGCGGTAGACAAAGGGTTAAATGCTGGCCAGATGGCGAACACAACATCTATTTTGGTGTATTTCATTGTTATTTCTACAACACAATAGGAAATATTGTCAAGCCACAATAAGATCAAGTTGCATTTAAAGTGGAACAGATCTTTTAACATTATGCACTGTATTTTGAAGACCAAAGGCTAGAGCCCACGATTGTACCTAAACATCGTCAGTCTTGTAATTAACAACGAAGACCACTGTGATACCTGCTTCAAGATTTGAGAAAGATCTTCTCGATATACAATGATGATGAATAATTCAAAAGCTGAAAATAATTCTGTTCAATATCACTGGTATATATTTCCCAGAAATTTACATATAAAATGTACACTTAAAATTTAATTCAAGTAATAAACTTTATTATTATACCTCTTATAATGATTTCCATCTCACTCCGGAAATTTATCATTATAATACAAACTTTATTAGTTTACTAATTAATGGAAAAGGTGTTAAATTTCATTTGGAAATTCATGTCTCCATTTATATTGCTCACATTTGCAGCCATTCGATATGCAGGCGGTACGACTCATTTCATCTGAATTTATTGACCTATTATTCAACTTAGCTATTAAGAAAATGAATTCATTTCTATGCATCACATCCATTCAAAAGAGAATTCTCTAGTTAGGACGAATATTACATTAAACTATTTTCGGATGTTGCATATTAAATATCTAGGAATGTTGTTTCGAAGATTACTGCCTTTATCATGGCATTTTCACCTATTGAAAGTATGTATGTTCTAGAATAAAAAAAAATTAAATCCTTTTATATTCATTCATTCTTAATGAATCTGTTTAACGATGAAAATTTGGTAATTAATTTTGTGATTTATTAATCAGTTGAGAAATACTTAAATATAATTTACAAGGCAATTATATTATACAACTGCACACATTTTCTAAAACTGGATATAGGTAATAAAGTCATTTGAATTCCAGCCATAAGAGATGAATAAAATTAAGAATTATTGCCTTAAGTTTCGATTAAGCATATTTGAGAGATCCACATAATCAATTTCGATTAAGACATACATTTGTTTGTTGATAATATTTATAGTAATTATTGTAATAAAAGTCATGATTGCGAAAATAAGCACTTGGTGATCTGTTTTTCAAGAATATTCAGAGTTTAATAATTATATTATTAAGGAAAATTTAAAAATTAATTTTAATTCGAACTAGTGAGGGGTACCCATCCTGTCCACTTTACGGTAGACTAATACCCAAAGTACAAACTATAGAACTGTTCATTTTCATTGCTCAAATTGTAAAATTGAAATTCATATTTATTATGTAGTTCCATTTTTTCAATACATCGTAAGCAGGAAAATTTGGCGAAATATTGCTTATACAGTCAAGTTGGCAAAATTTTTGGTGACCAAATTTGACAATTTGAAAACCATATGGATGCTTCTGGAAACTTCAGGAGAAATCTATATCTTCATAATCTATGACGTAACCGGATTTTTCGAGAAAGCAAAACAAGGAAAGGGGAGGGACCTCCGAGGCAAATCGTTTTTGCTCTACTCTTAAGTTAAATCCACTTTCTTACGACCCAGTGTTGCTAACTATACCTTATGTATGAACACATTTATTACAGCATAGTTATTACAGTTTATTTTTTTATATATAGAAAGATATATATATATATATATATATATATATATATATATATATATATATATATATACATATCTGATAAACACATGAGTACAACTGATACAACTAAGACAGGGATGGCGAACCAATGGCACGCGGCACAATATTTTGGTCACGCCACCGATCAAAAAGGTTTGCATTTTAGTTTAGAAACTATATTATTACAAGGAACCCATACTTGAAAAACTATTTCAAAGATTAAGATGTAGATGAGAAACCAAACAAAGAAATAATTATTGAAGAACTTATTTCTCTCATTGATTCTTCAATCAAGGAACTTTCAGCGAAATTTTCTCAGTTCAAAGAATTATCAGGAATGTTCAAGTTCATTATGTACCCTGATGAGACGTCATTTGACAAAATGAACTTGCCCCAATTTGATGGGTTGGAAATTGAAGAAGTTTTGAAAAGCAACTTAGTGATTTCTAGTCCAGTTCAATATGGATTTAAAAACGTATTAAAACTAGGAAAAAGTGGAATTGATTGAAACAGAAAGATTTACAGGCAATATAAGTAAAAATGCCAATAACGAAATTTTGGAAACATTTAACTCGATTCTAGATACATTTAACTGTTTGAAGAATCAGGTTCATGCTATTTTAACCATATTTTCATCGACCTATGCCTACGAGTCCTTATATTCAGAGATGAATAACATTAAAAACTCGTTTAGAAACCATTTGGCAGATGACTCCAATTCAGCATGCATTCTGCTAAAAGTAACATCTTACAATCCTAATATAAGTTGCTTGTCATCTACATACATATACTGCAACAACAGAAGTCACACTAAGGTTACTTAAATTTAATTTCACGAATAACTCAAACATTTACTATTGTTAAGTGCAAAATGTATTTTTTCGTAGTAAATAAAGAGTTATGTGTTGTTAGTATTTTGCTTTATTATTTTCCCAATAATCACAAGTCAAAATTATTTAACGGCATTTATTTACCTTATAAAGCATTTCTCTAGAAAAAATGGCACTAGCTATGAAGGTTCGCCACTCCCGAACTAAGATATAGTTAGTGTAGTTATAATTTTGTTACGTTTTTTGTGAATTCATAAATGCATAATGTCATGTAATTTCTCTCAGAGATTTTGAGAATAGTTATTCTCATTTGGAAGGTTCTCATGTATGTCTAAATTAGCATTTGATTGCATTCGGTTTATGCATAGAATGAAACGGATAATATTAAATTTATCTTTTAATGCCAAGGTCAATGACTATTTGGTTGACTTTAGTTAATGTTGCAAAGAAGGTAACTAAGGATTATTGAAGACGAATATCTTAATTTCAATCTATTGATTGATGAGAGAATGACATCTCTAACACTTAAACTACGCATCACACAGTAAAAAAAGCTTTGATGTAAATTTTTAAACATGAGACAAACATCGGTATTCCATTCGAAGGTAATTTAACTTTACCTATACTGGAACCCGTGGTTCAACTTGAACATTGATAACCATGAAACTAGTAACGTCTGCTCTTGAAAATTCAAACTGTCGTTTTTGCAGTTGAGTCATTGATTCGTATCCTGTTACCCTTGGTGCTAATGCATGTTAAATATGTCCATGCTCAAAGCCTGCAGGCTGGTGTGGAAGCTTGGAGAACGGGGTATTAGCTCAGCTGTCATTTTTGTCATTTGGTAATCATTGAAATTTAAGAAGGTTCATTGCCAATAGCATACATCTAAGGCCGACGTTAGTAAACCATCAAATGAATCACGAGGCTAGTAACGATAACCACTTTTCATTACAAGCAAAATAGAAGGATCTAATTTTTAATACCTAAATGACTTTCTTTAAAACTTGATCGTACGGCAAATTCTAAATATTGTTTAACTCATCCAGAAACAAAATTTATCATTTGTATTGTAGAAGGTCTGAGATTTATCCATAATTATACACGTAATAAGAAAAATAAGACTGTAAAATCTGGGGATTAAAGTGCCCTTTTAACACATGATCGAAATTTACGGTTGTGCGTTATAAACCGGGTATAAAAATAATGTATTTAAAAGCAAAAAAGAAAAAAAAGAGAGATCACCCCCCAAATTAAATTTCTGCATCTATCGAAAAAATATTTCATGGAAGTGGCATACGTTATGAACTTACGGAGTTGTAGTTCTAGAAGTATACTATTTTTTCAAAAGCCTGGGAATAATTCTTCGAATTCAGGTTTCTTTGTAAAAAAGGGGGTGCACATTATACGGCGCAAACATGCAGCTTGCAAGCATAGGTGACGTCATACACCAGTACGCGTTATTATTAATCAGTTAAGAGTAACATTTTCATGAACTATGAATACCTCAATAGGTTAATCCAGATATTAAATCAACAAAAAATTGCAATGCATTTTAATAACACAAGTTATACCATCATACACAGTGCCACCAATGTCCTGATTTAGGGTTTAATGCAATCAAAATACAAACTGGAATTTCAATTTTTTAACCATAATCTGAGTCCAAATCTGGCAACATCATTTATAAAACATTGCTTTTAAAATTTTATTTATATTATTATTTCCTGCCTCCTATAAAACATGGACATTAAAAATCTTAATTTTCCAGAAAAAAAATGTGTTACAGGACATTCTGACGGGCATTGTAGAAGCTTAGAGGACAAAATAAAAGCCCAAATCTTGAAAGAAGATAGAGGAGATTTCTGGACCAGAAAACGAGTATTACAGCAGTCAGTGTGTATGCAAGCCTGCCTATTTGAGTTTGATGGATGAGGCGATCCAAGTTAAAGGATGATGCCAAAACCCTTTTTGAAATTTTAAAAGGGGGGAAATAACCAAAGACTGAATCCTTTATTTTGGCCGAAAGGCGAGAGCAAAAACGAGTAAATTTGGGGGAAAATGTGATGACAAAAAATATGAATATGGTCTAAATTGTAGTTATAAAAACTGAGCGTAAACAGAGATTTTAGAGCTTCTAGATTGATGTGGAGTTATTCTTGTTATTTCATTTATCTTTAGGTCAGATTTTCTTTTTAATGGAACTAATCATCTCATCATCATTTGGATGTTAAAGACAATAGAAATATTACAGTGCGAAAAATTTTTGACAGCTGTCTCTTAAATTCTATACTTTTCATCGACTAATATTTAAATCTTTTTATTACGTTATTTAAATAAAAGCGAAATTTCAAATAACGTTAAAAAGTAAAATATTTTTTTTACGTGAAATAAAATACAACACGCGTTATCCATGCTTAAAAAGTATATCGATTGTTTTGATCAGCATTTCAGTTTAATGTAAAAAAAATGACGAAAGTAAAATATTTTCCATTTTAAAAAAGATTCGAAAAGATGATCGACTAAATTTAATCTGTTAAATAAGAAATGTATCTATATAGATACACTGATTTAGGATAGTGATATAGGGTTAAGCATTGTATTGTACTATCCTAACCTTCCCCTTCAACAGAAAATTTCGGAATAATAGTAAAATAAGTTAAAAGTAAGGCTTAAGACTACACATCGAATGAAAAGAAAATAGATAATTTTTTTAAAAAAATGATGAATACTGTGTGTAAGTAGAATTTTCCTATGAAAGAGATAATTACATACTGGAGATTTAAATGAAAAAAACATACCTATATTTGTGCTAACAAATATATTAGAACCTTCTTGCAACTACTACGACCGAATACTGAGATATGACAGAAGTCATACAACGCACTAAAAAACAGAGTCTCACCACCTAGATAATTTTTATCAACTAATCTATTCCTCGTTATTTAAATTATCTTTAATTTTAAAAACATTTTTCAAACTTATATATTCCTGCGTCATACAAAACAACAAGATTAAAATTATGTTTTCTTCTCCAATCACACAAAAGTGAACTTATTCACAACTCACAATCAAAATGGAACGTGAAAACTTATACTATTCCTTGTAGAGTGCATAAATTTTCCAATATTGAATACCTAATTATTCACTTGCATGTTATATTACAATACATTGAATAAAGTACCCATATAGAAGTTTCTACATTGAGTACACGCGACGGTCTCATGTAACTTCTCCCTACACATTGGCCTTCCAGAAGTAAGGTTTTACAATCACCCGATCGTTCCAAATTATGCAAACAAAGCATCTCTTCCAGTGGTCCAGCAGCTGAACAATAGGTAATTTGTAATTGGAAACTAGTGAACAGTTCCAATGAATTAATTCGATATTTCAAGCAGAGTGACACGAGATGAAGTATAGTGTAATGAAGGTTTCTGTAGAGAGGAATGGGTAATGACTACCAGCAGGTAGAATCCGCAACATTTCTGGGTCGTATTGCTTCATATAGGATAGAATTACTTTGAAGCAGAATAACTTTTAATACATCTGTATAATTAACTGCTCTCTCTTAAAGTATGGATGAGTCTGCTATGTTAATTTTTATCTGAGTGTGTGTGTCATATATTCTCAATTATTTAAATCAAATAATGCATTTTATTGTATGAGGAGGGAAATAAAAGAAGTTATACATGTGTATTGCACAGAAGGATATGTCTTTCAATTATAGAATATGTAATGATAGATAAATATGCTAAAAGTACATTACTTTATGACTTTGCTCGTTTCAAAAATATTTAACTAATTTTTCTGGCACGTTAAAATTTATTTCTTATATACCACGTGGGATGTATTTCATCAAGGGTGTTAAACTCAGAGACCGACTTAGGCCAGATAAACAAAGTTTAGTTTTAGGTGGGCCATAAAAAATTAATATTCATAGAAAAATATATTTATTTCGAAAAATACATTATTATAAACATATGTGTGTATAAAAGAACTAGAAAAATTTTATATTTACGTCCTGACATTTTAAATCTTTCCTCCGCTACTATATTTCCTATTTTGGGTGTAGTTTTGATAACTTACAATATATTAACATGTGCCAATATACTCGCCAAGCCGCAAAAATGTTCGTTGTGGACCACGTGTTTGACACCCATGTCTTATATACTCGATAATGAATAAATATTAAGGGATCCTCGTAAGTCAAAGGTAGGCAACTTTCTTTGGCTAGTGGTAGCATAGGGTATCGAAATCCGAACCTTTTAAAATGATTGGATCATTATTAAAAAAAATTATAATAAGTATGAGTTAAATAAATAGTGGCAGTTTTATTGAATTTATTTATTGGGCTAATTGCATATCATCTATTGCTGCATGAACATTTCATTTTAGAATAAGTTTAATAAGGAAAATGTACCCTATCATACTATTCTACAATTTTTGTTCTTGAAATCGGAAGTGAAATTGCTTCTTTAAATTCTCATGCCAACCTGCAAGTTAAGGTCATCTTGTTAAACTTGAATCTATAATTAACTCATGTGGATCTTCATGCAAGAGAAACTTTGTTCACAAATACATGTTGATTGAAATATAACGAACCATTATCTAGTAAATTTCTTTTTGCATGGGAACTTTTCAGCTGACAAATACGTATAAAAGACACTGTCATAGCATTAAACACTTTTTTCATTCTGTTATCAGACAGCAAGTTAATAAATTCAATCTATAGCTCCTCAGGTGCTGTATTAATATATGCAGCAACGAGAAAACATAGCGAATTGAAGTTAGGCTCAGTTTTCTAAAAACTTGTGTCCTTATCCTCCAAACTCTCAAGATGATCTATTAGAAGAAACACTTTTGATTACTTTGTTTTCTAACAAAGGAATAAGAGAATTCTGTTTTTAACAATAGTGAAACATACAAGAAATCTCGCTTTAAATCAAATTTTCTGTCTGTTTTGGTGGGCCGCGAAAAAACATTTTGTGGGCCACTATATGCCCACCCCTCTCGTAAGCCATTAATTAACCCTCCGTTAGGCTTGCAAATATCTCTCAGACGCATACTAAAATACGAGGGTTGGGGCATAAGTCATCGCAACTATTTTTTTTCTTCTTGTAGATATGTGAACGGATCACAAACATATGTGTGTCAAGTGGAAGTTTTGCAGACATAGTGTGTATGCAGAACAACAGATGTCTCTATGATAGCTAGTAGTAGCGCAGCGAGGGCTTAGAAATCAGTCAGTTGGTGAGTGTCGCGTGAGATGGAAGTGACCCGGGTTGAGAAGCGTGCTTACATAAAAAAAAGCCGTTCTCCGAGGGAGAAATACTATGGAATGTCACAGTGAATTAGTGGAAGACCTTTGGGAATAATACCCTACCATCTCGTTGTGAAGCACACAGTGGGTAGGAAAGTTTCAGCAAGGACGTGTGTCAACCAGTGAAGAGCGACGTGGTGTGGCAAATGCTGAGGCTGATGGTATTCAGCGTCTCCCACATCGTTGTGGTGACAGTAGCAGGGGACTACACTGAGAGTCTTTAGGCCCAGGTTTGTCATGTCAACTTTATGCGTACTGTGTTGTCATTCTTTTGCACCGTGAAGTCCATATTGCCCTGTATAATACCGTAAATAATTAGTGTATTACGATATCTAAGTGATATTCATTGTCCACACATGTAGTTAACACCTTGTTCTTTCATCTGTATAGGTCACATTTTCTAACCGGACTGGTATCTTCAAGAAAAAAATAGTTGCCATGACTTTTGCCCCAACCCTCGTGCGTCCACACGGTATGTTTGAACGCGCCCCTTCATCTACTATCTATCTTTCGTCACTCGCCCTAGGATTCAGTGTTATGGAACGAGGGCGATTTCTTTATATTTCGGGTGACAGAGAACATTGAATCTGGTAGATGAAGTGCACCTAACACCGTCAGTTTTTATGAATTTGTACAATATCGTTAATTTTGATTTTTTCCCCTTCCAAAATAGTGTAGATTTCAGTTTTATACAAACATAATTCGAAACAAGTTTTTTTAAAAAAACTTCTGTTTGATATTTTTTTTGCTAGGAGTTGAAGAATATCTGAAGGTTGCAGGGTGCTTAGCCAGTGACTGTATTTTATTCAATCCTCAATGTGGCTGGAGTAAACTCGTAAAATATCTATATGGAAATCAAAATCACTCAAATCCTTGCGCACATATCTAGGAAAACTAGGTCACAAACCTTTGATAGAGCACCTGATGGTCTGAGTGCAACATTCATAGCCTCGTTCATTTTGACTCAGGAATGAAGAAATATCTGTACATTGCGTCATTCAAGACGAAAGACCAAGAGAGGCATCGCCAGGAACTTAGAAAAGAAGGTACTGTGCCCTTTTGTCAAGGACACCAAGAAACGATTATGAAAATTTTGTAATTCATTACACGAAAACATCATGCACCTTGAACATTGTAAGGTAATTTGTGAGAACTGCAACAAGGCGTCTTAAAATGTTAATAGTGGTGACACGGTGATAACTATCATTGTCTTTTTGATGTTTTTTCGAAAAATATGTAAATTCCTGATTCTACTGAAGATCTTATGTTATGTCCAATATGATTTAATGTTAAATCTCAACAACAAAATGATTAAATCATTTTCAAATGTAAGTATGAGGTGATGCATGCCAGAGATGCCATGCGCTTGTGTAAGGAACTTTTTGAAGTGCGTCTAGCAGAAGGTTAAAAAACTTTTCAGCTGGAATATAGTAACGAAGATAATGTATCATAAATTTTATTAAATAATTTAAGAACTAAAAATTTTAAAAATTTATTGAAAACAAAATGTATTCAATTAAATGAAATAAATGACATTATTTATATAGAAATCAGAATGAAATGGTAAAATCTCTTTTTTTTGTTAAATTCCATAAAAAACAAGATGTTAATTATTTTTTAATTACGCATTGTAAGCTCAATTAATGTTAAATTATTTGAATAAAAAATTTACTAAATCACGTACTTTAAACAGAGAGGAACTTATCAACCTCTCTCTCATACTAATCCGGAGTGGCACTCGCACAGGTGCAGTATCTCGGATCAGTCTCGTTGCCATATAGCGTTCTAGAATACTATCTAGAAACAAAGGTCGCCAAATTGGTGGTCCGTTGACTACTAGTGGTCCGCGAGAAAACCTTGCAGGTAACGAGCAAAATGTGCAATATACTTACTCATCACGAAAATCCGGAGCGAAATTTCAGGATAATAATTTGAGCATTAATCTGAATGAAAGCTTCAGCGACTTATGGTCTGAAAAGATTCTCAAATTTAAATTTCATTCATCCTTATCAAGATCTCAATTTTGGCTTTCCATAAAAAGTTCCCTTTTCTAAGTGAATAGGCGATGAAAATTCTGATTCAATTCTTCATGACTTATTTATGTGAAAAGGTCTTTTTGTCTGTCATAGCCATGAACACACGGTACCGATCTCCCTTTGAAATAAATACGTGCAGTAACAACATTGGATCCAAATATCCATTATCTTATTTCAAGTAAGGAGGAACAATCATCCCTCTAGGAATGTATAATGCTCAAAGTTTGAAATACGTAAACCATTTTGTAATTGTTTTGTTTTTACAGTTTTTGATTATTTTTTATGGTTTATTAATGAAGCTTTCATAATTTGATTGTAATTAATAATTTCATTTTATTAACAAGGTACATTTTATGTGCTCGTGTATCCCAATTTTTTTATAAATATATTTAATAGCTAAAAAAGTACTATTAGTGGTCTGCGGGATTTAAATTATGAATTTACTGGTCCGTGAGGTCAAAATGTTTGGTGACCTCTGATCTAGAAAACGTTACAGAACTGGGTTTAAGTATATAGAGAGTTTGATATAAGGATGAGATTAAAAAGATGATGCAGATGTATTTCAATATTCATAGATGTTTAATGCATACAGAAACAAATGCAGACTTTTTTAATACTTATTAAATGAAAATTTATTTACATGAAATGTATGTACATACTTTCCATAAAGAACAACAGATTTAGGTTACAAATAAATATACATTGTTTTGTATATCGATAAAATTAAATTTTTGGACATAACAGAATTAAGACAATGTACAAATGTTCGTGAGAAAACCTGACAAACATACTACCATATTGAGAAAAACATTTTCATTTTCTAAATATTTAATATACGATTCAGAGAGCGTGAATAAAATTTTAAAGATAATTGTGTCTATACGTTTTGATTTTTGCGTTTTAAGCCCGTGATGAAAACTATTGATCATCTAAAGCGCCGAATAAATATATTAATTATTATTTCATTGGTTTTAATTAATTGTAACAATTTTAATAATGCACGCGATTAAATAAGTGATCCACGCAAAAATTCATATTGAAGTTATCATCTAAACTACTGAATTCAAATAATTTGAAACTGTATTCTCTCTGATCTTAAAAAGTCTATAATATTGCAAGTTGAAAATGAAATAAATTTTCAATGTTGAACCAACTCGTTTTGTTATATTGCAGCATTTGAGAAATTTAACTGTACCGTGAGATTTAAGAAATTAAATAATTGATTTATTTGCGTCACAACTATCAATTACAATATATTTACAATTTAAACAGAAGTTATTCACACGATTAATTATTTCAATCCTACAGAAAATGTTCCTTGTGATGGACGAAACAAACGCAACAGAACATCTTGGTGTTTTCAAACGGACTCCTTTTCCACTGACCTGGGGTAGAGTGGCTCTTCTCCCACATCTCGAATTTCAGTAGGGTTTTCCGACATGTAGGTGGAGTAGTGTTTTTCTCCCCAATCATTGGTTCTCGTAGCGATGTCAGATGAAAAGACCCCGCAATATTTAGGTATGCACGTGTGGATATGAACGGTGCTATATTATCCACATAAAGAAGCCTATTTTTCAGCTTTGTGATGCGAAAACGTCATACTACCCAAAGCTTTAAATACGTAAAATCCTGTAAACTCTAGAAACTCCCAAAATTAGTTCAATAAAAACTATTAAACATATTTGCACTCTATGGAGATTAATAATGCCAATTTTATATTATTTATATAAATCAAAACGTTGATAATATTTTATCAATAATAATATATGTCAATTACGCGCACATTTGAGGGTTCTTATGTATATTCAAAATAATTACCTGTAAAATCCGGCGTCTAGCGTGCACTTTACAAAAAATAAGATGGTAATTTAAGGGTGTGGTTTATACGCCGGATATTTTTTTGGGTATAAAAACAATAGCTTTAAAAATAACAAAAGAAATTAACATAAAAAATTACTTCTATTTGTATCGAAATACTGTTTATTTAAAAGAAATGACTTGCTTTATGAAATAAAAGAGATGGAGCTATACAAATATATCATTTTTTTTCAAAAATTTGGAATAATACCTGGAATGAATGACTTCAAAACATAAGTGCACAATGTACACAAATATATCAGATTTCTTCGTAAAAAATAGGGGGCGCGTTATACGGCGAATATACTTAAAAATTTAAAAAAATGCAGCTTGAAAGCATGAGTGCGCGTTATACCCTGTATTTTATGGAAAATAAATTTCAGCACTACACTATTATTTTTTTTGCCACCCCAATTGGAATTATAATTAGTAAATTAGCGGAATAACACATTTAAATGCAATTTTTTTGAGTAATTTTTGGGTAGTTATCAATTATTATATAATAAATTGTGAAATTTATGTATATGAATTTAATTTCTAGTAATACAAATTTAAAATAATTTTAAATTACATACCTGTACGAAGAGTTTAAAAAATTCTGCACATACAAAGAACATACTCCAATTTCCTATACTGAGAACACAACGACTTTATTATATAACAATTTTAAGTATATTCATTTCAAAACTCGTTGTAACAATCGCATTTATTGAACCGAAAGATAACCAGCAATGAATATCAAATAATTCACCTGAATTCCTTTGTAAAAACTTAAAAGTCTCAAGTATTTCTTGCTTCAGAGGTGCCAAAAGCTATTCCGCCTTCATGGTTAGACGCGCATGTTAACCGAAAACGAAACAAACAAAAAATATTTGTCCTGGAGCGTTAGAACTAAGGAAAAAAGGGATCCAAAACTCTTCAGAAACCATTGTGTTAATATTTATTGGTTACTATGGCAACGCATCGCTTTCTCATCATACCTCGTGTCCCTGTGGAGCCGTTTCAAAGATTAATGAGTCAAAAAGGTCAAGGAATGGGGGAAAAAATATGCAAGTTTGGAAAGAGAAAAACAGTTATTTTTCTTGCTCATTAATGTGGTTTCTAAACATGAATGTTTTTGTTTCAGGTTTTGGAATGTGGTTTATCGATTTTCTGTACGATTCTTTTTACAATATTCTGTTTTTGTTGAATAAATTTTCGATTAAAATATGCAAACTTTTTAAAAAGAAGAAAACATTTTTAAATTTCTCTGTGGAGAATTTCTAGAGGATTTTGAGAAAGAAATCCAATTGAAAGAGGATTATTTTATTTGCTAAAGGATTTCGTGTTCTTTATTTTCGATTCGTTAAAAAAAAATTGGTGTGCTTGATATTCATTTAGCAATTTATTAAATAAACATAAAATTACACGCATCATGTAGTCCCCATATATATCAATTCCCCATCCTAATAATTCATTTATAACCTAATTAGGTAATAGGTCCTAATTAGGTAATAGATATTAACGAGAAAATTGTTAAACGGATCAATACTGTCTTATTACAGTAATTAAAAAAAACAATGTTTATGTTTGTTTTTAAATTATCATTTTAAAAGATAAAGTATATATATATATATATATATATATATATATATATATATATATATATATATATATATATATATATATATATATATAAATTACTTCAAAGCCTTGAATGACTCGGTTAAAAACATTTTTCAACATGAAAGCAAAAGTGTGACTGTTATCAAATCACTAATTTATAACTGCAGCTGCATCTATATATATACATATACTACGATTGGAGGTCCACTTTATTCCAAAAAATTCCTGTCAATACTTTAGATTTCTAAGTATATATATATATAGATTTACTTATAATTTATTTTATTATTTACAAATTTTTACTTTTAGGCGGTACTGCTCTTAGTTCATTTTGTATTGGCTGGAAATGTGAACATGGCGATGTGTTGAGGTGGTATGTTTTTTTATATTAACAGTATTTCATACAAATATTTTATATATATATTAAGTGGTTTTCAATAATTTGTCCTCTTATAATTGTATTTAATAATAGTATTAGTATATTTTAGCTTCTAATAATGGCATACTTATAGTACTTCCTCCTTTTCCTATAGCCCAGTTGAATAGGCAATTTACAGGTAAGGGTTGGCTGGCCTCAAAACATTGTTTAAATCTGCATTATTGTTTTCTAAGGCCAAGAAACTGCTATTGTACTACTGTGTCTAATATTTTTTGCCATTCTGTCTAGTTATACTGAAGATTATAGCCATTTGTATATATATATATATATATATATATATTATTCCAAAATAAAAGTATTTAAAGAAGAATTATTTACTTAACCAGTATTTCCATGCTTCCTACTTTAGTCATTCATAATAAAGATTGTAACGGACTGTATTTATAACTGTAACAATTAGGCTAAATGTAACCGTAATGATGAGGTTGTAACTAGTAGTAAGTCTGTTCCACCCTCAGTTGGTTCAGTTAGTGTTGTTGACGTCTTGTTGTTCGAGTGTGTGTACTTATATGTAATCCTGTATCCGATCCCCTGTCGACCGAGAAATAAAGCCTTTGGTCGTAAAAGATGTTGTCTTCCTTTGGATTTTGCTGAGCCACATTTACATTTCCATACATCAAGACGTTATTACAAGATATAATTTTATGAAACACATTAAAATATAATTTACAAAAATTTACATTCGAGCAAGGTTTTTTAAAGTCGTCCTCAGTCTCTCAGTTTAAAAATGCAAGCATCATTTTTAACCAATTTTTTACTTACATAAGCAACTTAAATAGGTATTGCAATATTTATGTTTTACAGTTTTAAGTTTCTTCATTCATAAAAACTGAAAGTATATATTTAAGAAAAATATCTTAACTTAAATAGAAAATAGTAGAAGTAGAGAAATTTTTAGTAACAATTTTTCAAAGGGTGCTTTTATAATGTCAGGTAAAATGAAAACGAGATAATTTTGATTTTTTATTGATAAGTGATTTTTTAGATTTTTCAATTAAAAAACTAAAAGTAAATAAAGTCTTTACTATAGTCTTTTTTGGGTGTATATTTATACATTAAAAGTATAGATAAATAAAAAAATAATAAAATATTAGTTAGAGTTCTTTAAAAAATGTTGATTGCGGATATACATATACTATTTATACGACTTATTGCATGTTTACGAAGAAATTCCCTTTAAATATACCAGAATAATCTTTGAAGATTAAAAAATAAAGGTTCGTGTAAATAGTAATTTTTAGATAGAAATAAAAGAGCAAGACTACATATAATAAACTTATTTTTTTTTCAAAATGTAAATTCCATTTATATCGTTTCAATCCTCCCCCGCTTTTGCAGACCTGAAAGGAAAAAATAATCTAATATATCAAAAAGATTACTAATAGATATTTTTTTATAATCTAATAAATACGAATATTTTAAAGGAAAACACACATACTATATACTTCAATCACGTTTTTAATAGAATATTTTTATGTGGAAATGTAAAAGCGTTTTTGGAGTATACGTAAACACGTTTTAATGCTAAAACTTTACATTTGAATTTCTCATTTTTGAATGGATAATGTTTTTATCTTTTTATAACACCTTTTTATTATTATTATTACTTCTGTTAGAAACAGGTAATTTATTTTTAAGGTGAAAGCTTTTAAATTTTCTGATGTGAGTCAACTAAAATGCATTTCTAAATAACAGAAGTACATTATAACTAGTACGTTTCTACGATCTCATTATTCCCATTTCTTAATACATGATTATACTTTAGAAAAACATATGTCTCAAACGTCTCTTTATTTCAACCTTCGAACAATTTAAGATTTAACAAAGTAAAATGAAGCAAATTTGAACTTCATCTGTTAATAATATCTGTTTATATTTCGCACGTAAAAGTAGGATTAGGGAAATTATTATCAGATAATTTTGAAATTTAAATAATTTATTGCATTCTTGTGTTTAAAGAAATATATTTTCTCATAGTTGAGTTCTTTTATAATTTACCGTCTAACGTTTCATAAAAAAGGGTATGATGCCGTTGGTTGAGTTCGAATAACAGCCAGAGATGGAGATAGTACTTATGTTTATATTACAAGAAACTAAATATTTACAGTTAAAGTTTACACTTAAAGTTTACACTTAAAAATAGTAATGCGATTAAATGAAAATTACACCTTTGAAGGTGCTGCGGATTGATGCGGACAAGACCTTGCGTCTGTCCGTTGCGTTTTCAGTTTACAGAATTGTCCCGGTACGGGGTTCAAAAGTTTCCGTTGGGGTAGGAAGGCGAGAAAGTATCCCGCTCAGTCACAGTTAAGTGAGAGGAGTGTAGGAAACAGGGTACAAATTAAAATAGTTCATGTAAATGGTCTTAAAACTTACAAAAAAATTTAACCTTAAGAGAATAAAATTTAATTATATATTGGAACCATTTAACTCTTTTCGTATAAGTATGGTAAGACTATTTTTTCTCGACCCATCCCCCATTTTCAAATAGATTAATACATATTTAATTATAACCTTATCTGCATTTTATATACATAACGTCAAGACAGTACTATGACGAACACAATAACATAAACGAGAATTTTTAGGAAAAAATGAACTTCCAAATCTATTGGTGACAATGATAAAGCATTCGCGGGTTATACTCTGTTATTATTTAAGTTTATTGTGTCGAGTAATAACATATTACTGTGTTTTCCCATGCATTTTGCTATTCTGTAAATATACTTTTGTGCAATAACTAAGAATATTTGAACAAGTTAAAATAAATCCTGATAATGACACTCAAATAATTTTTTTTTCATTAACATAAAATTCCAAAATGACAACATACTGCAATGCATTTTTCTTATTGTGTTTATTTTTAACGTCTGAACTAACTAAAATAAACAGTTATATGCTAGCATTTACTCTTAGCCAGCCATCTTACGGTCCAGTAAGGATTTATTTACACACTTTTTTTTTAAATCGTAACTTAATTTCTAGATTTATTGTATCAAAAATTTATTTTTTCAGTTGTTAAATTTTATAATCCTCATTAAAAGTAATTAATTTCCATTTTTGAAAAACGAAACTTACGTAAAACGTGATTGAATAAATTCATGTTGAGCAAAAAAGTGTAATTCTTCAGGTATCTGACTACGTTCGGAGCCGTGATTTTGCCAAAGCATATAAATGGATAATAGTTATGATATTAAATGTCACTTAGATTAGAAAATGTATATAAAATTGTTTTAAGGGTAGTATTACAATAAAAAATTATTTAAGTATAATATTTTGACAAAAAATTAACATAGAATGACCCATTTTCAAAATATTCTCCTTTAGCGAAAAATGCTTCTATTATATTAGTAGTTTGCCTGTATATAGCTCAGACCTCTGTACAGCGGCTCAACTAGAATTTTTAAATTATATAACTTAGAAGTGGGCTAATCCATGTTTTACGACAACAGAGGGGAGAAAGTTTAAGAAAAAAACGGCGATAATTATTTCAATTGTGTGTAACTCTGAAAATAATGTGAATTTCTCAAAAATCCTAGTTGAGCCTCTGTACAGAGGTCTGAGCTATATACAGGCAAAATATTATTATATTAGAAGCATTTTTCACAAAAGGAGGACATTTTGAAAAAAGGTTATTCTAAGTTATTTTTTACCGGAATATTGTACTTAAATATTTTTTTTTTCAAAATGTCCTTAAAGCAATTTTATACATGTGTTTTAATCGAAGTGACAATAAATATCACGAAAATTATCCGTTTATGTGCTTTTTTAATACCACGGTTCCGAACGTAATCGAATACCTTAATAAAGAAATAAAATAATTCTGTTATATTTCTGACAGCAAGGGTGGAGGCATGATGAGAGAACGACAACGAGTATTGTTCAGCTATTAAACAACTTGAGTGCCAATGTTGAGATTTTTTTTTCAGTGGGTACCGTAGCACATGAATGTCTGCGGAAAGGAAATTGCAGATGGCTTGGCCAGTGAGGGCATCCATAAAAATTCTACACGGGGTGACTGTCTTACTTTTTTAGGAATTGCAACCCGAATCAAACAAGATAGCAGTTCCTCTTAGAGGCAGGCCCACGTACATGAGTGGTATTAAGAGAACCATCCTGTCGCTTCTTTGCTTGAGACAAGCAGTATGCGAGATGAAACTTCTCTTGCTGGACTTGGCAGTGGACATACTCGAACTCAACGGCATGCGGCGGGATTTAAAGTTTATCCTTTTTGTCCAAAAAGCAATGTGGCCCAAGCCTCTCCTGCCCACATCTTGGCTGGTATTGGTTGCCATAACAGGCAGTTACTCTCCAATTCTGCTACAGTTCTTCATTGTTTAAAAAGCACGGATTCCTGGACTTGATCTAGGTATTTCTGTGGATCAAGTGGCATAAAAAACAATGACAAGAATTCTGTTTTACTAATAATGAGAAATACAAGATAAATTTTTGATCACACTTGAGAAAAAAATCTCGATTTAAAAGATTTTTTGACTGTCTTGGCGGGACGCGAAAAAAACCTTTTGTTCACTCAATGTGACCCACAGGTCAATAGCTGCCTTTTCCTTCCTTAGATTAAGGTAAATTATGATAAAATCGATATTTCATATTAAAGGTTTTAAAATATCCAATTCCATGTATACAAAGCAATTAACGAAAATATCAAAAAATGAGTCCCTTATATTTTCCAGCCCTTGAAGTTAAGTAGAAAAAGTTATATTTTCGTTTATCTGCTACTTCTAAAAATGCTTTTCAAGTAAACGTTTAATTTTTCTTAAACGACTTTTATTATTTAATTTAATGAACTTGTCCAGGATGCCTTTAAGAAAGAAATTTACATGAAAAAAAATCCAAACATTTTTCATTTAACATTTATTTTGTTCTCAATCTCTTAAAATTCTTTTCTAGTTTCTGTTCAAGTTTTTATTACCATATACTCATTATTCACTTCAAACATCTTCCTTACTAGTATTAAATTTATCAACTTTCATCCATTTGAATTAAAATTCATAGAAGAGACATTTTTTAATACTTACAAAAATAGTTTTTGCATTTTTTTTTATCTTTAAAAGAAAAATTGTTCCGTTCATTCGGTGTTTCTTCTTTTTTTGTTTTACAGAAATTTTAATACTTCTTATGACTATTATTTTGATAAAAGTTTTCTCAAAGTGAAATTTTTCTCGTTTTTAAAATTCTTCTTCCATTTAATTTTCGGTTAAAAAAGATGAATCTTTTAACTTACATTTCTTTTATAATATTTATAAACCACTTACGAATTTTTATTTCTTTTTTAAAATATACTTAGGTATTTCGTAGCTGCAATACATTTAGATAGTTTTAAAGAAAAATCATTTAACATACCGCGAATTTCAAAATTTTATTTTTCTTTCTCTTTCTTTCTTTTCCTCTTCTTTCTGTAGTTCAAATTTTATGAATAAAATTTATTTTAAATTTACTGGGGGGTATGTACTCCTATTGTACAAATTATACAACTATTCGAACTCATTGCTCGAATTGAAAAACAGTAATTCGCATGAATTATGCGGTTCTATTTAACTGTTCTTTTCTTTCGAAAAATTCATTCTTGGTGCTGCTCTTCAGTTAAATTCATCACTGAAACTACTTCGTCCAACACTTCATTGACGAATTCCTCAGATTTTGATGAACCTGCTTGATTGTTAATAAGTCTTCGTATGAGATAACGTCTTTCCTCTCGCGCAACGATTCCAGTCTAGGCAAACATTGCGATATTTTTCTGCGAGAGCTTTCAATAATGTGCTATCGCATTCGTATTTGTGACATTATATGAAACGAAGCCCATGGTTGCCAGTTCAGTGCGTACAACGCATGCAAAATCAGGGTTGCCAACTTGGCGTATAATCTTGAGTGAGTGAGTGAGTGAAGATTAACGTCGCACTGTTCAGCTACACGAGGGCTTTTGGCGACGGACCACGTAATTTTGAACCATGGTCAAGTGACGTGGACGACACCTGAGCTGGCGCCCCCTCTCCTAACTGCCACACCACACCAACGGGAGGACGTTTCAGCTCTCGACAGATTTAGCGTGCATCGCTGCCCTACACGGCGGGTCTTTAGTGGTACTGGGCTCGAACTCGTGACAAAGCCAGCCACGATCCGATGCCCATACCACTCGGCTACCGCGGCCACAGGGGTATAATCTTGAGCGTTTGCAATGTTGTAATAGTATAGAATAAATTTATTTGAGCATCTCGAAAAATTGTTTTTATACACTGCTGGACAATTGCTAAGGACGGATCACAAATTGCTATGTAGCATAACATTAAGCGATACATGAGGCCTAGTAGCATAAAATATAGTTGCCACATTGTTCAGACATTAGAATAAAGAATATTTATTGTTCTGGAAAGTACAAAAGCTGTGAAACATCTGAAAGAAAAAAAATGTTAATTTGATCTGCGTACGGAGAAATGGAACAATGCATCTAAAAGTCAGCAGGCACCTTAAAGAAAGGTATCAATACGGGATATGTCCACCGTGGAGTGTGATGCAACATTCCACACGTCGTACCATACTTTGCACAACATTATCCAGCAGCTGTTGAGGCAATTTATCCCATTCCTCTGTGAGTGCACGGATGAGGGTGTTCTTGTTTGTCGGAGGATAGTTTCGACCAGCAACTTGCCTCCCCAAAGCATCCCACACATTTTCAATGGGGTTTAGATCTGAAGAACGCGCTGGCCATACGAGACGTTGAATACCCTCGCTGTCTAGACAATCCTGAACAGCGAGTGTTCGATGACATGTTGCGTTGTCGTCCATAAAAACAAATTTATCACCGACACCACCACGGAAAAGACGAACATGAGGAAGTAGAACTTCATCAATGTATCGTTGGCTCGTCATAGTCCCATTCTCAACCACATGTAGGCGCGTGCGGCCATTGATTATGATGCCGGCCCACACCATGATACTGCATGTTGGATATCGGTCCTTTTCCTGGATATTTTCTGAACGATAAGCAGTACCACTCTCGCGCCAGATCAGTTGGCGTCTACAATCCGATGACAGACTGAACCTACTCTCATCTGAGAATAGTACGCATGCCCAGTCCTGTTCAGTCCAATTGTGATGCTCACGACACCATTGAAAACGGGCAGTACGGTGCTGTCTGGTCAATGGGACACACACAACAGGTCTGCGTGCGTATAGTCCTCCTCCACTCAAACGTCTGGCAACAGTTTTTCGGGAGATCTGCTTTCCTGAGGCAGCAAGAAACTGATTTGCCCCCTGCTGAGCTGTGGTGCGCCTGTTCCTTTTTGCTGATAGGACGATATATCTGTCTTCTGCAGGCGTCGTACTTCTAACACGACCTCCCCCGTGCAGTCTACTACACATTCCAGTAGTTTTAAATGACTTCCACAGCCGTGAAACAACGCTGTGAGCGATGTCGAACTCCCTGGCAACATCTGTTATTTTTCGCCCTTCTTCGATCTTTCCAATAATTCGGCCACGCATAAAATCATCTATGTGATGTCTGGAAGACATTCCAAAAATTTTAATTTCGTCTATTAAATCTTTCCTGTAAAACTTTGACTTGCAACAACAACTGTCTACACGCGTCAAAACCTTTAAAGCTCTTATGAACGCTATCACGTGATGAACAGACGTGGAAAAAAATTTGCATACACATACTTCTTCTTACTAATATCCCGCACTTATTCTAATTTTCCCCATTTTGCTTCCTTTCATTTTGTGGTTTCTATGGATGATAGTGTTATCCGTCCTTAGCAATTGTCCAGCAGTGTATATTGAGAGAAAAATTTTAAGGTATTAGTTTTTTTTTAAAATACGAATGAAAAAAAAATCATAAAAAATATAAAACACGACAACTTTTCAATTCTTAAAAAAACTATGTGCATGTAATACAAGTATTTATTTTTATTTCTTCATATTTAGTTTTAGAAAACCAAGCTAAGATGGAGATTTTCGAATTTTTAATTCCAAATTCTGATAAACTAGAACATTCCAACTAAATGCATTCTCTACTTCTGAAGTAAAACCTGGAATTTCGTACCCCATTTACAAATATCTCACGTCAAGTTGTGCTTTATAGAGCAGAGATTGCCAATTGTACAGTAAAGGAGCCAGAGCATGTTTCTACTTTCAGCATGAGTGAATTTAAACTGTTTCTTTCCAGGTTCTCTCAAATGCAGCAATTTGCTTCAGCTATGCTTTTCCCAAACGATTTGTGAATGGAAAAAGTCCAAAAATTGTTATTTTCGGGATTTCTGTAAGCGAAAGCTGTGCAAGGAATTTGTATTTGTGTTTGCAACTAAGAAGGTACAGTAAAGTATTACGTAACAAAAAGTAGAACACTAATTTAATCAAAATATTAATTATAGAAAGTATTTTAATTTAATGATAAGTTTAACGTTTGACTTCCCTTTTTTATCAGTTTTTTTCCAGATTTAATTAGTTTCGCTTACAGTTCCAAATGATTTTCTTTGTTGATAATTTAATTTATTTAGCTAGTTTGTAATCTACTAATTAATTTAAAAGATTAAATCCTGCAATTGATTGTTCAGTTTTTGTTTTTATCATCTCATTTTCAGTTTTATTTTTCTTGCCGTCTTTTTCGCACACTTTATAAGTATTATTATGTTAGGGAACAGCAAAAAAAACGACATAAAATATTTTAATTGGGAGAAATTTTCCCAAATTAAATTTTCTATTAATTTTTAAAGTCACACAATTTTCGGAAACGTTATTTACATTCAACAAAAAACAGGACTTCTTAAGAAGTCTTGAACTGGGCTTAGCGGAATATTCAACTTTCTTTATGAAATATATATGAAAAACGTATTGAAAAATTTGAAAATAAAATACTTTAATATAAATTGGATAATTTTATATCATCTACAAAAACACAATAATGTACATTTCTAAAAGTATTATATGTTTATATATATATATATATATTATATATATATATATATATATATATATATATATATATATATATATATATATATATATATATATATATATATGCTATATATATATATATTATTTATATATATGAAAATTTTAAAAATAAAACGAATTTTAGTGAAAATTTTAAAAATAAAACGAAAGCAAAGTTATTACAAATAAAACTAAGATTTTTGTCCCATTTCAATATTTATCTTTATTTAAGTCCTTCAGAAAAACTTGTAAGTTAAATACTTATTAAAGTTTTAAATTAAATTCACTAGTTAAAATTATCTTATAAAATGCATCAGAATATATCAAATTATACATTTTATATTTTCATTTGAAGTTTTGAAGAAATGTATGTTTGTGTGTGATTTTAATTTATATTTAAAAAACTCACAAAAATTTCCTATAAATTTTATCCTTAGGAAACATTAATCTATAATAAAAATGAAATGAATAACTGATTGCTTTTACAGTAATTTTAAAATATAAAGCCTTCCATTCATTAAAATGAGTACTGTAAGTAAAAAATCCTTAACAGAAATTCGAAATTTTAAGAAGGAAATAAGTGATAAAAAGGATCTTAAATATATGTTTTTTATTGACAAAAATGTTTTGTGTAACATTTAAATACGTAGATTATTTTTCTATAAATTTCCTTATTCTTTTTACAAGTACTGAGAATATTAATGACTTCCACATGAACGATTCACTTGCCGATAAAATTTCAGAATACTTTTGTCACCTATATATATATATATATATATATATATATATATATATATATATATATATATATATATATTCTTTTATTTCTTACTCTTAAAAATGTTGAAAAATGATTCTTCATTTTAAAATCACGAAACATGCTAGTAGAAAATGAAAATAAATGATAAGAAAATATAAGTCGATGGAAAAGTTGGAAGATGAGAAATGTATATAAAAATCATTCTCAATTTTTCTTAGAATTTTTCTTTCTATTTATAAGAAGAAAGTTCAATATTCCATCTTCTTTTCTGTTTTCTGATTCACATCTTTTAAAAAAATTAACTTATCAAGGTTAGCTCATTTTATATAAGTTTATTTTTTGTTCGCTTATTTTATGTGTTAAATTTTAAGAATACTTCACATTTGATACTTTAGAAAAGTATGATTCCTTATAACTATATCAAAATGAATTAACACATATTATTATAATTTTTAATGAAATTTAAAAAAATTTAAAAGGAATATTTTTTAGAAATTTTTCGTGAAACTAATATAATACTCAGAGAATATCTGAATTTTATGAAAACATTGCTATGAAATTTGATTATAATAAGCATTCAGTCTCACTCATTCATATATCAGTAGTATGTATAATGATAATGAAAAAAATGTGAGAAAGATTTTTAAAAGAGACATTAAAATATCATTTCAATTTTAAAAATAAGCGATAATTCCCAGAAGACGGAAAAAAAAGAGAAAAAAATTATAGTTAAGTTGAAAAATACTCTTTGCAAAACTTTGAAGTGAACAGTTCTATCCGCCTGGAAGTTTTTACTGGTGTCATGTGTTTTTAGTATCTGTCATAATTCAAATATATGTAAACTAAATTTCAAAGGAACTTTCTGGAATAATTTCTTTTGTGATTCTCAATAACAAAATACTGACAAATAATTGATAGCAATAAGTATTTTTTTTTAAAAAAAAACTATTACTGTTAAACATTTCTTTAGCAGTTCTTTAAACTTTAAATTGTCTATACATGTAGAAATACGCGAAATCACTAACATTTTATTCTCGTTTATCACATACAAAGTGTACATAGGTAAACAATTTTAATATAACTTTCATATTTCTTATTTACCTATCAAGAGATTTTATTTTTTTAAAAAATTTCATTTATCTCAATTTCAGTATTGTTCAATTAGTTATAAAACACGTTGTGCAGTACTGATACATTTATAAGTATATTATACCAGTGCAAGTGTTAATCTTATTTTTATTATGTAACAAAGTAATTTGTTTGTTTACTGTCAGTAAATTAATAATAATTAAACATAGAAACTAGCCATTACCCACCCGTTTCACTGTGTATTTCACGATGTTGTATATATATATATATATATATATATATATATATATATATATATATATATATATATATATATATATATATAAATTATTGATATCTAGCATTAAGAATTTGATTGTATTGAAAAGTATGTTTATAGCTGCAACTCTTGCATCTTCATATAAAAAACAGGAATTATAATTCATAATTTCTATTAATATCCAAAATAGAAGTAGAAAGATTTTTTCCGCTCACTTAACCCAATAATCAAGTGAATTTCCGCCAAAGCAACTTTCAGTGGATCCCTACTCCATAAAATAAATATGTGTGCTAAACTTCATGTCTAAATCTAATAGAGAAAAAACGGAATTTTTATCATCAATACGTCCCGCATCCCCGTTGAGAGCCTTCTTAGCGGATTTCAATTCAACGAAAGAAACATGCAAACCTCATTTTGTTATAATAGTCCTAGTAGTTCGAAAACGGTAATTTTGTCTATCAATACGCTCTAATAACTCCCCCTCTTCCCCCTGGGGTTGATTTCCGTAAAATCCATTCTTAGTGGATCTTTATTTAACTAAAGAAACGTGCTCAACAAATTTCAAGTAAATGGGTTAAATTTAAAAACAGGAATTTTTCTATAACTAAAAAGAAAAAAAGAACAAGATCAAGATTATAGTTTGCGTTTTTAACAATAAGATTGGCATTTGCCATGACAGAGTAAATCACAGTGGCAGAGTTTTGAAAAAGTCGAAATATGTGTAACACAGAAGGAAACAATATTTACTCATCGACAATTGTACATGGCTGTGTTAAAGTGCAGCAACAAATAAGGAATAAAAATTCAGCGCAATTAAATGGAAAACACACTAAATTGAAGTACAAAGTAAAATGCGGAGATAAAGACTGAAAATTTATTTTTTCCTGCTTACAATATATTGAGAAAAAAATAGATCTACATAGTACACACACACACACAATTTGTGTAATGAGTATGAACAGTTGTGTAATTTTTACAACCAAATAATAATGTTTTAAATATCACTAGGGGTGGATTACCCAATCCGCCTAAAGACAAATTATACAACTGTTCATACTCATTGCTTAAATCATAAAACCTTAATTAACATATATTATGCAGTTCTTTTTCTTTCAATTTTCTTTCTCAAAATTTGTTCTTGGTACTCCTTTTCAGTTTAAGTGATCATCAAAGCTGTATCGGCCAAAACTTCATTGATAAAGTCCTTAGATTTTGATAAACCTGTAGCCCCTTCAGCTTCCAGGAAAGTTGAGTATTTAGTTCCGTTCATAGTTAAAAACTCTTCGTATGAGACATCGCCTTTCTTCTCACGCAACGGTTCCAGTCGAGTCAATATTTGTGTAATGTGCTGTCACAACCATATTGTTAGCATTATATGAAGCGAAGCACATAGTTTCCAATTCAGCATGTAATGCACCTTTGATATTGGGTCTACCAATTTCGCCAGATATCTTGATCGTTGGCATTGTTGAGATAGTACATAATAAATTTATTATAGCATCACGAAAAAACTTTTTTGTTATATAGAGAGAAAAGAAAACATTTCATTTGGAACAAATGATAATTTCTTGAATAAAAAAAAGAAACATCTAAGTAAATATTAATAAAGGGAAAATATTACTTCTACTATGATCTATGTAATAATTTTAGTTTCGAACACTAATTACACTTTACCGCGTAGTCTATTTACTATCTTCGGAGACCTCAAACTATGTATCAATAACCCACTGCACTTAAAAACCATAAAACTCGATAAGGAAAAAAAAAAGTTCTTGAAAACATAATAATGTATGCACATACATGTGCTCACTATTTCCCCATTGTTCTTTGAGTAATTCAGGAATATGCATGTGTTATTTCATTTAAAACATATATTTTGAATTTGTGTTTTTTTCTCATATGCCTTGCACATTAAAAACAATCTCAAATATTCTATCTTAAATAAATTAAATTAAAGATTATTTTAAAATATTTATTATTTTTTACATCAAGTACTCAAATAAATGACTTTAATAATTCTTCCATCTTCCTGTCATTTTATTGTTTCAATGTCGATATTACAATACAACTAATTAAACATATTAGTAATTTAACTTCCAGAAAAAACTTAATTGTGTGTAATGTGAAAACACTATCGATATTCTCTTTCAAATTTTGATTTTTATATATGTCATCTAATAATAGTTTTCAATTTAAATTACATTTCTACCATCTTTCAAGCTAATATATTTCACTTAATTGCAAATACGTTTACAAAGTATAACGCATTCATTTTTTTACTCAAGTAAATTTGTAACCTAATATTAATATCAGGGGAAAAATAAAAACTCTTATTTATAATTAAGTTACATAAATGTAATTATATTCACGTAATTCTATTTTGACGTTTAATTTAAATTCTATTCCTATTTATTAATTAATTCGCAATTTCTTGTCGATACTTCATATTCTTTTTTTTTTCTACCTCCGTCCTCAATTTAATTGTTTACTTCCAATTATATGAAATGAAAGAAAGAAGTATTTTTTTAATACTGCAGGAGAAAAATTTTAAGAAACATTAAGGAATACGCGGCTTGATATATTTCTTTTGTCTGTTGTTGTTTGATATACTTTTCCATAGAAAAAATATTTAATTATATTTAAAAAACGTAAATACAAAACGGTAAAATGTTCGGAACTTTTTTTAAACCAATTCATTGTAAGAAAAATATTCAATTATTTCGTGAAAATAATTAAATGGGACTGAAAATTAATATGAAAATTCTTCATGGAGTTTAGATACTCTTATAAATTTTTTTACGTATTTCTAACAGAAATGAAATAAAAATGAAAATATGAAATATAAATGAAACTTTATTCCTTTTCGGAAGAAATCTTTAATCTTAAATAGATAAATTGATAAAGAAATTTTACAGAATATACATTTCTCTCATAGAAAATTCATCTGAAAATGTCATCGTGTGTTTCGAGCTAATCAGTTCATGAGATTTGTTGTTGCCAATTTCTGCTGTTTACAGAAACCTTCTTTTAAAAAGCATATATTTTTCAACAATAATAACGTATATAAGTAACCAAAATACACTAAATTTAAGCATACACGAATAAAATAATTTTTCTTTTTAATTTTAAAATTTTTTCGATGAATTTTTTTAGTTTTATTTTAGTTTTTATGCCGATTTATGAAGTTTGAAAAAAAATTCATTTAAATTACACAAAAAGAACAATAAGTACAAGTTAGTTCCATAGTTTTGAAAATGGCGAACATGAGTGTCATTCATGAATTGAGCTCATTGGCTAAAAACACCTGTTTGTCAGTATCATGTGACTATGACGTCACATAAACTTAGCATATTAGGATTATAAAGCAGAAGCAAATGATTTTCCTTCCTTTCTTTGTAGATAGAATGTAAACTATTTCAGCACGTAAAACATCAAGTTAAATAACTAAGCAATTCTCTTATTTTTTTAAAAATTGTCCAAACAGCAACTGATTTACAATAAATTTTACGATTTAACTCTAAATGACAAAACATTATTTACGGGGCTTTATTTATATCTTATTTTAATTTTTAACGTAAGTATTCTAGTATTGCATTAAATCGCTTCGAATTTATAGAGAAATCCAGTATTTTACATCAGAATATAAGTTTGTATCAGAGAAACTAAAATCTTCCTGGGTGATATTCTAGTAAGAAATATTCCAAGAATAACGGTACGAAGGTACCTGGAGGATACATCAAATAAATCCCTTTGCTAAGATACGCTTTGGTGGGTGGATTTGGAAATGGATGGGATATGGAATTTCTTTCAAAAGAAAAATTCAACAGTCCCTTTTTTTTCATGTTTGTGTACTTCATATCTTTCTGAAGAATTCCTACACTGCGATACAAACCGTGCACTTTTCTCGGAAGAAAAAATTCAATTCGCTTTTAGATGTTTTGCATCCAAAGCTATGTCACAATATTTTGATTTTGAAGTAGATCTTAATGCTGTGTGCGTATATAAAAGGGAAAAACTACCTTAAAGGAGATAAAATAGTATTAGGAATTCAATAAAGCAAAAAAATAATAAACATGGTCATAAAAAGCACAGAAATTGTACAATAACATTTCTGGAAATGAGAGGTTTAAAGAAATTACATAATTGAAAACCAATTTGTTCTTAAAAGTGTTAAGTCTCATTAAAATAATAGTTTAATTTAATTAAAAATTATGTAGTTTTAACTTATACATTATGATAAAAAATAATATTAATATATATTAATTTGATTAATATATATTAATTTCAAAAGTTTTCTGCCTAAATTCTGAGACAAGCTTTTTAAAATTCTCCGTGATTAGTAATTTTATGTTATTTTCTGGTTTTTATGACTTGAATTAATGAAACACACCAATCAAGAAATAATAATTTAAATTTATTAAAATGATGTATTTTAGGTAAAGTTTGATGAAAATGATGCCAAAATTCAAGACACTACATGGAACTCAAATCCATGTATTGAAATTATTTTTGCACAACATCTTTAAGACAGCTATAAAGGAAATGAACCAAAATTTAAAATATATTTACAATTACCAATAAGTTATGGCTCATTGCACATTTCCTTACAGAAAATTTTATAACATGCATGTGGTGTTCATAACAGTAAACTTTTAAAAATAAAAAGTATTTATGTTGGAGCTAAATCCTTAATTCACTTCCTTTATCATACCTTAACTAACATGTATACCAAATTTGAAAGAAATACACACAATAATTTTTGAGATATCAAGTTTTAAGTAACACATCCTTGACAAAAAAATTATCTTTTTAAAAAAATCAGTTGAAGTTTTGATTCTTACTCTATTAAAATAACACTTAATATCAGATATTTAAAATTTACCCATTTTATATCATAGACCTTACTCCTTTTCTTTTTTATTAATTTTGTTTTCTTTCTGGCTTCTCGATTTTTTCCCCCATACAGAATGCCATAGATAGTTCTTTTTTCAGATTTAAGTCAAACACATTGATTCAGAAGCGAAGGCAAATTCCTTCAAAACATTCGAGTAAATAATATAATATATTTCAAATAAGAACTGCATACCAAAATTTCCATACTGCCTTATGACATCCCGAATCATTTTAAATATAGCTATTTGCTAAATGTAACTCCATTGTAGTAGTGAGGAACTAAATATATTTTGAAGATTTTTGCAGTAAATTATTTTATTTATTTAGATTTACGTCATTCATTTGCTTTTTTATATTTTTTAAATATTTTTTGCATTTAAATACACATACAAATTTTTAATCTATATGACACTTAACAAATGGAATTTTACTAACTTTTTTATTATTCACAGCACAGTTTTTTTTCCAAATTATTTTTCAGAAAACAATGGTCATTTTTACGCCTAGTATAAGACTATATAAGTCGAGTAAAATAAATCTTTACTTATTTAAAGAAAACGTATTCCAGAGCATTAAACGAATAAAAAAACAAAATATTTATTTTTCAGGTTTTCTTCAGTCTAAATCACACACAAAATTATAAAAAAAAAACATTTTCTGATTTAAAAATAGTAGTATATGTCATACCTATATACATATTAATATAGTTTGATATTCCATAAGAAATAATAAATTTCAAATTTTCTAGGTGAAAAAGTAACAAAGAATATAATACTGAAATGTATGCCTTTTTCATAATCATATCGAACTGAGCATATAAAAACGGAATACATTGCTTTTTTCTATTTATAAAGAAATGTTAATCTATAACCAAGAATATTGACAAAAAAATTTCTTATTAATATAAAAATGCTTCTGAAACTTTCCGATTCAATATATTTTTTTGGTAGTATATTTAATTTATTTCAACAACTACATAAATAAAATTAGAATCCACAGATACAGGGCATTAAAAAAAATTAATTTTCAATGAATTATCTTATAATGTATCATGTATAGATCAAAATATTTACAGAATCATCAATCATATGATACGATAAGATGGCTTGCAGTGAAAGTAGGATCCAGGCTAATTTAAGAATACAAATAATATAAAACAAATTTTAAAATTTAATTCCTACCTTGGTCAACAAAGAAAAAATTTATCTTATAGTTACTTTTTATTAATACTTTCAATTAATATAAATATGTAAATACATATGACAGAATCACTCTATTAAGTGGCAAAATAGAAAGCGATTTTCTTTTTGCAACTTTTCCTTTCTATATAGGGTATTGGATTATTACTTTTGTTTGGAACTGCTTATTCATTAATTGAATTTAATTATTATAGTAAAATAGTGTCGTTAAAAACGAAGACATTCACAGAAATTAGGCCATCCCAAGTGGGATTCGATCCCATGAACTTTGGATTAAAAGTCCAACGCGCTATCTATTGAGCAACAGGAACACAACGAGCAGTTTTCATTTCTATATATACTGTTTGACTATTATTTTTCTTTTTTACTATTTATTAATTTTGTATTTTTATGAATTAATTAATATTCGAAAAAACTGCATTAACATCAAGTGCTATCCGCTGCAAGTTTAAAAAAATGTATTTGAACTTCAATGAATGAATAGATGTGGACGATTGAAAATTTAAACAAGATATATATATATATATAGGGAAGCGAGTGAACTAATAGCATGAATTGAATAATGATAAATAATTTATATTTTCCTCTACATAAATCGAGGTGAATAGTAAAAAGACTTACAAGCTCATAAATATGACACAAACTGATTTATTCAGTAGTTACAATCTGGATTTCTTAGAAAATTAAGGGGAGTCAGTATGATTCAATTGACTAAAATCAGTCAAAAATTCAAGTAAAAAGTTTTTAGCCTAAGTTACACTAATTTTCTATAATCTTACAAAATGTGATAGCTCTGAAGTGAAAAAATTCGGTTTTATGATAGTTTTTGTGTTTATTTTCATTCATATCCCAATGCCAATAAAAAACTTTCCATGGATTTTTGTCAGAAAGAAACAATAATTCATTTATCTTCATAAAAATACATTAAAAGTAAAAAAAACTCTATTAAAAACAAGCTTTTATTTAAATGCACCAAAATAACAAAACAAACTTTTCTTTTAAAGCTTTCTTTAGTATCAACTTATAACGTCATTAAACGATTTATAATATAAAAGCTTGTCACGAGATTTTAGTACTCGTATTTACTTAGTTTGAAAATTTTAAAAATTAAAATCAATCAGATCGAGTTACTTAATTTACTTGTTTATGTACACAGGTTAATCTCGCGGCAAATTTTTATAGTTGAATTTAGAATTTACACATTTTTTAAGAAATTTTCATTAAGTATTAAAAAGAAAAAAAAAGTACTTAACAGATACAAAACTTGCTAACAGAAAACCCATAAAATTTTTAATAATCGTACCCTGTCCCCTTAACTAGTATATATATTTAACCTAACTATAATATTATCTATGACGAGATTGCAACAACACTCAAAATTACAATGCGTTTCCAAAGTAAGATGATTTCGTTATCAGATTTCTTAAAAAAATATATAAATTATTCAGAAATAAAAAATGTCCTTTTGAAAAAAAATTTTCTCAATCCACTCCATCCTAGCATATTTTCTTGACAAGCCTTGAACGGAAGTGGGCCGTCAAAACAACGCTTCTAATTCATTCAAGGAAACTTTAAACTCCGCGAAAAACGAAACGCGGCAGACTATCTTTTAAAAATCGCCTCGTTGCCATTCCGCAAAATAATATTTATGAATGGCAGAGAGAACTGGAGGCTTTGCCGTTAGCGCTCTCAACGATGAGTAATGGCAGAGATTTTTCTCCCTGTAATGGAACACTGGGGGATTTTAAATGAATCAGAATTAGTCTTTTGGACGTGTCGGGGCATCAAACTACCGCCACTTTATTATTATGATGCTGAACAGGATTGAATTTCCTATCACCTTGAGACATCAATTAGGTGGCTTAGAGCTCATTTCATTAATAATATCAGAATCGGTCGCTTATTTTTAATCACCATGTTTCGAATAAAACAAGCTATTGACGTAAATCACGACACATGTTTCTTGGTAGTTTCAAATTGTTGGAGGAGAAGGGTATTAAATTACGTATCTCAATAAACTGAATTATGTTCATTAAAGTCAGACATTTGATAGAAATTTCGTTGCAGTGTTGAATGAGACGCTTGAGATTTATGTACTTGAACATGAATGAGGTTACTTATAACTTAAAATAAATATAATATATCTTATTTTATTTATTCCTGATTATTAGAATGGATTTCGAAAGTTTGTATGATTTAAGCCAGAGATGGCAACTTGTTTTGTTTCACAGACCACATTGCTGTTGTGGAGGTGACTAGTGAGCCTTACCTTTTTTAAATGATTCCATGCATTATAAAATATAAATATAATTTAAATAGAATATTGACAGTTTTCTTCGATTTATTTACTGTGCTAAATAATTTCATAATGCTCTGTACCTCAAAACCCTCTGACCGGAACATCCGTCTCTCAGACGGGAATGATTTGCTTTGATGCCTGTAGATAACGCTGTGGTGTGATTTTTGCTGTAGGCAACCTTGACTTCAGTTGGACTCTACCTAGTGAGAGAATCATGTTGTGGTACTTGACGATTTTTTTCAACTCACGGTATGCGCGATTTTTCTTATCTATCACCGTCTATCAGACGGATATTCCTCTGTACGTATGTCTTAGTGTTCCGCCCAGACAGCAACAACAAAACAATAAAAATCCCGATATGGCTTTACACATGAACTTGCTTTGTCATTGGACAATAGTTACATGAGTAAAAGACTCCGGATTCCCAACTTGCCTGAAGAATTGAAAAAAAGTATCAAAGAAGTAGTAGAAGGACAGGAAGTAAAGCAAATTACATCAAGAGCTCCAATGTCTGATCACCTTTGAAAAGAAGATGGAATTGTCGTTTTTGTCCTTACAAAACGATAGAAAGACATAATATAAATGCGTCTAATGTGAACTCCTATTTGCTTGGAACACACCAAAAGAAACATGTAATATTTGTATTCTATAAAAAAAGTTATTTTTACTGTTGTTCCTATAGTTTTTTCGTTTTTGGTATTAGTCGTATTATTTTTAACTACTTTTGCATGAATATAAATAATTAATAATAAGTTTTTATGAAAATACTAGTCACAATTCTAGTGATAAAAATGTAGAAAATAGTGTGCCTCATAAAGACTTAAATATTAAAAATGGTATTTTTGTTTATGTTTCACGTTTTTAATTAAATTGTCTAATGTGTATGTACTGAAAAAAAGCTGTGCTTGATTTAACCCCACACATTTTATTTGAGCCATACTTAATTTCATGAGAGATAAGGACATTTAAAACAGTCCTAAAGGTATCCGAATACGTTCGGAACCGTGATTTTCAAAAGCGCATAAATGGATACTTTTCATGATATTTTGTGTCACTGAGATTAGAAAATGTATATAAAATTGTTTTAAGAATAGTATTACAATAAAAAATTACTTAAGTACAATATTTTGACACAAAATGAACATAGAATGATCCATTTTCAAAATATTCTCCTTTTGTGAAAAATGCTTCTATTATAATAATATTTCGCCTGTATTAGCTCAGAACTCTCTACAGAGGCTCAACTAAAATTTTTGAACTATATAACTTAGAAGTAGGTTTATCCATGTTTTACGACAACAGAGGGGAGAAAGTTTAAGAAAAAAACGCTAATACTCATTTCAATAGGTGGTAACTGAAAATAATATGAATTTTTCAAAAATTTTAGTAGAGGCTCTGTAGAGAGGTCTGAGCTATATACAGGCATAATATTATTATAATAGAACCATTTTTCACAAAAGGAGAACATTAGGAAAAAGATTATTTTTAGTTAAATTTTTGCCAAAATATTATATTCAAATAAATGTGTTTTTGTCAAAATGTCCTTAAACAAATTTATGCATGTATTCTAATCTGAGTGACACTAAATATCATGAAAAATATCCATTTATGCGCTTTTTTAAAATCACGGTTCCGAACGTAGTCGGATACCTTAAATTTCATAGTGACTTCCTCCACCAAACTCTACAGATGATCTCTTAAAAGAAACACTTTCAGGTACTTTGTTTTCCATAAATTAAAAATAAAAGACGAACTTTGGATGGCGCATGGAAAACGAATTTCAGCTCAAAGCGGATTTTCTGACTGTCTTGGCGAACCGCATAGAAATTCTTTTGCTGGCCGCTAGTTCCCCATCCCTGTTTTAAGGCAATAATTACGAATCACGAAACATTATCGAATATTTAGGAAACATGAAATCCATCTTCTTCAAATTGCAAGAAGTCGCTTTTTATGAGTGTTTTATTGATCTTTACCTTCATAGTAAGTGATTTAAACTCATAGCAAATAACGTTTTTATGTTAAATATGTTGCTTTTGATTCTTCAACTATTTTATTTAGGAATAAAATTCAGTCAAATTCTTCTTTCACAATTTTTGGTTCATAAAGACCATATAATGAAGCCTAGTGGCTGAGTGGTAGCGTACGGCGCTTCCAAACCACATGTTTGGGGTTCAAATCCCGGGCTGGGCAAGGTCAACTCAGCCTTTCATAACCTTCAATGGTTCGATATCTAAGTACTAAGCTAGCTTGGAAACTAAACATTGGGGGATTCACATCAAAGTAACTAGCTGACTGGAACATCTGTTCACGCACCTCAGTGACCAAGGTCACGAAAACTTGGTTGGGCACAGTAGACCTTGTCATTCATGGGCTGTGTTGCGCCACTGAGTTTAGTTTAGTAAAGACCATATAATAAAATTTATATGAGCTGATTTTTTTAATTACCTTTAACCTCGTTCTTCCTGACATTGTTTTGAAGCTATTGGCATAAAAGTCCTAGTATTAAGCTTTCGATTGCGATTAAAAAACACCCATATTATCTACGCCTCTAGAATTAAAAGAATAAGACACTTGAATTTCTAAAACAATCATATTTATCTCTTACACCCCCAGTAACACTTTTTATTTCTACAAACCCATTATTTGCGAATCTTTAATCAAGAGAAGAAACATTATTGCTGAATTTAAAATAAGCAGTTCAAAAACGGGAGTTTTCTTAGAAAAACCCGATTTCATCGAGAATTTCTGCTCAGCAAAAGTAACATAACTGCTAAATTTCAATTCTGTAAATTTATTAGTTGCAAAGTTCTCGTGATAAGTGAGTTATTTTTCTCCTATAAATAGATAAAAATCCACAGTGGAAAATTTGATGCTTGACTGTAACATGTATCAGAATCTACAATGTTAGGCAATTGCAGTTTATTATTTAATTAGAATCTATTAAAAATTTATGTTTTTAGTAACAATTAAATAAACAAATTATTGTAAATTTAAGTATTTGTATAACATAAATTAAATTCTGATTTCTGTAGCAATTAATATATCCCGATATTTCCAATAATAAATAAGAAAAATTATAATTTTTAATATTATCAATTATTGATTTGTACTTAAATTTTATTTTTCAGTATATTTATACATTTTCGAAACATCCACCTCAATCAAAAGTAATAAATTATTTGTTACAATGAATTCAAATTTCAAATAAAAATTTGCCCCTGAATAAGATTAATTTATTAAAGAAATAAATATTTCAAAAATATGGTTTTTATGCTTACTTATGAGAAACTTATTTACTAAATACCATGTTTCGTAGAAGTAATAAAATATTATTTTCCCCCTTAAAAGCTCCTTCAAAATTATTGGACTGGTATATTCAATGCTATGATTAATATTTTTTTATTTATCAAGCAATTTTTTAAATATTTTTTTATTTCTTTTTTTGACTTAAAGCCAATAAAAATGAATTTTTTTAATACTAACAACCAAAGAAACACTTATAATACTAGTTACCATTGGTTACGTGTTATTCATCGAAAAAAAAAAGGATTATTAAAGACTAATTATTTTTACTAATGAACAAAACTATAAAAAGAAAAGTGCTTAGTTTAAGTAAAAGAAGTTGAATGAAATTTTAATTAGAAAGGATTAAAATTTTCTTTCAGCATTTTTTATGTATTTACATTTTTCTCTTATTTCCCCATCAAAACATTCTAATTAAGTTTTTTACTAATAAAATCAAGAAAAACTCCTTAAGGATAAAAGAATCCTGAAGCAATCTCAAATCATGTATCTTAAGTCATAAATTAAAATCCGAAAAACTCTTAAAATGGTCTTCTGCTTTCACGTTCATTTACATGCAAAATATAAATAACTCTACAATGGGATCTAGAATCTATAAAGACTAACCGTTGCCAAAAATTTGCATATAAATTAAATTACCATAAAAGAAGACGAAAGAAAAATCACGAAGCAGAAACTTCATGATAAATTGTGCGTGAATTTTCATTGTGGAGTGGAATTCCAGAAGCAAACTTTGAGAGCAATAAAATAAGCCAAATTGAAAAGTGGGATGTCCTTAATGTTTAAATCGCAAAATATTAGAGAGTTTTACTAATAAATGGATTCTGCTCCTTTTCATGATAATAACTACTTCGAAAAAGATATTACTTTTTATAACTAGACTAATGTATTGTCTTTTAACTGTGTTTGAATACAATGAAATCCATTACCCAAGTTTCATGTCATACAAAAGATACTGTAGCTATTTTGAAATCTGAGAACTACAGCAGATGGTCCCAGTTTGTAAAAGTTTTTATTTTCTTTCTGTGTTATTCTTCTTTAACTTTTATTATTTGAGCTGTTAAGCATTAGAAAACTTTTATTAAGTTCAATATTTATTCTTTGTCGAACGAGTTAGGCTTAAGTAGGTGAAATTGTTCTTTAATGTGAAGAAATCTTCTTTCATTGTTCCATCATTTAGTTTTAAGATATGGCGCTAAATAAAAACAATAAAGCATTTACAAGACGAGAAAATGCTTACCATTGATTAATGTAGCACAATTAAAAAGTAAAAAAAATAATTAACGAAATCAAATAAACGCAAAAGCTAAGAGAGGATATGACTATGAAAACAATCGACCTGGTAATTATTGAGTAAATGATGTATGTGGTATCATTAATACCACATAGATTGTTGAATCAGCGAAACTTTAATACATAAGTTGTTAGAATCGTATTTTAATTACTCGCATTATTTTGTAAGATGTTGCTAAAGTTACTTAATTAACAAGGAATGAATTAGTTATGCATATGTTCATAGCGTTAATTTGATTCATAACAAAATTTTTCTGTTTATTAAAACACATTGCTTACCTTATTTTATTTTTAAAAAAGTATTAACTTATATATATTCTATAGAATGTATTTATCTTGAGATTAAAATGAAAGGATGAAGACATTAATTGTTTATAATTTATGTATCTATAATTTCTTTGTAAAAACAAGATGCAGTCGATTTTTTTGTGTGTAGAGTTAATTTACATTATTTACATGCTAACTGCAAAATGTCACAAAAGAAATGATTTTATATATTTTAGCAGTAGAAAGTAGAGATCACGATCATAAATATGTATGTAATTACCGAACTAATTAAGAACTAAATTAGAGATAGATAAAAAGTTTGGTAAATATCGAAGACAATATTCAATTATGTTAAAATTGTAAGTTTCTAAAGTTTTACAATTAAAAAAGTCAAAGAGTGTCTTGAGAAAATAATAAGAAAGGTATATTAACTGAATAATATAAAAAGGTGAGTCATTATATTCGATTTTTATGCACTTAAATTGTAATTTTATGTACTTCACAGTTTACTATCTTCTACAATTTAAAACTCTTCAATTTCAAACAGTGTGTAAACTAGAATTTTGCATTTGATTAATGTACCAGTATTAAAAAAGAAAGGATTGGGGAAAACTATATTATATGCATTGTTCTAAAGGAGAATCGAATTTCAAAGAATTTGTGTTCTATTTTCAACAAAAATTTCTACTTTGCAAAGAAATAGTTTAAAGTAATATCTAATCATATCGCCAATAAAGCTATAAAAAGCACAAACAAGAATTGAAAACAGGATTTTTTTTGAAACACTTAGTTAACTTAGTATTTAGGAGGATATCTTTACAATAGCCTTTCAAAGTCTAGGCTTAAGAGTTCACTTGCTTTTTCGTAACGTGTGCAGAGAAGTTCCGCCATTCTTCGGTAATCACTGTTTTTAGTTTTCTTTTCCTTTTAAAGTTGCTTTGTCCAACTTTAACCCTCAGTTCTGTCTAAATACGTACAACTGAGTTTAAATCCCATGATTAGGGTGGTATTTTTGGAGCTTTTGGGCAGTTAAAGAAAAGTCAGAGATGAACATTTAGTGTGTACTTAGGTTATTTTGATGAAAAAGAAAGTTGATACTTATTCTTAAATTTTTGGTTGATAGTTCTAATTAATCTTAGTAATATTTTTAACATTTTAAGGTAACCGACTACGTTCGCGAAACCATGATTTTTCAAAAGAATACCCACGAATATTTCTATTAATATTTAGTATCACTTAGATTAGAATACATGTATAAAATATTGTTTTAAGAATATTATTACAACAAAAAAGTATTTTTATGTAATATTTTGGCAAAAAAATGAGTTTGGAATTACCTATTTTCAAAACATTCTTCTTTTTTGAAAAATGCTTCTAAAATAATATTATTTCGCTTATATATAGTTAAGACTGCTCCAGAGAGCCTGAACTAAGATTTTTGAAAAACTCACATTACATTCAGAGTTATTACCAATTGAGATAATTACTGGTGGTTTTTTTTGTTATAAATTTTCTCCACTATGATATACCAAAATACGAATAAACCCACTTCTAAGTTATATAGTTCAAGCTCTGTACAGAGGTCTGTGCTACACATATATTGTCAAAATATTATCATTATAGAAGCTTTTTTCCATAAAAGAAGAACGTTTTGAAAATAGGTAATTCTATGTTCCTTTTTTGCTAAAATGTTGCATTTAAATAAATTTTTATTGTAAAAAGAGTTTTAAAACCATTTTATACGTGAATTCTAATCTAAATTGCACTAAATATATAAAAAAAAACATTCGTTTGTACGTTTTTCTAAAATCGCGGTTCCAAACGTAGTGAGACACCTTAATAGAAGTATCCAGTTAATCGTTCTTAATGTTAATTAGAAGTTATATTATTTTAAAAACACATTAAATATATGTTTCTCTGTTTAGTGAGTTTTAATTTATTAAAAACCTTATACGCATTAATTTTCTGAAAACTGCATCGTCAAAGCATTATGGCTTGAAAACGAATTGTAGAGACAATTACAGTCTCATATTTGTATTGAATTAAATACAAATATTAAAGTTATACCGCAATCGAAAAATAACTGCTGTTTGGAAAATTAATATTTGATAAGATTTTTTGAAAATTTGTCAAGAATAAAAAGACTTTCCAACAACTGTTCAATTTTGATACACAAATATCTTCGCAAATTGGCTTTATTAGTGTTAAGGATCGTATACAATAAATAAGGCTAACACAAAACGACGTCTTTTGCGCAAAACTTGGAGTTATAATGAAGCAGTTTTTATATTGTGACTCTTAAATATGTTTTAAAACATGTATACGATTTTGAAAATGCAATCTCATTGAATACGGCTACATGCGAAAAATAATTTTAACTTATTTTTTTCTTTTAATATGAATGACATTTTACGATTTGTTTTTTGTTATTCTATTTTTTTAAAAAAATTTAGTGAGAATATGCTTTACTGATGGTTTTAAGTAAATATTATCACTACATTTCCTTAATCGTTCCATGTGAAATCCAAAAAGTGTATTAACGTAAAATCCTATTGTAAAATTAGATTAGCAGTAAAATTGTTACGAATTTAAGAAATTATCATATCAATAATAATAGTATACTCGTATTATATCGTATGAAGTGAATTAGTTTAAATTCGAAAGCAACTTTATATCAGCTTAGGGGAACTTTTCAACTCAACAAAAAGGCATACCAATGTTTTGCACGAGGAATCCAGCTTTTAAACCTTAACCAAAACTACTCTTTACCAAAGAAGTAGTACATATTATATACACAGAGATATAACCACTTTTATACAAAGAGAAAAATTGCTTTTTGAATTGATTCTAGGTAAAAACTTTGTGTCAAAACAATAATCAGCAAACATGCATAAATTAGATTCCTTCAACTACCTGCAGAAATATTCAAATTTTAGCTCATTTAACCAGTGATTAGAATAATTTCAACTTTAAGTACAACCAAAAATAAAAATTTTCCGCACCGTTAAAAATCGCAAAGGTAAACATTGTTATTTAAAATCTTATTACGAAAACCGACATTCTTTGTTTTTGCTACTTTTATTTCTAATTTACATAATAATACATCACAATATGTAATATTGTTTTTCCTTTTGTATCATTCATAAAACTTTGAAAGGATTTTTCAAGTAAGCCCCCCCCTTTTGCATAATGCTAGCACACACTGAAAACTCACTTAGCTAATTAGTAGAGTTTTCACATAAATAAATTATGCACGTTAAAGATTTTTTTCTTTTTTTCATTTTAAGAAAACTTTCTTTCTGAATAACTAATAATCTTTTCCACAAATTACTTAAACTTTGACAAACAAGGTTTCTGTTTTAAAAATTTCGAGTCCTTATACGTTCTCCCAATGAACATCATTGTCACTAAAATTTTAACTTTAACATGTTTTTGGCATGTAAAATAGAGATATGTGTTACATGTGGATGAAGATTACATTTGAGTTTTAAAGAGGAATTATTTGATAAACATACCTGATTGAGATGACTATATGTTCTATATAATAGCTTAAGCTTCTAAATACCAGAGCATTTCCTGAAATAAAAAAGTTATTATGAAAAATGTATAAATTAAAAAAATGATAATTTTCTGTAAGAAAAAAGTATGATTTTAAGTAAATATGTTTGGTTAAGTGCACAAATGAAAACTAAATAACTAATAGCCTTTTGCAGTTTTAATAACTATATGTGCATATGAAATATTTATATCAAAATATTACGAATTATACCATACAGATAATAAATCACAACTATATGTATGTATTTTTTCTAAATGTGAGAGCCATTTCATGGTGGCACCATCTAGTAGCAACCCTCACTACCCAATTTGAACTCTTGAAATAGTTTTAATTCAAGCTCTCCCCCGGATGTCAAATATTGCACAAGAATAATAGGACGACACAAATTTGGATATGAATCGTAAACAAGAGGCCAAAACACCGTCAATGAAAATCTCGCCTTTTCTGATTAATGCATTTTAATTTAGTTCTTTCTGAGCACACTCAGCCATATGACATATGGTCGGTAATTAATATTAGAGCGTATGCAACCTTTAACAAATCATTTAAATATAATCTCAGTGGATGTCATTTACAGAAATAAACACTATTTTTGAATTTCTCAAAACTTATTTTTTTTAAAAAAATTGAAAATTAAATATTTTACGTATTATTGAAAAAAATCAACTCTTTACCAAACGTCAGAAAACTCCTAGCATAATTAGATATATGGTGCATGCTAAGCTAAATGTCCCCAACTGATATTTATTCACGTTCCGTAATTTGCAATACATGTACTGTAATTTACAATTAGTAACAATTCGGATGTATGCCAAATTTTACGATACGTCTAGTTGCAAAATGAAAAAAACATGTCACTCATTAATATCAATCTATTTAAATTTTTTTAAAAAAAATATTTTTCTTTTTTATGTTTTGAAAATAAGTACTTTAATATCCTTAAATGATTCAACCAAATCACAAAAATATTTTCATTATAATTTCATAAATATAAATTGCAAAATTAAGTCTATCGAAAAGATCGAAGATATTTTCCCCAACCATAAAAAAAACTTTGTATTGAATAGAAGCGAATATTTTTAAGCCAAAAATAACTAAAATGATACTCAACAAATAAAAATTAAATTTGTCAGTTGTTAATTCTAGAACTTAATCAATACAGATGAACCAAAGTGAATATCTGAAAGAATGGAAGTATGAGGAATTAAAATTATGTGTGGGAAAATCCACTCGATTTTTAAATTATTTAAATGTGGTGAAGGAGCTTGAAAATCTGTACGGATATATTATTTAAGATTGCGTTCTTAATTGCTTTGAAAAATAAATTCGATTTAACTTTTTTTCCCCTTTTTTTTCAAGAATTATTTTTAAACAAAAAAGTGAAAATTATATAATACGGAATAGTGATAAAAAAGTTCTAAATTTTAAATAGATAGTAAAAACAAGAAACATAAAAGAATATTCTTATTTTATCAGCAAGGTTTCTAAAATAAAAATGTAATCACACATATCAAACCGTTCAATTAAATCATTGTTTCCTTGGCATGTCACCAACAAACCTTTCGAGAGTCATCTTGAAGCAAGTTTGCCGTGAATTACAGACCGATGTCCTAAATATTCTTTTTTGCCACTCAAATAAGATCATCTTCCATTAGCATTAGGTCCAATATACTGATGATTTTCATGTTTTCTGTATAAGAACAAAATTGTGTGATGATGTCTTGTCCTTGAATGTATTACATTATTATTCGAAATATTCCTTTCTTTTACAACAGAACTTACAGTAAAAGTAACACAATTCTGGGACTTTTGGAAGTGTTCTTGCACGGAATTTCACACAGTAATCATTAATAGCAAAAATATAATAAAATTGACATAAAAAATACATTTTTACCGTGTCTTATGGGGAACTACTTCTATAACATTTCAATTGTTTTCCTCCAAAACAAATTAAAATGTAGATTTTACTTATTTTGAAACTGATTACAGCTTTATTTTAAAAGATTAAGAATACATGGTACAATTTACAAAAATCTTTGATTGAATAATTTTTACAATTTTTTTTTTTTGCTTTTAGCTTTTGTATCTGTATTACGTAAAACAATTTTTGTGCTCAAAAGGCTACAAAAAGCTCACCATTTAATTTTCAAAGAAATGTTTAAAGGTATTTTAAAATGCTATTTCTCCTATAATACTTGGCGTAAGCACGTGAAATTTGATTTACAAGAACAGCAAAATATGTATAGCAAAAATTGGAATGGGTCTCCTGCTGGCATGATTGGTACTCGTAAAAAATCCTTTTTCTTCTGAATGCTTATTGAAAATTCTGTAAAATGTCTAAATTCTAAATTCAACTATTTTTTTAAAAAAAATAAGTATTGCTTTGATTAAAAAAATGCATACCAACTTTTGTTATATGTACTAATAGAAATAGGTAAAAAATGTTAAACTATTTGGTGCAATAGAAAAAAAGCCTTAGCATTTAAAATGAAGATATACTCTAGTTATGTTTCTTTCTGAAATGAATCACTTTAAAGTTTTCATTTGACACATTGGGTGTGTATAAAAAAACATAACTCAGAAACTTCCTAATTTACAGCTTTCAAATTATGTGACTTTGTATAATATTACATAAAGAACAGAAGTTTAAAATATTTTATTTGAATTTTCGATCAATTTTTGTCAACTAAAATAGGATTGTGTGCTTGTTCTTCATATAAAATTGGGTGCCGGTTCTGCAAAATTGATAAGAAGAAATTCCAAAATCTTGGCTGTACCATATTAGTTGAATATAAAAAATTTAATAGTATAAATAAATGACTACAAAATAAAAAATGGTGCTCCTTTTACTTTAAAAAGTTACAACTATTCTGACTTAAAAGTATTTTTTGGATTGAATATTAAATAAATATTTTTTTTCTTACACGAGAAATAATCATAAATTAATTGCCATTCAATCACTTTTGTTATCAGAAATTTTGGTTCTAAAATATTATTTGTTTTTATTTTTTAAGTAAACAATAGTCTAGTGTTATCATTACTCATTCATTTATTTATTTACAATCCGTTTTTTCTACTGTTATTTGAACAGTTATACAATAGCAGTATAAATATTATTCAAATCCTTTCATGACTGAAGGAAATATTTTCCCCATTTTAAAACTGATGAATGTCATATTTAATTTCAATCGTATGTGTATTCTTTTTATTTCAAAATAGAACGTATGTTCTCTGTGAACGTAATTATGTAAACATATATGTTTAGAAAAAATACATATATAAAGATTGTCGCATCAGTTTGAGCCAGTGATAAAACATTCCCGTGTGTTGTATTCTTTTTCTTATTACTTATTTCAGTTTTTTATTGTGCCGTATAATGATATATTACTTTGTTTTCTCACATATTTTAAGGTGTCGTGTAATAATATATTACTGAGTTTTCTCACATACTTTAAAGTGTCGTGTAATAATATATTACTGAGCTTTCTTACATACTTTAAGGTGCCGTATAATAATATATTACTGTGTTTTCTTACATACTTTAAGGTGTCGTGTAATAATATATTACTGAACTTTCTTGCATAATTTAAGGTGTCGAGTAATAATATATTACTGAGCTTTCTCACATATTTTAAGGTGTCGAGTAATAATATATTACTGAGCTTTCTCAGCTATTTTATGTTATTCATTAAATGTCATTTTGTGCAAAAGAAAGTATATTTGTAAAAAGGAAATCAAATGCTAGACAAAACTGCTCATTCATCCGAATTGAATTGTCATAATGAACCCACCAAAATATAGCTCCCTGTTAAGTATTTTTCCAATGATATTTATTTGTTTTACGTCTAAACAAAGTAAAATAAATAGTAACACACTAGTATTAACTCTTAGAAACCCTATGGTTCTCTAGAGCAAGGGTTCTTAAGCTTTACGGAGTGGTGACCCCATTTTTTGGTACAATAATTTTGTTCTCCCTCCATAAGCCATGCGCAAAATTCACTTCCGCATATGCAATGTGCAAAAATGTGCCTGGGTACTTTTATATGTATTTAATTAGTAGTATATAATTGTTTTATAATAATATACATCGCAATAAGTTTTTATTTTGAATATTTTCTATTTCTAACGGAGTGCGGATTAGTGCTTTACCATTGCAGATCTAGAACATTCCCTGGAAGCTGACTTTGAATATAACGACATAGAGTTTTAATTAGCAAAAATATTATATAATATAGGCACGCGGTAAATTATACTTAACCTGTAATATGTTTATTAAGTGCAGTCATTTTGAGATCATCACCTTTTTTTAATAAAGGTGTATGTAAACTAAGTATCAATGGAAAGGATGTGATTGATTATTTTTAATTATGTTATTAACCCTTTCGCTGGCATCCCGCGATTTCCACGGACAACGTAGATGTAGTAAAATTTACGCAACCCGTGAATTTCGTGAGTATGCATTTTATCCTACCATTTAGTTGTGTGACCCGTGCTGTTTATGTTTATGTTTTCATTTATGTCTAAATGCTCATATTTTTTTATGATCTAATTTTCTATTTTAAAATAAAAACTCTTTAAATTTTTTTGTATATTTGAACTGTAAAATGTAGACTTAATATATATATTTTTTAAATACGTAATAAAAAACACTTAATTTTTTAACCTACTTTGATAAACAAACTATACAGTGAGAAGGTTAAATCTTAGAAAAATAGTCGACACCACTGAACGAAGTACTGCCTCACATTTTTTTTTAGATTTGTTTGATACTCCAGTAAGAATCTAAACAAACAATTAAATTTTGCATAAGCTTTCTCCAATAGGAATCTAAATAAACGATTGGACTATTATTATTTTTAATGATGAACAAGTTATTTTACATAGGAAGCTCTAGGGTTTAGTCTTAATGCGTAATATGCCCACAAATACGGAGATAAATAACAACGATATAAAAAACAACAAATTAAAATTATTATATATACATGAAGGTAATTATGTTTAAAATGTTGTAAAAGTAATTGTATTCCAAATATTGCACAAATGAATATTTTTTGTTTAGATTTTTAAAAATCCGTCCACATAAATAGCAGCAATTTTTTACTCATGATAAAATAAATAAGTTTTTAAGAACGTTTAAATATATTAACAGTACTTCAACAAAATAACAAAGGCACTTTTAGTTTGCATTAATTTTGACAAACTTTTATTTCGCACATTTTTTTAAAAGAATTTCGTGATCGTATATAAAATATTCCATTTGACTAAAATAATAATGCAAAAGCACAAACATATTTAAACTAATCTCATTAATTTTTGGTATTATTTAAAATTTTCACAAAATTCTCAAAAGAACATGAAACCGTATAATTCATTAATTTCAGTTTTCATTCCATTTGAAGAACAATGCCCATGATTAAGTAACTTGCATCCGGAAACATTGAAACAACTTTCAGAAGTATCACAGTGAAAACTAAAATTAACCTCCCTTTAATCTGTAGACACCATCCCAAGATTCGAAGCTGTGTGACTTAGCTCGTCGCTTAGCAACGCTATGGATGGACCGACGCAACTCGACAAGAAATGGAGGGGGGGAGAGGTGATGATAAAAATGAAACTAAATGCACTGAAAAAGCTAAAGAACTAGAAGAGAAGGGGAGGTGTACGATAAAACAGCCCGAAAGATAGCGTAAGCAACACTGTCAAGTTGTATCTCTCTAAAAATAATAATAAATAAGAAAAAAAATATTCAGTCTAAATATAGGCTACTTCGTCATAGAAACGGGGGTTGATCCTTTTATCCGTATTTTATTTTTTTATTTTTTGCTTTATTTTCTTTTGCTGTACACAGCAGATGTGGAAACTGTTATCTTACGGGGTTTTACTTTTTTTTGCATGAACAGCTGTAGCATCGCTAGGTGAAGGAGTTTAAAAACCCACAAAATTGAAGGGCACCGTATTTTAAATTGTACAGGGTTTTTAAACAGTCATTTACGGTGACTCAAACGTAAAGGTTAACACTGCATCTTCATTTGCTACAGCGTGTTTCAACATTAAGATAGCAAAATGTCTTTCTGTTGTAATTTTCTACAACGTGTTTAACTTAACTTGATCCAAGCCTACTGTAACCAGCCGCTGTTGTTGTTACATAATTGACAAATTTTTTTAAAAACGTGGTATCTTAATTTCATACTATGCCTTACTTTTGAAAAACAAAAAAAAATTCATTTAGATATTGGGTGGTTAAAATTAAAAGTTCACCTACAAACAGCATCTTGCAACTGAAACAGATGAGTAGATTGTCTCCCCTCTAATGGAGGTTAAAAAAAATTTTAAGTTATTTTCCTGTAGAGTCAATATACCAAATTTAATGACAATCTGCTTTCTCGTTTTAGTTACAAAATAACTGTTTATGCAGGAAATTAATATAAAATGATGGTTTAAAAATTTATGATTAAAACCTTTGGCATTACGAAGACGTCATGTAGGTGATTAAAAACATTGCCAGCATTTACCCGTTTTACCGTTTATATTAATTTTTAATCACACAACTATATTTAAAGTTATACACAGCATTTAGTCATAGGAAACTACACAGTTCACTATCCTGCATGATCGTTGATCTAGAGGTTCCCAAAGTGGTCCTTATGGATCCCTAGGTGTACTCGATGTTATTCAGGAAGTCTGTGGAAAATTAAAATTGATTTGGCGGTCCATGAACACACACAATCTCAGGGTTCGAGCAAGGTTTAATATAAAATTTTTAAAAAATGATCCATTTTTATGGAGATTTAAATAAATAACAATAGTTAATTTGGATATTCCCAACTGGGTGTTGAACCCTTTTGCGCGTTGACTAACTCAGATCCCCATAATAGAGAAATCTATATTAATAAGGACCATCTTATTGAAATATCCACAAATGAGGAACTTAAACTAATGTTTGAACAAGGATACTACACGTTCTGGTTACAAATACAGATCCCGATTTCATAACCTGCATTATGGGTTATTGTACAAAAGTTGTTGTCTACTTTCTCGTTTTCCAATTTGGTAGAACGTGGATTCAGTGTCGTAAAAAACTTCATCCGAAACCGACTAGTGCACGTGGGGATTTGCGGTTGCTACTCATAAACATTGAGACGGGCATAAATTCACTCATAACATCTCATCAAGTACATCCAAGCCATTATTTGTTTATTATTTTATTTTAAACAAAAGTTATAATTTAAATAAATAGTTCTTCAACAAAAGGTTTCTTAAAATTTGTATTTTTTATACTGAGCATTTATGTATCTTTTTCACCTGGGCTCTTGAAAAGTTTTAAATTAAAGGGGTCCGTGGGCACGTTTTGACTATAAAAAGGGATCCATGGGTTTCTGTTCTCCACAGGGGAACAGGGATCCACTGTTCTAGCCCTTTTCCTCACTCAATGGAAAACCAGTTGGATCATCTAAAGCAGCGTGCCCTCTATTCTTATTTAATAAGTGCTACAAGCCAAGCCTCCACCCAAGTTTTTACGGCGTCTTTAAGATGAAAGAAGAAGCAAAAAGTTTCTTTGAAAACAAGGTAATTGTGAAAAATGTTATTATTTTACTATTGATGAGTTTTGAAATAAAATGCGCTTTTTTCAATCACATAAATTTATCAAAATAGAATCATTTCCAACAATATTTTGACGCTTCTATTTAATGATGTTTAGAAGTAAGTACATAACGAAAAATAAATATACCGTAGTATTTCCTCACAAATTAAAAAATATTTTTGAAGCTCATGGAAGTATGCCTTTTGTGGAAGACAAAATAAATATATCAGAAAATTTATTCACATTTTTGGTTTTTCCAAGAAAATAAATTCAAACATGACATATTGCTAAACATTTCTTTTAATCATATAAATTCATTCCTAAGTATTTGACATTTCTTTGTACAGTCTCGTAAAGATTTTTAAAGTTTTATGTCAAATGTTTTGCGTATGCATTTTATTGATTTTTCAAATTATATAAAAAAGTTATCTCCCTATCTTGCAGTTTTATTTTAAAGAAGTTAGAAAAGAAAATTAAACAAAATTTGAAGAGCCATTAAATCGAAATTCTAACATAAAATAGATACTATAAAATTGCATGCATTCAAAATTTTTAAAATGAACAAATTGCTCAAAAATTATAGAATTTTGAGCTGCTGATATAAAATCGGCTTTAAAATCGTCAAAATTGTTCAACAAGAAGCAAACATTTTTATATGTTCGTTTTCATTTCATATTTCTTCCTTCTCTTCTTTGTTGATGGCACCTTTAAATTTTATTTTTATTTGGAAATGGAAAAGTAACTTTAAAAAATATCATGGGAATATATATTCAAATAGTTTATAAGAAAATATTTCTTAAAATGAGGCAAAGTTTTTGTTATGTTTATTAAGAATATTATAAAGAAGTATTTGAACTTGAGTACTGATATTAAAGCAATATTTCACATATATTAATTTGTAGTTATATCCAACATGACAAATACTGACTCTTAAATTTAATATAAGGTTTTTTTTTAAACGCACAGGTATTGAAAATTAAGAATGAAGCTGTAAAGTGTGTTAATATATCAGCAAAATGAGCAAGCAAAACAGATCGCAAGACCAATAAGAATAATGAATACTCAGGAACAGGAAGGCATGAATAAATACGCAACATGGTGTGTTGAACGTGATTCGGAAGGACGTTCGTGGTGTACGCACAGCATTTCTGAGAAAGAATTTGAACGATGTACATCAATAACAAGTAATATAAAAAAATTAAGTCAATTCATACTTATATCAATGAAGAAAAAGTTTTATTTTAGCAACTTTTTATTAAGTAGTTCCAATTAATACAAATATGCATATACATATGATATGTATATACATATGTTCAGCACACAATTTACCCCAGGACATGAAACATGCACCGCTTTTTATCGTAATAATAATGCCATATTTCTAGGTTATTTCTAGGTTCACCAAGTTTGAAATTTTCTGTTGCTCTTACTATCTAGCTTTTTTTTCTGAACAAACCATGTTGAATAATAGTTAAAAATCGTCTATATAACACAAATAAGCTTTAAAATACAGTTGTATCAACGAAATTAACTATGTTATGTGTAGATTAATATTGCATCATAAGCAACTGTAATTCACGAATTAACTGAGGCAAAACAATAACAAACTAGTGTGCTCTCCGCCGCCCTCCGACTGATCACTCGCGTTTGTTCATAATACTTCATAGTGAACTTTGTTATTTAGAACTAAAATGAAAACCTCTTCAAACGCTCGCGTGCTCAAAACGTTGTGTCGCGTGTCATTGATGGCACGCGTGCCACTGGTTTGCCATCCCTGGCTTACAGCAACGTTTCACGAGTTCGGTGAGCATTTTAGACTACAGGAACAATAGTACGAGAGTTCATTATTGGTCATTCACGAGCAACAACGCTAGTAGATACAGTGGCTTACAGGTGAGAAGATACGCAGGCAAACAGCGGGAGAAATCGCAAGAAATATGCAGTACCCTATTGAAGGATCTATTTCCCGTTTTACCTCGGATAAGACCTTTCACAAGGTGAAAGGTTTTAAGTTAAAAAAGTTTCATAAATACTTAATTCAAGAAAAAAAAACTATCAAAGTTGTTATTGAGTGTAGGTGTTCGTAGCAGCGTTCGTAATATATGCTTTAAAATAGGAGGAAATGTTTTACTATGTAATAAAGGATAAAGTTTAATATTAATTTATACACACATTTCTGCAAAATATAATGTCATTAGATGTCTTAAAATATGCATTTTGAAAGATCGTAAATAAATATTAAAATATTGCAACGATAATTTTGAATTAATCAATACTTGAAAATTAATTTCATATTAAATATGAAGTTCCGTTTTTTTTTTGGTTCTAAATTATATTTCAAACGTGCTCCACACTTACTTATAACTTCATAGTAAATAAAATTAAAATATATTTCGGAACTTTTCAGTTGCCTTGCCTGCATTAAAATTATTCATTTTGCATTAATTTGTTTCGCTTCATAAATAGAAACCATATATTTTTACTTTTTTGACTTTAAAACGAACAGAATAAAAGCATGTTTATATTTCCTTAGAATAAAACTGTTACACTTTTTTAATGAGAATTTCACAGATCTTCATTACTTCATATTTGAGTTTAAAAATGTTTCATGCACTGTTGAAGCCTTAAACTTTCAAATAACTGATTTCTGTAGAGAATGGGACTTAAAAATATTTCTCTAGACTTACATTTCTTCATTGCTTTTTGTAATGTCAATAACGTTTGTAAATAATATTTTCTTTAAAAACAGTTCTTAAAAGAAGACATTAAAATCAGACTTCGAAATGGAATGAAATAGATCGAGGTCTAGACGCATGTTTTCGTATTTTTGCTTGCAAGATTACAAGTTCTTTCCAGTCTTTAAGGTTAATTCCGATTTTATCTGGATACCATATATACCTAACATTTCTTTTCTGTCTCTTGCAATTTACAAAAATGTATGTCAGATAACTTTTCTTCAAAGGTAGAGGGGTAAATATTCTCGTATAAAGGGAGGAATTTTCATTAAAGAAAATGTCGTGATGCATTCAACAGATTATTTTAAAGCAGAAAATGTTACTATTTATTGCGTTGTTCGGAGAGCAATTTCGCTTTTTTTTGGTGAAAATGAAATTCTTGTGTAGTGAATAAATATTTTATTGAACTACCGTATTTACTCGAATTTAAGCCGCATCCCCAATTCTCTACACGTTTTTGAGAAAAAAAGTGTATACGGTTCATCAATATCCGAAACTTTAGAAATTTAAAAAAAATTAATGAGGAATAATAAGAAACTAAAAATTAATTTATTTTAACAGTATTAAAAACTTCCAAATGATTCTCTACTTGTAATATCACAGTTAACTTCGGAATTCGTGCCGGCGCCATTTTTCCGCACGATGTCGGCTTCCGTGCCATTCAATGCATTTGTTATGCAACATTTTTCAAGATAATGTATTATAGAAGTATGTAAAAGAAATATTAATGACTGTTGAACAAGCAAAAATTATGTCATTTTGCTTAAGCCATCGAAGTATATTTATTTTATCCGGTAGTGACGGGCTCACGCGTCTTTTCATTAACATGTCCTTTGGATTCTTTGGAGCCAGAATTAATGGCAACTCTTTTCCACTCAAACCCAAGAAGTGAAGCGTGAAGGAAAGATGCAAATTAGGATGCTTTTAAAGATCAGAAGTTAGAGTAAGTGATGTGGAAATTTGAGGAATGTTATGATAATTCGTGATTCAAGCGTGAAGAGGTTTTGGAAAGGTTAAGTGACAGCCAACAGAAGTTATAAGTGATAGAGAGCCCTTAGGTCAAGGTGCATACCATTGCACTCCAAAAAACCGCAACTTCAAGTAGGATTGTATTGATAGATCGACATTAGGAGTGATTATTTAATATTAGGATCTGTTACAGTATTGGAATTGATTTTAGGGTGTTATTGATAGTGATCCGGGTTACGTTATTTTGGTATTATATATATTGTGTGCTTAGCCACCGTAGATTCCCTCACATACCATATTATTTTCTAATCTGTTAGAGCTTTAAGTAAAAATCTTAATGAAGTCAAATTAAGATCATAGCAGCTTCTAGTTCTTCCGTTATTCCTACACCTCTAGTTCACACTGATAATCAAGGAGAAGGGCACCCGAGGGGGCGCCCTTACACGGTTTAAATATTCACTGACCGCTGCTCTGTGTCCGTTTTTTCTTCATATAAAATTGCTCCTCTTTTCGACTTGAGTCGTACTAAACTCGACTTGATGCTCTTACCGATATATTTGATGTTTAGGTGATGAAAAGGAAACGTTTTCAAAAAAATTTCGTAAATTCGAGCAGGCAAAGATGTTTAGGATAGACTGAATACTGGAGATAAACTGCAGAATGGTATAAGTCATCGATGCAGGTGGCCAGAATGGAAGGTTAGATTTTTTTCTTTTGAAAGGGGTTGTTTGGATGGAATTGTATACCTTTGTTCATTCAAATTGTATTTTTATAATTATTCAAGTTAGATTTTAATTATTCTTTAAACTGTGTTTTTATTATTCGAATTTTATCTTTATTAGTAATATGCTTTGTTTTTGTTCATTTATTATGCTATACTTAATTTCTATCCAATTCATATTATTATTTACAATTTCTATGCATATGTATTTTGTGTAAAATATTTAGTTTTACTGTCATGTCTTTTACCAAAATCATCTACTGAATTTATCTTTTGCGCGATGGCAACAAGTGGTTTGTTTGGACTTGTGCAATATAATTAATCTGTGTGGAATGTTCAGTTCCTGTTATGTCCCTTCCCTTGCTAGGAGAGGATCTCGCCACACAAGTTGCTGGCATTTCTTTATATCATTTATAAGTAAAATTAAAGTTGTTAAGTTTTTAAAAGCAAGAGCCATCTTTATTAGTCTCGTGTGGCGGACAGAGGTGGAAATTCAATTTCCCTCATTCAATAAATGTTCTGTCTTCGACAGTAGCGCACACAGAAATTTTTCAAGAGGGGGGAGGGAGATTCGGGGTGAAAAGTTCACCATTCTTGTATCATGCTCCTTTGGATTTTATCTATTTTTGGGAACAAAACACAGTAAAAAACTAATTATTGAATAAATAATTAGCATTAATTAATAAAACTAATCATTAATAACAAATACTTAATTAAATTTTACGTACTCTATACTTAGAATTATAATCAGTCGGAAAAAAATCAAGGGCTTTGGGGGGTGGGTCTGGACCCCCAGGACCCCACCTTGTGTGCGCCACTGACCTTCGATTCTAAGCAGCACCCGATTCTGTATATTTCTAACATAGGAAACACAGTGCAGCTTAGATACGAGTAAATACGTTACAAATTCTGCATTTCGGTCCAATATTTTTTGGCATCTTTCTTGTTGTAGAATTATTTCACTCTTATAAAACTTCTAAATTTTGCTGGCAGAAAAACTGATTGAAGTCATGTTCGCCTCATTTGATGTATACGTTTTGCCACCCAAACAATTTTGTAAAAGTTGGTACAAGTAATAATTCAAAGTTAAACTATCCAGAGAATATTTTGGGTGCTACGGTACATCTCCTCTATTTTGTAATGTCTTTTGGCTAATTTCCAAACTTGAATGAAGCCTCACATTTTCTTGGTGAAACTAATTACGACTTTTTTGTTGTAATGAATCAGGCAATTTGTCCATTTGTGACATTACACTTCAAAATGTATCGGAGTATGTCCAAGCAATCAAATTTCTTATTACACTGCATTAAAATTGGTAGAGCACTTACGTGAAACAAAACTATACACATGGAAGAACTATATCTTTTAAAAACACTAGCATTATTAATATCATTGTAAGAATTAAAAATATGTGCAAATCAAAAGATAGAAAGAAGAAAATATCTGTGCATGTGCAGCAGACGGGCAAACCGGTTGTGACCATGTTTCGGTAGCCCATATGGTGTACGGGCAAAGCAGTTAAGAGGTTAAACTTGTAGGGAAAAAAAAACATTTGTGATTTCAGGGAAGGTCTCCTAGGGAGGGCACTTGATAGCAAATGACTGGTTTTCCTTTTTCGGTCTTGATGTTCAAGAAGTGGTTAAGGTATTCAACTAAGTTCGGAACCGTGATTTCAAAAAGCTTATAAATGGATAATATTTATGATAGTTAGTGTCACTTACACTGGTGTGCAAAAATTAAGGACGAAGTCGAAAAATTAGCATATCAGCTGAACGAAGAGGCAGAGCGGACAGAAAGACCAATCAGGAGATTAAGTAAGGTGATGTACGGTAGCACATGCGCAGATATGCAGGTAGACGTAATGGGGGAGTGTTTGAGTAGTATAAAGCATGTTGTCGGTGTAAGATCAGCATTTCTGGCAAAGAAATTGCACGCCGTATAGCAGTTAAAATCACACCGAGTAGCTGCCTCAGCGAGAAATGGCGAATAATCAATCTGTTAGACGACATCTGGATGCTTTTACCCGAGGTCAAATCATTGGGAAGTTGGAGGAAGGCCGCAGTGTGACAAGTGTGGCTGCAGAGTTCGGAATTGCTCACGGCATTGTTTCACGACTTTGGAGACAATTTCAAACTACAGGAACAGCTATCCGGGGGTTCAGTAGTGGTCGTCCACGAGGAACCACACCCGCAGATGACCGGTACATTGTCTTACAGGCCAGAAGAAACAGGCGGCAGACAGCGGGAGAAATCGCTAGACACACGACACAGGCGACTGGACGACCGATATCACGTTTTACCGTGGCCAGAAGACTGCACGGTGGTGGTCTGTTTGCACGACGCCCTGTACGGTGTGTACCTTTAACGCCTGCCCATCGGAGAAGGCGTTCTCTGTGGTGCCGGGAACACCGGAATTGGAGAGACAATGAATGGGGACGAGTACTCTTTACAGATGAGAGCAGATTCAGTTTGAGTAGCGATTCTCATCGCATACTCATCTGGAAAGAGCGGGGAAGCCGCAATCATCCCTCGAACATCATTGAAAGGGACAGGTATGGAGGTCGCGGTGTTCTCGTTTGGGGAGGCATCATGCTTGGTAGTCGTACAGACCTTCACATTTTCGACGCAGGTTCAGTCAACGGGACCCGTTATTGTAACGAGATTCTTCTTCCATATGTGCGTCATTTTAGAGGCGCTATGGGTCTTCAGTTCCTTTTCATGGACGACAATGCACCATGTCATCGCACAGTAGCTGCCGAACAGCTCTTAGAGAGTGAGGATATTGAACGTATGGATTGGCCGGCACGATCTCCGGATCTCAATCCCATCGAGCATGTATGGTATTTTCTAGGCAGAAGCTTGGCAGCTCGTACCTTACCACCAGTAACGATTCGAGAGCTTCGATTGGCGCTGCAAGACGAATGGGCAGCAATGCCTCAACAACTCATTGACACCCTCATTCTCAGCATGGGCAGACGCTGTGAAACCTGCCTAGCAGAGGTCATATCCCCTACTAAAGACCGGATGTTTCTTGCTGGACACCCATCACAGGGATGTTTCGGCCTTCAGTCGCATTGCGCTCCATGCTACTTTTTCAATCAAGCTTCTTTTTATCCCTCTGATTTCTCTTTTAGTAAGTGTTGCTTACATTACACATGTCCTTACGTATTGGGGATCTTACGGTATTAAATGGGTTGATTTGGAAAGCTTTTGTACAAAGTTATATTGAAAAAACCGTCTCGTCCTTAATTTTTGCACACCAGTGTACATTAGAAACCATATGCAAAGTTGTTTTAAAAATATTATTACAATAAAAAAATTATTTAAGTACAATATTTTGACAAAAAATTAACATAGAATGTCCAATTTTTAAAATATTCTTCTTTTATGAAAAATGCTTCTATTATAATAATATTTTGCCTGTATATAGCTCAGAACCCTCAACAGAGGCTCAACTATAATTTTTGAAATATATAAATTAGAAGTGGGTTTATCCATGTTTTACGACAACAGAGGGGAGACATTTTAAGATAAAAAAGGCGACAAATATTTCAATTAGTTAAAACTCTGAAAATAATGTGAATTTTTCAAAAGAAAAAATAGTTCAGACTCTCTGGAGAAGTCTTTACTTTATATAAGCAAAATATTCTAATTTTAGAAGCCTTTTTTATAAAAGGAAAACATTTTGAAAAAAAGGTTATTCTAAGTTAATTTTCTGCCAAAATTTTGTATTTAAATAAATTATATTTGTCAAAATGTCCTTTAAACAATTTTAGAAAACAAAACTATGTGACGCTAAATATCACGAAATTATTCATTTATGCACTTTTTTAAAATCACGGTCCCGAACGTATAGTCGGATTCCTTCAAGTTATTTCTCAAAGCTTCCATAAATAAGGATTGGGAAAATTCATGATTCTCAACAAATATAATGACGATATACTAGTTTTGGCATAAGAAGCACACGTCAGATAGAGCACATTGGATATTGTTAAGACACCAGATGAGTTTCAGCAGTTCACACAATTAAAAATATGTGTGTTCCGCTGATTCACATCGTTCCTACTCTTCTTTCATTCTTTTTTTCTTTCAAATTGGGCCGCTGATTGGTAGTTATCGTTTCAGACCAAGTGCATTCCATGGTAGTTGATATTACCTTTTAATGTGGTAAAATATAGGTGGATACCAATTGTCACAATATAATTCTGACACATAATTCCCTCCTGAGAGAGGCATCCAAGCTTTGACGCTGCGAAGTTGTTCCAGGAATTTTAATACTTCTGATAGTACCTAAGCCGAACTAGTAATCTAGGGATCTTCAACATGCTGCATAATCATGAGACATGGACGCTATCGGTATTTTACAAATTGAAAATCCATTGATTTGGGTCGGGGTCGAACCCACAAATCTAGGCGCACAAGGCCAACGCCTAATCAACTACGCCAACCATCTGGCTTTTCTTTCTTTGTAACATATAATATTTTTTCATTTAAAAATGTACTCCTTGTAATATTATAATTTTAATTAAATTGCTAATATACTTTTAGCTACTAAGATCCCCAGTTTTTCAAATTTGATAAATTGCTAACATATTTATCAAACAAATAGCGTAAAGATTCAGACTAAAAACGTTGTGGTTTTTATTTACGAACGCAATCAAACTTTCACGTATACCATGATTCAGAAAGCAAACTTAAAATTTCACTAAGAGCCATTAAACACGCAGAAGCATTTTATAATTGAATTATTATTAATTAATTTGCAAGCAATCAGCTTTCACTTATACTCTGATTCAGAAATTAAACAATTGGGAGTTGCAATAAGTGCCATTAAGCACACACACACAGACAGAGAGAGAGAGAGAAAGAGAGAGAGAGAAAGAGAGAGAGAGAGAGAAGCATTTTATAATTTATTTATGCCAATTGAATATCGATCGCACACATTTCTTACAAGTTTCTTCACTTACCTTATGAAATAAAACAAGTAATATAAAAAGTCAATTCCTGCTTAGATCAACAAAGAAAAATTTTATTTTAGCTGCTTTGTATGAAATAGTTACAATTAATATAAATATGTATGTACATATGACAGAACCACAGCATTAAGTGGTAATTAACTTCTATTAATTATCATTAAAGTAGCGTATTGTCATCCAAAACAATCGTGCATATAAAATTTCAGTTAAATTGAATGCTTTAAAACGTGAGGAAAAAAACCTTTTCAAGTTTTGACACAAGTCGCCACAAATGATGCCAACGTGGCTGTATTTGTGTTTCTTTAAATAATTAGTTTTCATCATATTAATTTTTATTAATTTTATTAAATTATTGTATTGTCATCCCAAATAATCATGTATATAAAATTTCAGCTCAATTGAGCTCTTTAAAATGTATTTTATTAACGATTGAAAATTCCGCCAAGGTAAATAAATAAATATATAGAGAGTGTGAGCTAACAGTAGGAATTGAAAAACTCATATATAGAGATTTTCACAATCAACACAGAGAATGATTTGCATTCTCTAACATTTTAACCAAACATTCCTGAAATGTTCAGAGGATATTTATCACATATTCCCGAAGTCTTACAAGAGTGTCCAAAGGTTAACCGATCGTTAAGCCATTGCATATTTGGATTCACACAGTAATCCCATGCAAAATCAAAGCACTAATATTTCCCACTCGATTTAACACAGGCAGGGACATCCAATCACCTCGGACGTTTTCTGAGATACATATATTCGTTCGCCTAAACCGCCCGTCAAATAACCATAGCAATGCCAAGCGAGATTATTTCATCAGTGAAGGTGGCTACATGATCGCTTTCAAGCACGACCGAACATTCTATCCTCCCCCTTGCCCGCTCCGTGACCAATAGAGCGAAAATGGTTCTGAAACTGCCCCAATTCCGGACATTAAGTAAACATTTATTCTGGAGGAAGCAAGCATAAGATCCGGGAGACCGTTCCAGGGCAAGAGAAGGGGCTGGAAAAGCGATTGCGGATTGACGAATGAAAAAGTTGACCTTTGGCTATCTAATCTCTCGTTCATCTGGATATGGTGGGCTATTTGGGGGATCTCCCATATCTCTGAATGCGCATTAAACTTATTGTGTGAACAGAGTTGCATAATTTACCCATTTCTTCACGCATAATGAGTTCAAGGTGATTTTGGTAGTTACACGTACGCGTAATGAAGAAAAGATGGGAATAAATGCTTAATGTTTTAGAATGAGTTTCCTTGGATATATCCTAGTTTTGAAAGATTATTCTTCGGTAATGACCATTTTGACATTAAGTGTTGGATTAGGTTCTCCAGCTTTTATTAGTTTAGCAGAAGCTTTTATTTACACTTTTTTCAGAATTGCTGAGGTTTAGAGATCGATAAAGTGATATATGATATGTATTATTGTTCATTTTTTATTCCTATATAATATTAGTTTACTCTCTCTCTCTCTCTATTTATTTATATATATATTTGACACGTTTTGAGTCAGAATCAGACTTAGTTTTTAAAAAGGTCTTTATTCTAGAATTAGTACATCTCTTCTGACGCTAAGAGCAGGGAGGAAAAAACACACCACGATGTGTTTTAAGTGGGGGTTAGTACTTAAAACACCGATGGGGTAAGTATCGTGGATTTTATGATTTATTCTTGAAAGTTAATGCTGACATATATGGCTATTAAATATAACGATCTGGAATTAGACATGTTTATTGGCTAGGCCATGTGTTCGGAAGAAATAAATGGGTGATTATTTTGATACTTGAAGATAAAATGAAAAATATTAGTTAAGTGCTAGATAGGGAATTCAATTTGTAATCTAATTTAATTATCCTTACATATATTTGTTCAAATGTGCAATCATTAATAAAATAGTTTATATTCATCCATTAAAGTTCAAATAATTTTTTTAAACATGTACTGAATGACGCTTGAGGTTATATTGCAGTTTTTTCAAATATTAATTCATTAATTAAATTTTGTCTCTAATTTTAAAAAAATTCTTCATATTTTCCGTCAATTGACTGCAACAGCTGGTGCCACTACGATTTTCTAACGAAGTATGAATTGACTTTAAAAAAATACATAATTTCTTGTTTTATCTTATAATATCCAGACCCTTTTCGCATATGAAATAAATTATAAACATGATCCATGTGCTTAACAGAATGTTTATGTTGATATACTTCATAATATTTATTCTATTTACACTTGCAGAATAGGCCATATAAAAACCATATCAATTAAAGTATTTATTTCATAGTGAAAGTTTATCCAAACATATTGTTTTTATGAAGCTACTGTATTTCTCGAATCTAAGCCGTGCTTTTTTTTCCCATTGTTAATTCTATTGAAAATCGGGTGCGGCTGAGAATCGAAGGCGGGAAAATTCATTGCAGGAGGGAAATTGACTATGTTGGTTTGAACAATTAAATGCTCCTGTACATTTTTTTAGTTTCTAATATTTGTAAAATAAATTAATTATTCACTTCTTATTAGTTTTCAATTTGAATTTTTTAAAATTTTGTAAGTATCGGACATTTTTGAAAAACCTTTTACACTATTTTTATTTTTCATAAAAACATGTTGAGGATTTGAGAACCGGCATATAATTTAGGGTGGCTTAGATTGAATAAATGTGTTATTTCTAGCCCATTTTTATATATTTATTGTTTTTTGCACCCAGAATGGTTATGTTAATTTAAAATTTCAACTTATAGTTTAATTGTTAGGTAATACGCAGTGAATCCTGGGTTGAAAATCATAAATATTTAATCAGAAAAATCTTTAAATGCAATCATTGGTTATTATTATACAAAAGATATAAATGAGAACATGTGGAATAACTTATAAATTTAACTGAATGAACTGATAAATTTAAAAATAAATACGTAGATAAGAGTTAGAACCATGTTTTTGTGTTAGAAAATAATGCCTAACTAGAAAATAAGCTGTAATCAATTCTCAGCACGTTCTCGCAATCCAAAAGTAGTCTCTCTTTATCCTAAAAATAAGTTTTAGTTACGATTTTAATCCAGACAGGGTATAATTTAATACATGCATTATGACACTACGATTTAAAAATAATATCAAATAATTGTTAACTATGAACACAACAAATGTATCAGTCTGGTTGCATAAAATAGAGGAAACTTTAATGAATATACGGATTGGATAAATAGATTTATGGATATAATATTAAGTGTCGAAAAGATGCACATAAAAATAATATGCCTCTTAAAATAAATCCTCGTATGTAATTCGAAGAAACCTCCGAAGGAAAAAAAACATATTTTTGGAAGTATGCTATATTACATCTACTACAGTGTTTCTCAAAATGTGGGGGGGAGCCCCATTAGGGAGGCGTGATAACCCTATGAAGGGGGCGCGAGCCTTTTGAAAAGTCGAAAACCAAAAAATTATTCAAAAAAATATTAACTTACAGAAAAACAAACAAACAAATGAAATATATTCTGACATAGTAAAAAATAAAATACACATTTACACTGATATAATACACTTATCAATATATCAGTGCTGCGCAATGTGTATTATAATTGATTTAACAATACTAAGAACAAGTTTAATAATCACCAGTGAATCCATGGGTTTGTCATATGTAAAATTATATGCACAAATTAACACTTATCTTGATAATTTGTACGGTTTATAATTAATCCCTTCACTGCCGATTAAAAATTTCACAATTCGCTTCCTAATGCTACCATTTAATACGTAAGCAAGTGTATGAGGCGCATTGGGGCCGAGGTAGAAAAGGAATAAAAATAAGGAAATCCTCAGAAATAAGCAAATTCTTCGCAAACACTATCAAGGTCATTTCATTGCATTCCAAAGCCTTCGGAATTTTTTTGGATAGCAGTGTTCACAGAAAAGATCATACTTCGAAAAGACGTATATATACGTCCGGGGCAATAAACGCACTGTTTGAGAAAGACGTATGTATACGCCAAAGACACTAAAGAGGTAAAAGCATTGTAGGTTTAACGTCTCAAAGTATAGTATAATTGAATTCAATACGTTGTTATTGCATGGAGGCGCGATTATGATTGAATATTGGGTCGCTAATATTGAAAGTTTGAGAATCACTGATCTACTATACTCTTGTACAAACATATTGTAAAGCTGCGATTCCTAAACTTTCGAGATTCCCGTGGTAACTTTTTTAGTATCAGCCTGACAACGTGGACCCTCTGAGAGTTTGAGTCCCCCTCCTTAATTCCCAACAAATGGCTGAGTGATTTAAAAGTTCCTCAATAATCCAAAACTGCCTCTGTTACATAAACATACTTTAAATTTAGTTCTTAATCTTGGCACATGTGTTTGTACTACTTTTTGAAAATATTATGTAGTTATTAGCAATAGCTATTTAGTTGCAAACAATAAACGAACCTAATTAATATTTTTGACCAAAATATGTGTTTTAGTAGAGTTTTTTGGCTGATAGGCAATTTAGTGCTCTGGTAAAGAATGACACATCTTTCCAATTTTAAACGAGGCCTTTCAGATTCTGTAAAAAAGAGATATCTCAAACATTAAGCTATCCAAACACGTTTAAAATGACTAAATTCTGCCAAGGCAGATATTTTGTTTTTTATTTTATTGAATAGAATTATTTTTTTGGCTTTACAAAACAGACTTTGTATTGTTTCTACCCCACCTAGAGACCAAGTTATATAATCCAATTTATAAAGTTAGAAAAACCGAAAATGGGTCTTTGATCTATCAGAAGTGGGCATTTAAATTGTGCAAAATCTATCATGGTGAGTCTGAAAACTCAAAATGTTACAAATACATTTCTATAAAACTTTTTGAACCTGACATTTATGCTTTTTTCTATAGAATGTATTAAAATATTTCTCTCTTATTGTATAAATACTCTTTGAGTTATGTCTTGTTATTTAAATAGTGGCCTTATAAAAAATGACACTTTTATTATAATGTTTACTCAATCAGCTCTGAAATTTTCAAATTTTAATAAAATATTAAAACTTTAGTACATTTTCTAGATAAATGCTACTAATTTGTTTTAATAATACTTTTACTAATATAAATTTATTACTTTATTCTCTAATTGCTTTGAAGTTTTTCAGAAATATTGCTAAAATTTCAACTATAATTGTAATTTTAGTAAAATTTAGGTAATTTATTTTAAATATTATTAATTAAATATTTGCATTTATTGGTATTGAGTCCTAAAATACCATTTATAATGCTTAAATATGTTATTTTGTTAAAATAAAAAAAACCCCTCTGAACGTGTTTGTATACCTTAAATGAGAGACCTTCACAGACCCCCCCAGAAAATTGTTAAGGACTCTTGGGGGTCCACGGTCTATAGGTTAAGAACTATTGCTGCAAAGCTATTCTGTCATTCAAATACATATGATTAGTTTCTAGATTACTAGTTGAAAACATTTTAATAAATTAGAGCAAATATTACATCGGAATATTCTTTAGGGTCAGTGCTTCTCAAAGTTTCAATATTCGCGACTCAATATTCATTCATAATTTTCATCGAGCCCCCCTTATACAATAACAATTATCGAATTCAATAATACATTACATTCACGCTAAAACTATGATATGACTTTAACCTCTTAAGCGCCACCGGTATACATAAACGTCTCGTTCAGCCAAAGCGTTAAGGGTTCACAGGGGTGTTAAATTTCTCTGGAGGTCTGAAAATATGAACAATTTTCAAACAGGTATAATTTCTTTAAATTTAAGTTAAATAATTCGAATCTTTTACACATTACTTATAAAGGAATGGGGCTTCAGAAAAGTATATAAAATGTTTAAAATATAATCATAATTTAAAAAATTATAAGCATATGAAAATAAGAAATTTTTCTATAAGAAATATTTATAAAGTTTTACGTCGTGCATGTTATTTTCTAAAAGAGTTGGTTTAATTACTAGCTATAAGTTGACTTATAACGACAAATGTATTCTTAATACTTTGTAGCTACTTTCATATAAATAGAATAATAACTTACATATTTTAATAAATAAAAAATATGCATTTTTAAAAAATATTTAAAATATTGCAGTACTTTACAAATATTTTGAAATACAAAAGATATATAATACTAAAATTAGGTAGTGTTTAAAGAGTATGATGCATTGTATAATTCTATAAAGTTTTATACATCAGAGGCTAATATTTTAGAAAATAGCGTGCGCAAAACAAAAAATACTTAATATTTATTATAGAATTTTCATATGCTTATGACTTTTAAAATTATTATTATATTTTAAACATTTTATACTTTTCTGAAGCCCCATTCTATTTTAAATAATGTGTAAAAGATTCGAATCATTTACTTTAAATTTAAAAGAATTATACGCGTTTGAAAATCGTTTATATTTTTAGACCTCTAGAGAAATTTAACACCCCTGAGACCTCTTAATTTAACCGAACATATCTATATATATGCATCTTTCAAAGCACTAATATTCATAAAATTGTTCCGAAAACTTTAAAATGTAATAAAAGGAACTTGACAATGTTTGCAAAGAATTTATTTATTTCAGATTATTTGATCTTTATTCCTCCCCCCCACACACACCAATGCATCACATACGCGCATGCGTAACTTTTAATCGGCAGTTAAGGGATTAATTATAAACTGTACAGATTAACAAGTGTTAGTTTTTGTATATAAGTTTATATATAATAATCCCATGGGGTCACTGGTGAGTCTTAAACTTGCTCTTAAATTAGTATAGCTAAATTAATTATAAAATACATGAGTAACAGTCATACATTTAAAAGTATAAATGTGTTATTTTGTTTTTTATTATGACAGAATGTATTTTGTTTGTTTACTTTTTGTAAATTAATAATTTTTAAAAATAATCTTTTGTTTTAGACTTTTTAATATGCTCGCCCCCCGTCGTAAATGCCCCCCCCAAGGGAGGCGCGCCCCACAGCTTGAGAAACTCTGCTTTGGTTACAGAAATCAAAAGGAAATACTAAACGAAGTGTATAAAAGTATTTAACTAATCAAATAAGTGATAAAAATTTTACAAAAATCGCAACCCAGGCAATATTAAGAAGAAATTTTACACTAAGTATTTATAAAGAACTATATAATTATCTTAAATTAAAAAGCACGGAAATTTTCCATTCCAGATAAATACACTTTTGCTCGAAATAATTCTAACTAGCAACATAATGTTTAAACTATAACATAATTGTCAATTACTAATGAGCAGAGAAAAATACTAAATTTCTTGATATTCTGTGCTTATTCTCAAATATTTTTATCCCTTATAATGTATTACTTAAACTCGTACATTCGTTACATAGTTTTGAAAAGGACATAAATTCCAGACAAAGGTATAATCGGTAATGAAAAGTACATTTTCACATTAAATAAAAGAATGTTGTAAAAAATTAGAAGTCTGGCTTGAATAAAAATTAAAAGCTTTTAAGATATTTTCCTTTTTGTTAGAAAATTGGAAATAAACAAGATTTCGATAACTTGAATTCTTATAATACATATATACATTTTATCATACAGTATTTCGGTTTTTCAATCTTGTATTTCGTGAATAATTTATCTCAGACAGAATATAAATAGGAATAAGTAATGGAGTTAGTTCGTTGAATATATTCTATTAGAGAACAAAAAGACTAGTTTTAAGAAATATGAATATTTTACGTACTTTCTCAACCTGACAAAAAATGTTACTTTTTGACTTTCGAAACATGTCAAGCGAGTTAGAAAAAATGTTCAGAGGCTGTCCAAAGCTCCAGTAAGATATATTGAAGTGGAAAAAGGAGGATAAAAGGCAACATTTTGGAAAATTAATCTTAAAAATAAAAATAAAGGGAAGAGCCACTATAAAACCTAAATTCTTAACTGGAAAGACGAACCTCAGGGAGTAGACTAACTTTTTGGTCCTGTCGTCTTGACAATAGTACTTTAATACTTTTACACAAACAAAAAGTTGCTTTCAGAATGTTTACTTTTAATGGCAAAATGATACGTTTGTATTCATTTTTTTAAAAATTTGTGTGTGTTATTTTATTAATTTAAATTAAATACTTATTGAGAAATTCCTTTAATCTTTCATATTTATTTTAGATCTTTTTCAGAATATTTTTGTTGTTTTATACATTATGTGTGAAAATGTGTTTAGAATACTTACTACGTAGAAAATACTAATGTATAAGTATCAGTTATTACATAGGCAAATTACAAGCAATTTATACAAAATTGATTGCAAATAAAACTTATACAAAATTTATGTAATTTGATGATAGATTTTCAATATTCGATTATTATTATCAGATTAAACTTCTTAATAGTTATTTTATCATTTAACAATTAGATACAAAACACAAGCTATCATCGTATGGTAAATAATGAAAATTTTACACAAAATATATGCACATATTCTTCTGACTTAAATTTAAAAATAAATATAAAATTTATATTTTAAAACAAAATTTTTTCATGTTGAATCAATACTTGACTGCGAGAATATCTCTAAGAATTTGGTTGAACTCATAATACAGTCAGGGGTGTTAAATTTCTCTAGGGGTCTGAAAAATATAAACAATTTTCAAACAGGTATAATTTGTTGAAATTTAATTTACATAATTCGAATCTTCTACACATTACTTATAAAGGAATGGGGCTTCAGAAAAGTATAAAATGTTTAAAATATAATCATAATTTAAAAAATTATAAGAATATGAAAATAAGAAATTTTTCTATAAGAAATATTTATTAAGTTTTACGTCGCGCATGCTATTTTCTAAAAGAGTAGGTTTAATTACTAGCTATATATAAGTTGATTTATGAAGAGAAATGTATTCTTAATACTGTGTAGCTACTTTTATATAAATAGAATAATAACTTATATATTTTAATAAATAAAAAAATACATTTTTAAAAAATATTTAAAAAATTGCAATACTTTACAAATATTTTGAAATACAAAAGATATATAATAATAAAATTAGGTAGGGTTTAAAGAGTATGATGCATTGTATAATTCTATAAAGTTTTATACATCAGGGGCTAATATTTTAGAAAATAGCGTGCGCAAAGCAAAAATACTTAATATTTATTATAGAATTTTCATATGCTTATGACTTTTAAAATTATTACTATATTTTAAACATTTTATATTTTTCTAAAGCCTCATTCTATTTTAAATAACATGTAAAAGATTCGAATCATTTAATTTAAATTTAAAAGAATTATACCCATTTGAAAATCGTTTATATTTTCAGACTTCTAGAGAAATTTAACACCCCTGAGACCCCTTAAAGGAAAATATTAATTGTTGCATTTATAGTTCATCATTTTTCAGTGTAGATAAAACCGCCTTTAGGATTTCAGAAGCTGGGCCACGAACAGCTGCTAAAAGTTGGGATGCTCTTGTCTGGCTATCTCAAAATATTCGCTTGGGAGCCATCATCTGAGTTCGAATACAGCTCAGGAAGTATGTCCATTGTATGTATAGAGCTTGGTGTTTGGACGAGATGAAAGGCTTTCTATTCTTAACGGAGCATTAGTTGGAAGAGCATTCAGAAATTCCAGACAATTCTCGATATCATAATAGAATCTGTCGTTTACTTCATCTCTCTATTTTTGTTTCCAACTACCTTTATACTTCCCTTAGTTTCCTCAACTTTTGTTTGAATAATATTTTGCATTCTTTTTTATACAGCTTTAATTTCAGATTTTATTTCTTTCATCTGACTCTATTCTTCGCAATTTGTCTTGGGCAGCTCTCACTTCTTTCATAATGTTCATTAAAGTTGAAATTGCATGTGCATGATTTTTCCCGAAGACCAAGGAATTGACCGAAGAAATTTTTTTTTTTATTGTAGGACAAAACAGTAAAACAGTAGCTTTAATTTACAGGGATCAGTTAACAGAATGTACATGCAAAATAACATGTATTCAACATTTGCAATGCAATACAAGTCCGTATTCATAATATCAAATTAGCCTAATGCAGTGTTTCTCAAACAGCAGGGCGCGACCCCTAGGGGCGTGATAACCCTACAAGGGGGCCAAGCATATCGAAAAGTCGAAAATAAAAGATTTAAAAAAGTTATCAATTTACTAATCGGAAGTATAAAACAAAATTATTCTAACATAATAAAAAATAAAATACACATTTACTCTGATGTACTATACTTATACGAGTAAACGTATCAGTACGGTACAATGAATTTGATACTAAGTATCAATAATAAGTTAAGAACAAGTTTAATAATTTCTAGTTATTTTTTTCCATGGGCTTATCATATACAAAAAAAATTGCATACAAAATTTAATACTTGATGATTAGTACAGTTTATAATTAAGGACGTATTGTAGCTTCAGCGTCAAAGTATTATACATTACTTCTGTATAAATTGTTATTGCACCGGGGTGCGATGAAAATTACGATGGAAAAGTGGGTCGCGAATATCGAAAGTTTGAGAAGCAATGGCTTGATGAGATACACAGTGCGTTCTCAATCTGACTGGTTGCTACTATTTCTTTGATCTATCCTTAAGATAATAGCTTCAAGAGCAGGGGTACACAACCTTTTTTTTCACCGATCAGCATTCATATGACAGGTATTTCACGCGGACCGCAATATGGGGATATTGTATTAAAACATTATAAGACCAAAGCAAAATTGATCAAAATATTAAACCCCTTTATTTTCGACTTTCATTTCAATTCTTGATTAACATCCAACACATAAAAACTATTTACTTTAATGCATTTTCTTACTGAGTTATGTGGCAGTTTCGATTTTCTTTCATTTCTTACAAAGACTTTTGTTAGCATTCTACTATCAAAACAAACTGATAACAATATTGATAGATTTGATTGCTTCATTGATATAATTTCATGCTTAATTTTTAGAACATTGTTCTTGAATAATTGAATTTCTTTGTGCACTGAGTCATGATTGGGACACTCAAAAAAGGTCCCCGGGCCACATACGGCTCCCGCAGGTTGAGTATCACTGTTCAAGAGCGTTCTCGAGAAATAGTCATTCTATGCTTTCTTGAATTTTTCCAGAAATATCTATTTTTCTCATCAGATTTGGTAACTTAGTGATCAGGTGTCGCCAAGATTACTTCCATAAGCACCATCTTCCTACTCCTATTATTGAAAAGTATAATATTTCTTGATTCACAAACACTCTTTCCTTGCCGCACAATATCGTAGCTTCAGAGAAGCAAACATAGTCTGAAATTTCCGTATTGATATTATTTACAAACGGATAAAAATTTAAAGGGAAACTTGGGACATAAAATAATAATAAAAAAAACTAAATGAACTTTTTAGAAAGGGAATTAAAAAATAATTTCTTTCGGTAAATTCGTTAATTTTTAAATGTACTGAAAAAATACGTGGTATGTACTGAAAAACGAAAAATTCGTGTGTGCGTATTGCTTTTTAAAATACATTTTATTTCTTCTTCTTCCCTTCTCTTTCTTAGCTCCGAACGCTTTAAAGTTATTCAAGATTACTTTTTTTAAATTTAATGAATCCAAATATTGCGTTTAACGAAAATGATTTGAAATTTAGAATTTCTTGATATTTCGAAATCGAAGAATCAGTAAATCTTTGAATTTGCAGAGATCCCCAAAGGAATTCTCGGGTCTATTCAAAGCAAGCGTGAGGGACTTAAAATATTCTTATTTCTCTCAAATTAAATCTGGTGAAAAAGGAAAGCTAAAAATCAAAAGGTTCTAAATTTAATCCTAGTAAGCGATTGATATGCTTTGAAAATGAGCTCAACTTATTCGAGAATTTTTGAAAACTTAATGTTTTTCAATATATTTTGAAATCACCGCATTAAAAACATAATCAGATATAAAGATTTCAATGCCAACGTAAAACATATTTAGCGTTGCATTCAAGCATTGAATTCGAAGAAATACAGCATAATTCAGATGCGCCAGTCAAAGACATAAATTCCTTGACTACCGTGACATTTCCCAAATAACCTGCCATTTCTCAAAATTCTGCTTTTCAAATCCCTCCTCAACTTCACTCTTCAGAAATTTCCTTCTTTTTTATCCTGAAAACCATCGTTCATTTTTAATGAGGCCATCGAAAAATATAACCTCAGAGCTTTAAAAAGAAAATAAAGCGAAGGGTCTGAAAAAGTCAAAGTTCTACGTTCAGAGAAAAATCGCCATCAGGCCACCAGATTATGTTACCTTTATGCCAGGCGATGTAATGCTTCAACACCAATCTTTTTATCGTGTACTTGAAAAAAAGAGTTTATAACTCATTTTAGAAGCTTTTTACAACACGAGAATTTAAGAGTTAATATATAGTGTCAGAATGTGTTTGTCGTCACTCTTAAAAATCGACGAGGATATTTCTTTTAATGGTTTCTAGAACTACCTGGGAATGTTCGATGCACATAAAATGCCTTACACGCTGATAAAATTGCGGTACTAATACTGTATGACTGGAAATGTTTTGTGAAAGTTATAAACTTGCTTTTTGAGTATAATTAAAAGTTTGATATGACTTTGTATAAAAGACAATCATGGCAGTTAGAAATTAATATATTTTAAACAGAAGTTGGACTAGTGAGAAAAATTGATCTGTATAAACATTTGAGAAATTAAAGTTTAATATACTACATGTATTGAATTTGTGACAGAATGAATTATGATTTCCTGCATTGATGAAGAAGGTACTGGTTTCCTCTAGTTTAAATTAAGGCTTCGATCATATTGAGATTATCGTTTATGTATGTGTCTTAGGTTTACTTCAATACACAGCTAAACACTAAATTCTGTTTCAATTAAAATGATTATACTTTAATATGTTGTCCTTGTATTTTCTCTTATTCCATTAATCCAGATAAAGGGATTTTTAATCTCGGCTTAATATATAAAGAAACGAAATGTTTACATTATCTTCTAAGCAATCCTTTCGATTGAAATTGATCCAAATTTCAAATTCAAGTTCTATACATAGTATTTATATGCTTTTCTAATGGCAAAAGAAAGAAATATAATTTTCCACATTGTATATATATATATATATATATATATATATATATATATATATATATATATATATATACATAATGTAAAATTATAATATTTTTAAGCAACGAAATTCCTATTAACGCCAAGGTTTTAAAGAAAATTAAAAAAAGAAAACAACTCTATGTCTTACGTTTTATAGTACTGATCACAGCAACCCTATTTCACCCCTAACCTTTGTGACGAATCTGTACAGAAACTTTCCACTAATATTTTTAGGCATCTTTGGGGGGATTGTAAATTCGCGTATATTTCCAATCAACTCTAAGAGGAGAACGGGATATGCAAATTAGATAGGGTATTTAAGTAGAACGTTGTAAGTTAGCGAGAATGAAGGCTATTGAGACAGCAGCAGTAGAGTCAAAGTTTAGAGGATTCAATTGGATTACGATAGTGAAGCATTACTGCTAGTACTCTACGAAGGAATCTTAAAAGCTAATACACCAGTGAAGATATCAAAGTATTAACAGGTGATATACTATAGGTTATGATCGCCTAAAACAAGCGCTAGTTTAATAAAATTAGTTTAAGTTAATGAAAGCTGACAATTCGAGTTGCGTGTATTGCTCAGGCCCCCTATTTCGGTAGACCTTATTGATAATACGCGTTGTTATTGATTAATTTCATATTTCATATTTAATTTAATATTAAAGGTAAATCCCTTTTGTTTGACGTAGACATATAAATATTATATGTTTTTAGAGTTTTTGACATTTGAATCAATTGAATAAATATAAGTTATTATTATACAAATGGAGTCTGGTCATTCTTTGCCTCGAATTAATCTTGGTGTCCAGGGTGGAACCCAGGGGAGGGGGTCCCACACCTTTAGAAGATAAAACTTCTCGAAATTTATAGAAAATAATGAAAAAAAAGGGAACAGAAAATATATGGTATTACGGATTTATACCATGAAATGACTCTTGATATTCATAAATAACAACAAGAAACTACTAAGAAAAACAAAATCATACATTTGCCATTTGATCATCAAAGGTAACATCTGATCAACTGTAATGCAAAAACTCTTACCGTATGCAACAACAATACACATCTTTCAGATATCAACTAAACTTGATAACCAATCAGTATTTCAGGTTATATGTAATAAAATGTATGCTTTAGGGTAACCAAAAAATTTATTATTATTATTATTTGCGATCGCATTATACTGGAAAAGTTCCCTTGTCTCAAGCAGAATCAAAAAATTCAAAAAGAAAAGTCAAATAAAAAATAATGTTTGTTTCTGTATCGCACTTAAAAATGTTTTTAAATTCAGATTTTTTTTAAATATTTTTTACAATTATTAAACTTACCAATGTCGTAATGTATTGTTCTTAATTTAGATCTTGGAATATGAGGAGAAAAGGAAAAAATAACACTTGTTAATTCACTATATCTATTGTTCGAGCAAAAAAACTCCAAAATTGCGTTAGTAATATTTCGTAATTTTATTCCACATTGCCTTTTCATCTTTACTAAATAAAACTTAAAAAATGGTACACATATTTTACATTTTGAAAATTTTAACACTATATGTGTGTGTGGACTCGTTTTTAGCGCAGTTTATAAAATTATCCAATGTTTTTATTCAAATAACGTACTTTAAAGCCAGATTTTTCAGGAAATTGAATTCTGAACTCGAATACGGTTCCATCCTGATGGTGTTTTGTTATGTCTTACTTCATTACAACATAGTTTTCGAAATATTTATGTCTTATGTTTGACAAAGCGTTTGACACTTGGGTGTGATGAAGTAGCTTTGGAGATCTGTATCTGAGACATTTATAACATCATAACTTTGAAGGATAAGTAAGATCGCAACTATGATTCGATCAGAGACTCCATAACGATCACTGGCCCAAGATGCTATTTTTAAGAAGACCAGTGCTTTATTTAGTTTGGGTGAGTGAGTGTTTGGGTTTATGGGGCTCAAGAGCCGGATTCGGCTAAGCAGCGCCAAACAATTGCGGGTTAGTAAAAAACAAGAAAGCAATACAAAACTTGAAATAATAGGAAAAAATCAAAGAAAAAAGCAGTTAATTTAACGCAGTACAAAATGAAAACCGAAATATGTTACTTATAATGGACATGTAATCTAATAAAAAACAAATTAATCAATAATTGTCTATAGGTACACTTCAAAATAATTGTCTGTAGTCTAGACGTGAAAAGAAGAAAAGGGAAAATTGAATGACAATAAGAAGGTCGAAAATAGAGAAGAATCACTAGGGTACCCCGGGGTCGTGACACCCGCGTTTATTAAAGAAAGTCAACTTCTTGGGAAAAGGAAAATATCACTAGGGCACATCAGGATTGTGACACCCATACTCATCTAAAGAAGATAGCCCCATGAGGGGTATTTAGTATGGGATGTAAAGAAAAGTGCGTATAAACTCATCTATTTAACATTTCATGATGACTAATTCTATATCATATTTAATTATTCGTATTTCAATATTTTAATTATAGGAGCTTCTATGTTAATTATTACTGGTGCTATAATAGCTCTATTTTATCTCTTTTATTTTTGCTAAAGTCTGATAATTCTATTATAGGCAGATTTTATTTAAGAATTTCAAGTTTCTTGTTCCAATATTTATATTCCTATATAAATGTATGATTACATGTTTCATACGAAAGTAAACTGATTAAAGTGCACAATAAATGTTGCAAAGAATTTCATTCATCTATTACCACGGGATCAAACGCGCGGGGCATGAAGTCATTCCAGGCTCACGAAATTTTTTATTATGTTAAGTTTCTTATTAAGTATTATTATTAAGTTTCGTTTAAGGTTTCCGACTACGTTCGGAACCGGGATTTTGCAAAAGCGTATAAATGGATAATATTTATGATATTTTAGTGTCCCTTAGATTAGAAAATGTATATAAAATAGTTTTAAGAATAGTATTACAATAAAAAATTATTTAAGTACAATATTTTGACAAAAAATGAACATAGAATAATCCATTTTCAAAATATTCTCATTTTGTGAAAAATTCTTCTTTGCTTCTATTATAATAATATTTTGTCTGTATATAGCTCAGATCTCTGTACAGGGGCTCACAGAGACTCAACTATGATTTTTTAAAAATTCACATTATTTTCAAAGTGACAACCAATTAAAATAATTATGGGCAGTTTTTTCTTAAAATTTCTCCCTTCTTTGTCGTAAAAATTAATAAACCTCCTTCTAAGTTATACAATTCGAAAAATCTAGTTGAGCCTCTGTATAGAAGTCTGAGCTGTATACAGGCAAAATATTATTATAATAGAAGCATTTTTCACAAAAGGAGAATACTTTTAAAAAGGGTCATTGTATGTTCATTTTTTGTCTAAAAATTGAACTTAATTTTTTTTTACTGTAATACTATTCTTAAAACAATTTTTTATACGTTTTCTAATCTAAGTGACACTGAATATCATAAATATTATCTATTTATACGCTTTTGCAAAATCACGGTTCCGAACGTAGTCGAATACTTTAAAGTTACACACATTTGAAACATTTTAGTTCAGTTTGATTCGATTTTTTTGTCAAATTTTTAAAGAAAAATTGATAAGTACTTATAAGTAGGTAAGTATACTTTATATTAATTAAATTATTGACTGTAATTGAGATTTTTATCGTGTACAATAAATGTAATTATAAAAAAAAAGGAGTGGAGTGACTCTGTAACAGCGTTACACCACTACGTTAGTATCGAGTGTGCGCCTTGTTCCTGGTTAGTATTTAGAACAAAAAATATATTTCTGAGAATTGGAGGATGATCCTTTTTGATGATAATGGAAATACAGTCACCTGGAGTAAAACTATTAAAAATGAGTAAAATTATTTTTGTCAGAGAATTGTAATATAAGTTTTAGTAGTAAAAATTATTTTATAATTACTGTATGCAAACGATACGCAATGAAAAGCACTCTGTCATTTTCGAGAACTTATATATAATAACATTTCTTTTTCACAGTTCTTTAAGCAGGCTTATGTTATTGAAGTTCTTACAAAAATTTGCATAACGGATTTCCGGTTCAATAATATAATTTAACATTTTTTTGTGATGTATCATCATGTTTCGTGCAGATTTTTTTTTACCTTTGTTAGCATTATGATATTTTTCGCCATGGTGAGTGAATGTCTGGTGCTTTATTTAAGACGAAAAAACCTACATTTAAAACTTCTTGATTTTTGAACAACTTAATAAGCTTGCATTTTAACAGCTCACATTTCATTTCGAAAAAAATGTATCGACAATCAGTTCTTTAATACAAATAAAACGAGTAATAAATTATATGTATATAGTCGGAAAATTTATTTTAGTTGTAATATAATCTGCAGTTGATTTCTCTTTTTTAAATTTGTACTTTATTTTAATATAAATTTAATTTTTGAAACATTTATAAAAATAAAGTTTACTCAAAAGGTGCTGAAATTATATTTACAAAAGTAAAATTTCCACACGTGTAACTTATTACAAAGAAATCAACCAAAATTTTCTCGTTAAGCATAATGCATGTCGCGCGTACAAACTAAATAGCAGCATAATTGAAATGTATGAAATAAAGAGAAGTCTCATAAAACTAAAAATTGAGACTAATATTCGTACAGTGCTATAAACAGTTCCATATATTACGTATGTATAAAACATATTTAAGATAAGTAAATTATATCTCGATATTTTGTACGGAATATATACATTTTTTGTCTAAAAAACATAATATCCATTTTTAAAATTATAAATTAAAGTAAAATAAATATGTGTGATGTCCAGTATTTAACATTTATTCACTACCAAAGTTTGAAAATGATTTTCAAGCTACCACCTTGTAAATATTGACTATACAAATTAATTTTGAAAAGTCCATAAAATTTTGCCTGTGTGTGTGTGTGCATTATTACCTTCCCTTAAAATAAAACATTTTACAGATCACGTTTATGTCTAAAATATTGGGTTACACTACGATTCAATTTTCATTTAAATTCCATGCCGTTTTTTAAAAGTAGTTCAAAATTCATAAAATGTGTTTCTAAGATTTTTTGCCACTAAAATATTTCATTTATATCATTATTAACGCACTTTTATAAGCTTCACTTGTATGTAGAGGAATCTTTGAACTCATTTTACCCACTTTATAAAGTGAGATTAATTCGAAATTTTGCTCACTTGTCCAGGACCGATGACAATACAATGATTTTATAATTTTGTTCCAGTGTCCTGATCAGGGTCATCAAGATTAACGATTTCCCATTTTCTGATCCCATCCCGCATCTGGCGACTAATTTCAGATCCCATTTCCAGAATTGGCGATTAAAAGATTATGTTACAACTTAGTTTGTTTAGATATAAAAGGGTGTTTTTTAGTTTTTTTTAAATTACAATTTATTTTAACACACTAGTTGCTGCTGCTCATTTAAAATCTAAAATATTTCCTTATATTTACAATAACAGCGAGGTCAGATCATAAAGCGACTTCATAAATTAAAAATATAACCCATTAAATAAGAAATATATAGGATTAAATTTATGACTATATTGGTTAAATCTTGATTTTGTATTCTGAAGAAATTTTAGGAATTATAAAGAATTATTTAGACAGATACCATCTGTGTGTGTTTTAAATATCTATGTAACTGTTTCTAAAGGTGATGTGTACCATTTTAGTGTTCGTTGCACATGTTTTATTACCCCAGATTGTGCCCTCGTAAACATTTTGCACTGGGAGGGAGGAGAGAGAAGTAAAGGAATGCACATTTTTTATGCCAGGGCAGCGTTCAATTTTTTAAAAATTAATTTGATTCATGTTTTCATAATTATAATTCTTCAGCATCAAGAAAATGCACTTTTAGTTCTTGCGCGTATATGAAAATGTTTGTGTAATAAAACATTCATATTTCAAAAATAAACCACATTTGTACCAGTTATTTTGAGTTTATAAAAATAATGCTTATTTTTGAATATTTTTATGGCATTTTGAGTTAATCCGAATACACGTTTATATAGCATTTTTTTTTAAAAAAAATAACATTCTAAAATATTATAAATACGTTATAAATATTTAGGGTTCAATATCAGTAAAAATATCCATACTTAACTATAGCAATATTTAAAATGAATTACCTCAATTTTACAAAATACACAATTATATATAAATGGAATTTTAGAATTTTTTTAAAAAAATAATTTTAAAGCAGTCAGAGAAAATAGTAATAAACTTAAATCTATACAACTATTATTAAAATAAGCTACATACAATTATTGGAGTAATTTACCAAACTTTTAATGTTTTATTAAAATATCATATTTAAAAGATGATCGAATATATGTTACAAGAAAAGGGACATATTTATGAGGCTAATATTGAAATAACAGTCCATAATTCTCTCTCTCAAAAAATATTCATGCAATAAGAATTTTTTAGTACTTCCACAGAAAGTAATAAAAACATTAGGTTCAAAACGTTCCATTGAAATATGTTTTTAGCACTTTGAGTAATCAGGTTATCAGACCCGCCATGATAGATTTCCAACAGTTTAAACGTCCAATTCTGGTAGATTAAAGACTTACTTCCAGCTTTTATAATTCTATGTAATTTATCGTAACTGGGATTCTATGTAACGTAGAAGAAAAATACGATATGTTCTGTGATGCCAAAACATTTTTTCATTCAATAAATAAATACAAAAATCTGTGTTTTAATCGAGAATGCTCATTATAACGTGTCCGGATATTTTATAAGTTTTAAGCTCTTTAAAAATTTGGAAAAAAATGGAAAGAAAAGTGTGTTTATAGAAATCATAATTATTTTTTGTTGTTATGGTACATTGCAATGTATTGAAATAAAGATCTTAGAAAGAAAATAGAATTCCATAGGATTGCAAATTAACTAAATTTATAAATTGAAAAGGGCTCAAAGATAGAGGTTTTACAACGCATTTATTGGTCGTCTCTTTCCAAGCAGTTTAAGAAAATCGATCTTTTTGGAAATATTTTTTCTAGCATTCATAACATAATCTTAAAACGATATAAAGTATAAAATTACTCTCAATACCATTACCTAATCAAATGGTTTAAAAAAACAATAATGATTTTTTCTATTTATAAAAAATCTGAACATTCTTTCCAAATTTCTTACCTAAAATATTGTTCGGCAAACTTTTTGTTGAAGAAACTGCATATGCTTAATACAGATGAATCTTGCAAGGAATTCGGATTACATAACAGAAATTTTTCAAATACTAAAATAGAATGGTATAGTACATAAAGGCGTTAAAACTCAATATAAATTGTGCTAAATAATGAATTTGAAGTAACATTTCTTTTTCAAGATAACTGTGAATTAAAAATTATTAACATATTTTTAGTAAATAAACATATTCGCAATTTTATAAATTACTAGAATAAAAATTGCAAAGATACATTAAAAATATTACCAAAAATATACACACAATACAAGTTAAAGTTGTCGCGCAAAATTTATAAAGAAAATCAGTTTCCCAATATGTTTATTATATTTAAACACACGTACGTTTTTACAGCATTTATATCGAAGGCATTCGTTTTAACAATTATTAAAATAAAACATTGGCTAGAAGAAATAGAACAATCCCCAAAACTCTATCATTTTAAGGTATCGACTACGTTCGGAACCGTGATTTTGCAAAAAGTCATAAATGGATATTTTTCATGATATTTAGTGTCATTTAAATTAGAATATATGTATAAAATTGTTTTAAGGTCATTTTGAAAAAAAAATCATTCATTTAAATATAATATTTTGGCAAAAAATTAACTTAGAATAATTTTTTTTTACAAATGTTCTCTTTTTGTGAAAAATGCTTCTATTATAATAATATTTTGCCTGTATATAACTCAGACCTCTCTACAGAGGCCCAACTAGAATTTTTGAAATATATAACTTAGAAGTGGGTTTATTCATATTTTACGACAACAGAGGAGGGGAGCAATTTTAAGAAAAAAACGAGAATAATTATTTCAATGGGTGGTAACTCTGAAAATAATGTGAATTTTTCAAAAGTTGTACTTGAGCCTCTGAAGTGAGGTCTGAGCTAAATACAGACAAAATATTATTATAATAGAAGCATTTTTCACAAAAGGAGAACATTTAGAAAAAAGATTATTCTAAGTTAATTTTTAGCCAAAATATTACATTTAAATAAATTTTGTTTGTCAAAATGTCCTTAAAACAATTTTATGCATGTATTCTAATCTAAGTGACACTAAATATCATAAAAATTATCCATTTGTGCGCTTTTTTAAAATTACGGTCCCGAACGTAGTCGGATACCTTAAAAGTTTTTCACAAATATTTTGTTTTCTATTCGTTGCTCTGTTTTCATACGTTTTATTTCAAATTAATGGCATTACAATGCCCATCTAGTGAAATTATTATCTAACTAATAAACTGTAAAAATTAGTTGGATGAATTATTTTTAATTAAAGAAAACATAACAGAGAAAATGTGGGGAAAAATGCAGGTATGAAAAAAAGTAATAATTCCCTGAAATAAAAAAAAATATTTAGAACTATTGATTTTGTTTTATATAAATGTTTAACTGGTACAAATAGCACATTTTAAGTAAAATTTCGAATTCATTCCTCTTAGTAAAAAATAAAATAATATTTTTACCATTTTTTTTAAAACAAATTAAATTAACTGACATATTAATAGCTTTTATTCGAATTGAAAATGGTAAAATTAAATAAATTGCAATTTTCTGCTATTTATAATTGCTTATAGCCGACTGTGGGACGTAGTTGATTTGTCTCGGGTCATGTACGTCTATGGTTGTGGATTTTCATGAAGATGAAAATTGACAGCATTCACGTCGCATGATTATGCGGCATGTTGAAGATCCTTAGAATTCCTGTTTGGCATCCATTGTCAAAGCTCAGGTGCCTCTCTCTAGGAGGGAAACTGGGCGTAAAAATTACATTGCGGTGATATTTCACCTATACCGTGCTGCACTTGAAAGTGATACAAACTCCCAGTTAATGTATTAGGTCTGCAATGGTAGTTAACAATTCGCAGCTCATTTGGAGGAAAAATATTTATTTATAGTTAAATGGGCAGTATATAAATATAAATTCTGATTTAAAGTAATTTGTATAGAAAAGGCATTATGTAACTACTTCACGTCTATTACAAATGGAACATTAATAAAATGACTCACATACTTTTAAATTTTTAAGCATAAAATTAATGATGGCTTGCCATGATATGTCAGTTTTACAATACAGAACAATAACTATGTGATGATTTACATACGACCTTTACAATACTTTCAATCATAATTCACATTTCTGACTATTCACTGATTCTCATTTAAAATTTAAATAAAAATTAATCGAGAACAATACTGTAATTGTCCAGTCACATTTTACGTCTCTTCACTCAACGTGTATGACCTTTCAAGAATCATGACAAAAAAGAAAACATTTAGAAGAAGTTACTAAAAGAATCGGAAAGAGACTACTCTAGGTGTTGAAATAAAATACATTTACATTTGTCTGGAGATGTCATTTTCGAATGTAATGTTTTCAAGTTTTTATGGGGAAAGCCTATATACAGATATAGCTCTTATCGTAAACATATTTACTTCATAAAAATTTCTCATGACTCTTATGATTCTACATGACTCATTTCCGCTTTGAACCCAAAAACACTGCATTCAAGGTCAAATAAGCGTGCGATATTACCTTCGGAAGATTGTTTTACTAATAGTATCTACTTAGTGAACTACAATTTGCTGAACGACAGCTATTTATAATGATAAATTGTCTTGGTGTCAAAACGACACCGGCGGACGTTATAGTTACATTTAGTTGCAAAATCTCTTCTAATTAACCTAGAACAGGGATGGCGAACCTTTTTGGATCAACGTGCCATTTTTTCTTTAAAATATGTTTAATGAGGTATAGACGTGCCGTCAAATAATTTTGACTTAATTTTGATTTTAATGTATTTTTGAAAATAATAAAACTAAATACCCACATCACAAAATTGTTTATTTACTACGAAAATATACATTTTGCACTGTATAAATTTTAATTACAATAAATTTAATTAAATTTAAGTAACATTAGTGTGACTTCTGTTGTTGCAGATTATATATATAGATGACAAATAACATATATTAGGATTGTAAAATGTTTCTTTTAGCAGCATGCACGTCGAATTGAAGTCATCTGCCAAACGGTTTCTAGTGAGTCTTTAATGTTATTCATCTCTGAAAATAATCACTCGCAAGCATAGATAGATAAAAGTATGGTTAAAATAGCACAAGCTAGCTTCTTAAAAAAGTTATATGTGTCTGAAATCGAATTCCATGTTACCAAAATTCGTTAATGGCATTTTTACTTCTTAATCTTTCTGTTTCAATTAATTCCAACTTTTTCCATGTTTCAATAAGTTTTTGAATCCATATTGAACTAGACTAGAAATCAATAAGCTGCATTTCAAATTTTTCAATTTCCAACGATTCGAAGTGGAGCAAGTTCAGTTTATCAAATCATGTTACATCAGGGTATATAATAAACTTGAGCGCGCGTATCTTACAATTCTTTGAACTGAGAAAATCTCTCTGAAAACTCTTCGATTGCAGAATCAATTATAGAAATTAATTCTTCAATAACTATATCTTTGTCTGGTTTCTCATGTACATTTCTATCGTCTATTTTAGTAATGGCGAGTAAGAAATAGCTTTACTTTAAAATACTTTTACGGTTCCCTTTACTTAATGTATGCATACTTTTAATTGTCTTCTTAAATGGAGAAATTATTATTATGGATTTATTTAAATGTATTTTAAAACAATGAACATTACTATAGTATATGTTCATTATACTGTATCTTTAGAACAAAAGAAAAACATTACAGAAATATAAATATCTTGTACAGTCGCCTTATTTCATACAATTTTGAAAATTATTATCAGTTACATTAGACATAAGAAGGTAAGTCAAAATATTTTTATGGTTATGAGGAATCTTCATGTAGAAATTATTTTACCACATAATATTTTAAATGGTTTATTTGTTATTGAAGCAAATAATTCATATGAACGATTTTATTTGCTTTTTGGTAAAATATCGCTGATACAGAACAATAATAATATAATGCAAGTTTGATTATTTAGTTTTCAATCCGTAATTTTAATGACAAAATTTATATTAATATTTATATTTCTTAATTTATATAATTAAGAAATATATATAGCAGTAAATAAATTAAAAAGAAGACAAATAAATCCTAAAACATCTTAAGAACAAACTGAAAGAACCCAAAACATGGAAACATTACAAACCAAAAAAGAGAAATATAGCTATAGTGCAAAAAACTATTATGGGTTTCCCGAGCTGTCACTGGCTTTATATATATATATATATATATATATATATATATATATATATATATATATATATATATATATATATATAAAATTTTATATAAATATTTAAAAATTAAAACAGAAGAAATGAAAAGATACATATACATTTTAGATAAATAATGTAATCTTTTACGTGATTTGTAAAAAGATTTATATGATTTTATAATGTAATCATTTATATGATTTTTGTATTTCAGTCAAATATGTAGTTAGCTTCCGGTTCACTGTCTTCTAATGTAAAATAAAGAGATTCACATAGTTAATTGCTTCAATATTATTTCTCCATATGTATAAAAAAAATTGGTAAGTTCTTCGATTTATTTTTGTTTATTAAGGGTATCTTTTTACTACTTTTTCATCCATACAATAGCCATTGCTTTTAGTTTAATTGCTTAATAGATCAATGCACGTTTACACATACAAATTTTAGGCTTAAGGCTTTTTCAATCATGAAATATTTTTTATAATTTTCTTGCAATATTATATAAAATTTTTCTGTGAATAGAGCTTAATCATACTTCACCACCCTAAGTCACTGATAGCTTAAAAAATTATTTTCCTTTTTGCTCTATTACCGTAAAATCCGGTGTATATATAACGCGCACATATACTTTCAAGCTAATTTTTTAAAATTTTTAGGTATATTCGCCGTCTTTTTAGCGAAGAAATCTGAAATTTTAGTATACATTGTTTTTATGTTTTGAAGTAATTTATTCGAGGAATTACCCATGACTTTTGAAAAATATTTTTGGAAAAACAACTGTTCTTATTCATAAGGCAAGTTGTTTCTTTTAAATAAACAGTGTTTCGATACATCTAGAAGTAAATCTTTTTTATGCCCATCCTTCTTGTTATTTTTAAAGCTATCGTTTTTATACCCTTTTCACACCCTTAATTTTCGATATTAATTTTTGTGTTCAAAGTGCGCGTTATATGTCGGATTTTAAGATATATATAAATATATTATTATACATTGGTTTGTTTTTCTTGTTCTCAGAGTTTCAGAATTTTGCCTTTTTCAGTTAAGCATGTTATTTTATTTAATACGGTAATCATTTTATATCATAATTTTTACTATAAATGTAATTTTTGTCAGTTAAAGTAACTTATTACAAATCATATTTTCGTAATTTGTATACTTTAATGTATGTATTTCCAGATTCCGGTTAAGTTTGCTACTTGGAATGCTTTAACTAAGTTATTTTAAGGCGACACGCATAAATCAAATAAGAATCACATAGTATTGACTTATGTATATCAAAATACCAAAAACAACTTACATAAACTGCCTTACCTGTTTAGAAGACACAAGATTAACAAAAGGAAAATGCGGTAGATAGAGGGTCACATCATTGTAAAAAGTGCAAAAGTTAAAAAATTTTCATTTTTTTTTTGTTTTATGTATATTATTTCATTAGAATATGCAGAATAAAATTAACTTTTCTATCTCTTAAAAGATTAATATAAACGTAGATATCAATATATGTATTTAAACATAACATTATAATATCAAAATTACGTCTTTCCTTCTTATATTGCAAAAATAACATTTTTAAAAGAAAAGTGTAAAATTAATTACCATATAATAGTAAATAAAACATTATAAAAGAGTAAAAATATAATTCATAAACTATAAAATCCGGCGTATAACGCACACCTATAACTTCAAGCTGCATATTTTAATTTTTAGTCACATTCGCCACATAACACACACACCCTTTTATTACGAAGGAACCCGAAATGAATGTGTGCAATGCTACTATGTCTAGAAGTCACTTATTCGAAACATTATGATCAGATTTTTTCTTGAAAAATGTACACTTATAGACCTACAACTCTTTAAGTTCATTAAGGTAACCGCCTACGTTTGGAACCGTGATTTTGCAAAGGCGTATAAATGGATAATATTTATGATGTTTAGTTTTACTTAGATTAGAAAATGCATATAAAATTGTTTTAAGAATAGTATTACAATAAAAAATTATTTAAGTACAATATTTTGACAAAAAATGAACATAGAGAACTACCCATTTTCGAAATATTCTTCTTTTGTGAAAAATGCTTCTATTACCTCTATATAGCTCAGATCTCTGTACAGAGGCTCAATTAGAATTTTTGAAATAGATAACTTAGAAGTGGGTTTATCCATGTTTTACGACAACAGAAGAGAGAAATTTTAAGAAAAAAAAAAAAAAAAAAAAACGCCGATAATTATTTCAAATGGTTGTAATTCTGAAAATGATGTTAATTTTTCAAAACTTATAGTTAAGCCTCTGTACAGAGGTCTGAGCTATATACAGGCGAACTATTATTAGAATTGAAGCATTTTTCACAAAAGGAGAACATGTTGAAAAAAAGGTTATTCTAAGTTAATTTTTTGCCAAAATATTGTATTTAAATAAATTCTTTGTCAAAATGGCCTTAATACAATTTTATACATGTATTCTAATCTAAGTGACACTAAATATAATGAAAATTATTCATTTATGCGCCTTTTTAAAATCACCGTTCCGAACGTAGTCGGATACCTTAAGTGTGCCCTTACTTTTAAGTAAACAGTATTTCCACATATGTAGTTATATAATTTATTCCATGCTTATCTCTTTCTTTATTTTTGAAGGTATCATTTTTATATACCCGGCAAAATACACGCACCTTTATATTGCGATTTTATTTTTGTGTTTCAAGGTACGGGTAACACGCTGGATTTTAGGGTATTTATAATTAAATATATTTGTTGTAAGACTTTGATCCTATTAGATAATTTCTATAAGAAAACTCGATTTTTTATAAAGATTGTAAAGAATCTGTATAAAATATAGCAATAAAAACTACGCGAAAGCAATGTATTGGCCACAAGGATATAATTCTAGTGTGCTTTATCTTTGAAACAGAAAACAACTAAAACATTTTGTAAAAAGCATATGGATTTTATTTGAATCAAGATAAATAATTATTTAATATATTCAAATATTAGAAAAGTTGTTGCATTATTTTAAGATAATTAAACAATTTATTTCCATTTGAAAAAAGCTTACATCACAATATCATAGAAAAAATCAATCTCACCACACTCGTCTTTTTGACTGCTATCACTATGACAACGGAGACAGAAGCTGTTTTTTTTTTGTCTTTTTCCCCCACAAAAATATTTTTTCCTTAATCAACAAATCTATCAGAAAACTTAATCATAGAAAACGATTACGATTGAAAGAACCAAGAACAAAAGATTTCCAATCAAGTCTCTCTTCGTCTTTACCTTCTGAAAGAAGATGAAAAATGGAACATAAGAATAGGACCAACGCTCCTTTCTTATACCTTGTTCAATTCGATTTCTCAAAGAAGATTTATCTGTCCATCTCTGTGTTTTGTCCCATTTTTTCCCCATAACCACTTTACCATTTCTGATTATTCATATTTACTCACATAAATTACGCAAACAACTTTAAGAAGGGAACATGGAATTTTAAGAATGGAACATACGACAGGGAGAATGGACTGAAATAGATTTTTTGACATTTTGAAAAATAACAAGCATATATCTGCTGGTCTTTTTAAGTAAGAGTGGACGGAGACGAAAAAGTCCGACAAAGGTTTTGTCGTTGGAGTAAATAATATACGAGTAAGACGAGAAAAAAGTTGCGTGCGATTTACTCATTAATCTTTATTTCGGACGTCGCCAAAGTTTCTGTGCGGTTTATCTAAACATTTTATCTTCGTTCTCCAGCGTTCCCATGAGTTTTATTCCTAAAGTTTTGCGAAGTAACAGTTGAGAAAAAAACTAGTCACTTTGCCAAAAATAATACGCGGTAAGTTGAAAGAGGAATTTGACTTGTTGAGCGTACTATTGTATATTCCAACTAAACAGTAAAATAAATATTAATCACAAAGCTGACTGCTGTCTCGTAGGACTTGGATTCAAATCCTGTAGAAAGCGCAGATATTTGTAAATGTTCAGTGCCTTTACAGCATGGGGCACTCTAAAAAGTGGTCGAGTTGCAAGTCCTCTCGTAAGGTTGGCGAAGGGGAAGAGAGGCTTCTGACCAGGGTGTTTTCCCTCTAAATTCGGGTGGGGCCGAGCCAATTCGTACTGTCACCTGCATGATACGCAAAGCTACGTCTAACGATAGGCATACTACTAGCCCCTTGCCACGATGAATTTCATGAGCTTCGATCTGATGCTGTCGTCGATTTGGTGTCAAAAGAAATCCTTGTGGGTGGTACGTAGTTTTGGGTAGCAATACACCTCTGTACGGTTTCGATGCGGGTACTGTTAACTCACAGCGCTAAAGGGATGATATCCTGGAAACTTATGTTAGGTTTTTCTAGATGCTATGGGCCCGGACTATATTTTTATGGACGATAATTTGCGCGTCCACAGAGAATTCACATTGTTGATGAATTTCACGAAAGAGCGGCAGTTAGCCGTATAGTTAGACTCTTGAGATCTAATGATCCAATCCTATTGAATATGATTGGGATGGTCTAGGAAAAGCCATTTTTCAGCGTAACTATCCTCCCAAGACCTCCTAGAAATACGTATTGCCACCCTCATAAACAATAGGGCAGCTCTTTGTAAAGGAGTTCAGAGAGGTCAGACTTCATATCAGAGACAGACTTTTCCCGAGGTAAATGCTTTCTCTCTGATTCCTGATTTCACACTTTTGGATATAACTTGTATCTTAATTCATTATTAAAATCTTTTCCATATAGTAATGTTGCTATGTTTTTTTTCTGGCATTATAATATATATTTGTGTCAAATTTTGTGGCAACACAGTAAATAATTCGTAAGTTTTTGCAGATTTTATATTTGTAACCTTAATTTTGGACATCAGTGCAATTTTGAACACGATATCCTTAACGAGAAAAATAATCGTAGAAGTTAATTAACTATGTTAAATATATAACTAATTACCACCCTTAGTCGTCTTTAAGCAATTAGAAAAGATTTCAATTTGTGCATTCTACAAATAGAATCTATAAAGGTTGATGGAAGTTAGATCTAAAGTTCAAAGTAAGGAAAGTTGAGTGCCAATTCTTGTGTCACAATGTATTATTTGATTTACCTACTTCATTACGTTCAAAATTATGAGGTACGTCGTAAGTAATTCCTGCGTTGCGTATAAGTGTGGCGTGAATAAAGAATCACTTACTGAATCTTTAAATTTTGAAAGTCATTAGAATCCGCTATTTTTCTCTGTGATTGTAATAACACAGAATATGCTATGCTAATAATGCCTAAAAATGAATAAAAAATTTTTCTTTTGTGTGTAGTATCTGTTTGAATCCAAAAATATTTCATTTGTTTATATATCCCTGAATATTGTTACATTGATCGTGGATTGAACGATTTTATGCAAATAAATCACAAAAAACAAGGCAATTCTTCAGGAGCGAATGAAATTTCTAGTCAAAAACAATCCTTGAAATACAGGATACACAGCAAAATTTGCAGAATAAATGTCAAAAGCTCTTCACACCCACAAAAGCGATCCGACACAACTAAGGGTGTCTAAAATACAATTATGCAAAAGATTCTTCACAAGCTCCGTTCGTCCTATTCAACATCCGAGCTAATCACTAATCGTTTTAATGGTCAAGGCAAGACTGCTAATCACTTGCTAAAATAATACTGAATAGTTTCGGCGAGCATCGCTCTGTTTATAGTCCTCGCGGATCCTTCGAGAAAGATCCGCTTGCGACATGAATCGTGAAATTAGCTAATTTCTCCACAAATTTCCAGAAGAATCCAGAGGGTCTAGAACTCGTTAAAAATGGTCACCAAGTAGCCAAAATAGTTGCCAAATTGGTCACCAAGTCACCAACTTGGTCACCAAAAATGATGCCTATTTGGTTCTAACGCCAAAATTTCGCCACTGAATCGCCATTATAACGCAAAGGACAGCGTTGCTTGCAAATATTTCAATTTAAACAAAAAATAGATATAACATTGAGTAATATAAATGCATTAAGCATCCAAATACAAATTTTTTACACTATTTTACACAAAGTTCGCAACAGTATGAATCTTATTATCCTATTTATTAATCTTATTTTTAAAAATATCACTTAAATAAACGATCAAATGGGTCATACTCAATACCTATCTAATACTCCCAATGATTTATAGATGAATTCGGTTCCTCAAATGATTCACAGAAATGAATCCATTTTCGGGTTGAGGAATTATTTAGTTAGTTTACTCATTACGCTTCCTGATAAATAACACATAGATTACGCTCGATGGACTGAAAGAGAATCTAATTTATTCTGTCAATAATTGAGATCGGGCGTAGTTTAGCTGCAGGTAAATAATTGCACTGTTTCAGATTAGACTCTAGAGGCTAAAAGGGATAAAGTATAATTAAGTATTTCGATACATGATGTCTGGAGATTTTTTGGCGTTGCTAGTCAATCTGGTAGATACTGAAAATGGAATTCTAGCTTTAATCGGTATCGATTTTTCCAAAATTCCCGTTTGAACTGAAACGTTCCGATATTTAGTTTTATTTTATCCGCTCGAGGGCAACTTTGAAGGAAAATTGCCAATTTTTTTTTCATACGAAAACTTTATTACCAAAACAAAATAAACCATGGCATCTTGAGCTATTCACCTAACACTTCAGTATCAATTCCTATTATTAGTTCGCAATCTCCCTATGTATATATTGTTCAAATTTTCAATCGTTAATAAAATACATTTTAAAGCGCTTCATTGAGCTGCAATTTTATATTCAAGATTATTTTGGATGCCAATACGGTAATTTAATTATAATTAATAAAAACTAATTGATTAAAACTAATTATTTAAAGAATTACAGATACAGCCACGTTGGCTTAATTTTTAGCGCTTTGGGTCAAAACTTCAAAATATTTTTTTTTCTCACGTTTAAAAGCATTCAGTTGAACTGAAATGTAATATTTGTTTGGAATGTAATGTACTGAAATGTAATGAACTGAAATGTAACGATTGTTTGGGATGACAATACGGTACTTTAATGATAATTAATAAAAATTAATTGCCACGTAATATTGTGATTATGGAAAATGTATAACCCTATTTATATTAAATGTAATTATTTTATAAAAAGTAACTAAAATAATTTTTTTCTTTGTTGACCTAAGAAGAAATTAACTTTGAATTTTTTTACATTAATTGTTTTTAATATAATCGCTACCAACATTGAGACATATGTGACAGCTTTCACTATATTTGATCAACTTTTCAATCAATTTGGTAAAATTCAGTGCCCTACGATGCCGCACAGCCTGATATGTTTTTGTTCGTGGATATGGGGGTTGATTGTTACATCAACCTTTTCCCTCTGTGACATCGTCGATGGGTGTGAATTCCCATCTTTCGATTCACAATAGGTTTTATGGTTTCACCAGCTGGTCAAGGACAAGTTCAACGTCATCGATTGTCCCTGCATTTTTATGATCCACCAGCTGTGGAATGACCAGTGCACGTGGCCATGGGGCCATTGTTTATTGTCTGAACTCAGGGAGTGAAGAGAGACAGACGGGTCGCCATAATAGTAAAGTAGAGCCGGCACCCCATTGACAATAGGCGAAGCCTATCTTAAAATAATCATGTCATCTTTTCTAGGGTTTTGTGAAGGGATACTAGAAACAGGTGGCGTGATGGACAAGTGTGTCCAGATGTGGACAAGGAACTATGGCGCTTTGGGCCAGACGGCTCGGGTGTGTTTTGGCGTGTTATGCGCCAATAGGACGAGGGAGGTCAAGAGAGACTTTGGTGACCTGCCAATAAGAAGGAGCGAGGGGCGTGTTGTGAACCCACCCCTGGTGTTTAAAAGGGTTCTTTTTGAGAAAAAAGAAAAAGAGGGGGAGAAAAAGGAAAAAGAAAGTCCGGGAGAGAGAACGGACGGAAGGAGGAGGAGAGACGGAAAAGAGAGAGAGAGGAGACGGAAAGAGACTGAAAGAGAGTCGGGGAGAGAGAGAGCGAAGCCCGCCTTGAATGGAGGAAAAGGGCTGAGTCCGGAAATTGGAGTGAAAGACGATGAACGCTGGTGGCGTTGAGAATGGTATAGGAACTGACTACACCGGCTTGGCAATATTACTTCATTAAGAATTGTTTATCAAATAAACAATATTTTTTTATTTCTATATGAAGCTGTAGCCTAATTTATTGAAGGATAGCTACTCACACGACGTTACACCTCAATACTCTGTCTTCCTTCATTGACGAACCAATCGAAGAAGCATTGTCTGTTTACCATACATGGTATGTAGGTGTTCATGAAAGGTGAACCCGTGCCCATTCATACCAGGAAACAACCCACACATGCATTGGCGACTACGTTGTCAGCATACGGCTGCATGCCATCATGTTTTGTACTCGAATAACAATGTGTACGCCGGTCTGTTGTTTCTCTTTTTTTTTGGTGCTCTGAGTAGGCGTCATTCCGCTTATTCTGACGCTCCTTTCGTCATTGAATCAGAAGTAAAGATGGTTTCTTACGGAAATTGTTTTTTTAATTGGTACATTGTTTTCTCCTTGAAAAAAGTGGGGAAACTTAAGGCCGTATCACACGTACATTTTCTATATAACTTTTTCGTCTAATTTTTGGCCTAATCTGAGGGGGAAGGGTCCCCGTAAGCAAAACGACATGCTCTGACGTCAGCCGCACTCTATCTCCACATTGAAAAATTACTCACCGATTTTTCTGCTTCGGAAAACGAACATCCAAAATTATTTCTTTTATTTCGCTTGCACTTTTGTTGATGGGTGTAAAAAGAAATGAAGCACCATCCTATTTAAAATATTATACGCCGTTAAAATATTATACATCATTAAAATGTTAGACAAAACCGAAGCCGCCATCTTGCTTATGACGTAAGGAGCAGAAGAACACAATTGGCTAGAATTTCAAGCAACTTTGATTTGGAACAACTTTTTGCACTCACTAGCAAAAAGTTGTTCTAAAGCCGTTGCTATGGCGAGTAAAAACTGCACGAATTGGATGAAAAATTGCTTGAAACGTGTACGTGTGATACGGCCTTTATTTTTCATAACATTTCTCGTAGAATCAAGGAGCTTCGTAAAATATAATTTATATTTTTTTTCTGACACTTGAATTTAGAGGTTCGAGTGTTACTAGTTATGACAGAAATCGATTCTAGGATTTTTAGTGGTCATCTTTATTTAGACGGCATCATTGTAAAAGTCACACTGCGCACGCACTCCATTCATTATTATGCGTGCCTTAGTTCAAATCCATCGTTCGTCTCGTTCTGATAAAGTTCTCTTTTATTATTAAGATAACAACGGGACAGTGTGCCCTATAATCAGTTATGGAATAAGGTGAACCTTACACAAACACTTTCTGTATGCAACAATAGATTTATGTTTTGACATAGTTACTAACTTACCAATGCAGAGTTTCTGTTTGTGAATCTCAAATGGCCGAATCAGAAGGGAAAAAAATTGTTACTGTGGAAAAAATATTTAGTATATATCCAAATTAATTTGATTCTTATTAAATAGCGCATTCTAAAATGAGAATTCATACAAATACGTTAACGTGTGAATCAATGCAAAGAACAATTTATGGCGTGTTTCGAATATTAAATAGTATATATTAGTTGCTTTGTTAAAGTGATTCGATTAGTTAAATTGCTTCTGTGTCCCCTAAAGAGCTATTTTACGTTTTCAAAAGCCATTTTGTTATTCTTGCGAAGCTCTAGAAGCGCTTTGACGATATTAGGCCTTATTTCGAAAACATTTCTGAGTTTCAGTACATCAGAGTTTAAAGTTTCCACTAATTGGTGGAATTGTTTATTGTTGCTTTCCTAAAACCTGTCTTCTTTTCAAAGGACAAATACTTACTGCAGAATAGTTTTAGCTGTGCCAATTCAAATAATTTAATTTAATTGACTTGATGTGTGTTTGTTTCAGTTAATTGCATCAATCGAATTATTTAGAAACTTCCTTACTTAGAAGACTATTTAAGAATGTTCATGATATATTCTTCTTTTGAATTACTCCAACAATAGCATTCAAAATATTGCTTTAAGGCGAATTCAAAATATTGCTTTATATACGTTCGGAACCATGATTTTGCAGCATCGTACAAAATATATTCTTTTACACCGTGTTTTTTTTATACTGAAATAGAATATTAATACGACAAAAAAAGTTATTTAAGTGCAATATTTTGGCCAAATATGAACAATGAATTAGCTATTTTGTAGCAATATCCTTTCATGAAAAATGCTTCTATAATAATAATATACTGCCTATATAGCTCAGATATCTGTACAGAGCCTGAACTAGGATTTTTGAAACAATAAAGTGAATTTATCCATAGATTAATACATGAGATGGGAGAAATCTTAACAAAAAAACACCAACAGTTATTTTAATTGGTAGTAACTAGGTAAATAACGTGAATTTTTCAAAAATCATAGTTCAGGCTTTCAGGAGAAATCTAAGCAAGTCTATATAAGCAAGAAGTCCGTATAAGCATAACATGATTATTATAGAAGAACTTTTCATAAATGGAGAATATTTTCAAAATATGTAATTCTACATTCCTTTTTTGTCAAAATATTTAATTCTACATTTATTTTTTGTCAAAATATGTAATTATACCTTCATTTTTTGTCAAAATATTCCATTTAAGTAATTTTTTTCTTGCAATATTATTTTTAAACAAATTTACACGTGTAATAAGAGGTAAGATTCAAAAGTTCCCGGACTGAGCCGTAACGTCAAAACTTTTTGCAGTAGAATGACTACAATTACGTTTCTGTGTTAATGCACACATTCTTCGTCATTTCTAAAAGTAATTTTTCCAAATCAAGTAGTCGGTGGATCACCACAACATCGTATTTTGTAAAAGAATGCATTAAGTTTTCGGTGGTACGTAAGAACAGGTTTCAAACAATGACAGTGTGAACACGAGAACAACTGTTTTGCCACATCCTCCTTACTCCCTTGATTTAGCCTTCAGTTACTTCAGAATATTTCTAGAACTGGCATGTCGTTTTCAGGGTCGTCCATTTAAATCTTCAGATGAAGCTAAGAGTGCATTGCAAGCTGAATTAAAGGACATGGCTAAAAATGGATTCCAGAAATGACTCAATGACTTTTAAAAGCAGTGGAATAAGTGCGTTGTTGATCAAGGGTCTTATTTCAAAGGTTAATGTGTTTCAGCAATTTAATTGGTAATATTGTTTTAGTTATAGACTCAGACCAGGAACTTTTGAATCCTACCTCTTATAATCTAAGTGGCAATAAATGTTGAGAAAATGTATTCGTTTGTACGCTTTTTCGAAATCAAGGTTCTGAACGCAGTCAGAGACCTCAAATGAACTCATTTACTTATAGAACAATGCTTTCGCTTGCACTTATAAACCTATGGTAGCAATCAATGTTGAATTTAGACTGTTCGTGTTGATTTGAATCCGTTTTGTTGATTATAATTTGAGAAAACATGTTTATTATCCTTAGTAAGACAAAAAATTAAATAAAAAATAATATTAAGCAAACACCAGGGGTGCACGTCATTAATATGCATGATCCCTCAGAAGTTTATATGGGAAATAACGAAATGATTAGTGACAGACTGGTACATGGATTATTTTTTAGCAGATCCGTCAGTCTTCTCGTTGTTTGGCGTTCTTACTCTTCACTCAAGTTCCTGTGTGTCCATGATGAAGGATCCGTATTCGGACAATCTCTGAAGCAAGACTGCAAAGAAGGCATGGCTGGGGGTTTGCCTCTTGGAGTACCATTCGGTGTGCAACCGCTTTGTAGTATGTCCATTGCAATCAGAAGACTCGTATCCCAGATGCATATCAGGGAGCTCTGCGTTCGTGTAACTTTTCATCCTGAAACTTTGTCGTCGGCCTACGAAATGAAGCTCAAAAGCTGGGGCTGCAGCAAAAGCGCGTGTGCGTACGCACCGTTATCTGATGCTTCGGTTTACACGAAGCCATCTATCGTGTACACCAGCCAAAGACTTCCCAGAATTTTTGCTGCTGTAGTTAGAATAAAGAGCATATTTTCTACTTTTATTCTTGCCCTGTCTTTCTTGTGTTTTGTGTTGTCACTACCGGTGCAGGAAAGCGTTATATATATATATATATATATATATATATATATATATATATATATATATATATATATATATATATATATATATATATATATATATATATATGACATGTTTCGAGCCAGAATCAGACTTAATTTTAAAAAGGATCATTATTCTATGAAATCTGTACAAGCTCTGACGCTAAGAGGCAGAGAAAAAAAAAGAACGCCGAAGTGAAATCTAAGTGTTTTACCACTTAAACCCAGATGTAAGAAGTACTTCTGATTTTATGAGTGAACTTGAAAGTTAATGCTGTTATATAGGGCTAATAAATATAATGATCTGGGATCAGACATGCTTAGTGTTTAGGACATATGTTTCGGAGAAATAATTGGGTGATTAGTTTAATACTAGAAGATGTAATGAAAAAGGAAAGTTTATCATTGAAAAATAATTTTTAAAATACACGATACAGCACTAAAATCCACAACTCTCATCCCTTTAAAACAGTGTTTCTCAAACTGTGGGGCGCGCCCTACGAGGGGGGCGCAAGCATATCGAAAATAAAAGATTTAAAAATATAATAAAAATGAATTAAAAACAAAATACTTTCAGACATATATGAACTTTTACTCTGATATAATTTATAGGCGCGCGCGCGCGATATTAAGTCAACAAAAATAAAAACTTCTTCAATACCTAATTATCTATCTTTGATCCTATAACCAAATAAAAAAACTTTTATTTGATTTGCTGTAATCCCATGATGAGAGATTTTTTTTACTACGCTTTCTGCTTAAACCTAACATACAACTCTTTCAGAGAAAACACAGATCCCAGATGCAGAATCGAGAAAATTTAGGAACATAAAAAATTCATCACTGTCATTATTTTTGAAATACTGCACATTATAGCTGTAATCTGTTTAACCTTCTAAGTTATTGGTACAGTTAGTTATGACCCCTCTCTTACGTGTTGGTTTCTCATTTAGGGAAGTTGTAAGTAATGATTTTCTCTGTTACGCTTTTTTCCATGCAAAAGAGTTTTATGATATTTGAAAACCACGGAATATATATATATATATATATATATATATATATATATATAACTTGGCCAAGACTTATTTTTACGAGTATTCTATACATATAAAGCATAACGTGAAAAAAGTTTTACACAATTTCATATAATCATAATGAATACACTTTTTACGCGGAAGTGGTCGCGCGGGACGCATAGATTACGAAATCGTTAATTCTGGCAAAACTGTTTACTTGTTACCAAAGAAAAATTGAAAAGACCTTGAAAGCAGGTAAGTAAACTTTCTCTTAATTAAATTATTCACTTGAATCACGATTTGTATCGTGTACAATAAAATAATTATATAAAAAAATATTAGGGTGACTCAATAACCCCGCTCGACCGTATCGAGTGCGCGCCTGCTCCCGGGTTAAAACATGTTGAAGTCTTTTCGCTTTAAATATTAAAAATAATACAGTTATTCTTCATCGGAATTTTATATTATTGTTCATTATTTAACATCAAATATAAATGCTAATTCTGTGAGGCTTAAAATTACCATTCGCTTAAAACTAATTATAATTTGAGCAACCATTTTAAAAAATCATTTTACATTTTTGTAAACATTGTCGAGCATATGGCTTTGCACTCCTTACAATTCAGCTATTATATCAATAATGTTTTATTTTCTTATAAATGAACTCGGGCAAAGAGCGGGCACTTCAATCGGTATACTTTTAATGTATCAGTGATGCACAGAGTATTTTATAACTAATTTATTAATACTAAATTAAGAACAAGTTTAATAAGTATTAACGACTTCCACGGGCTTGTCTTGCTAAGCAAAGTTTTTATAAGGAATGCTTATGATTAGAAATTAACCCTCTTAGTTATTTTTCTATATTTAGCAGATATTTATATTTTGTCTTCTAAGCAGCCACCGCATTTTGCAATATGTTCAATTTAAAAATTAGAGAATGGAAAAGTAACATAATAATTATCCTATTATTTTATTTATTTTTTGCTTAAAAGTAGTATACAAAATTTTAATACCTATGTTACTAATTTGTATGGTTTATAATTAAGATCGCCTATTGCAGCTTTAGCGTCAAAGTGCATTATTATTGCATTCAGTACATTATTAATGTATAAGGGGGGCGCGATAAAAATTGTGATCGAAAAGGGGGGCGCCAGTATTGAAAGTTTGAGAAGCACTGCTTTAAAAAGTTCAAATAATACTGACAAAGTTTCAGCGTGCGACTGCTAGTTACATTATGAGCGGCTACCTTCGAGCACTTTCTCGAAAACTCTGCTTAAGTCACACGTAGCGATGTTGTAAATTTCTTCTGAAATTTCCAGAAGCATCAATATGGACACCATGTCACCATATTTGGTCACCAAAAATTTTTCCAAGCTATCTCAAACGCGAATATTTCACTGTTTCGATTAAATTTCCATTATAATGCAAGTTACCTCTTTGCTTGTGAATATTGCAATTTTTATATAAACGTATCAAACATCCAAATGAAATTATTTAAACTTATTTAGGATTAAATTAAGCATTAATTGTACAAAATTCGCATTAACCTCATAAAAAAGTGATTCTCAAACAAATTGAGAAACATATTTTTATAACATAAAGAACTTAAGGAAAAAAATGATGCCCTTTGTCACATAACTATAAATTTTTTTAGTTACAAATGAGCAAATAGTTTATGCAAAAGATAATACATGACTCATGTAAATAGAGAGGATAAAAATGAGTTTTTAAGCAAGCGGATAACTTAAATGGCAAAAAATGGCAAGCGTACATTGTCAAAGGAAGTTAAGCAGTTATGCATTTCTTTTGGAAAATCCTACGTTATTTATTCTTTCGTGTACCTTGTTTGACGGAAAACATAACTGTTCGTTTTCTTAAATCCGTTTCTTTTGTATTTCCTGGAGCTATTTACTTTATCAGAAACAGGGTTAAAAAAATCCATTTAAATCTTCACGGAACAAACTCTTTTTATGAGCTTTCTACTTCAACAAATGGACTTAGTACTAAAGTTTATGTTGATAATAACTAGTTTTAGATTTGTATTTCTTAAAATATTGGATTTCACATAAGCACTACAGGAAATGAGTTTAAGATTTTAAAATGAAAGTCTAAGAACATTCTTTAAAAAAAAATGTGAAGCTTATTATTCGTGGAACAAAACGGTTTAAAGAAAGATTTGATAGTAACTTTAAAATAAGGAAACATATTTACAGAAAAAATATTGCTTTATTAAATTATCTTTCGAGTTAATTTTGACATAAAATGATTGGATTTCATTTTCATGTATTGGTAAAAATTTGTTTCCGATCCATGTAACGACAGAGAATTTCTAATAATTAAAAAAATTGTAATAACTTTTAAAATTACAAATGTTTAATAAATAACCATATAATTCTCCTAATTCAAAACATTTATCATTAATAATTAAATAATAATTCATTTTTTAATTCCTACTATTAGCTCACACTCTCTACACATTTATTTATTTATCTTGGTGAAATTTTCAATCATTAATAAAATACATTTTAAAGCGATCCATGGAGCTGCAATTTTATATACATGATTATTTTGGACGACAATACAATAATTTCATTATAATTAATTGATTTAAAATAATGATTTAAAGAATTACGAATACAGCCACGTTGGTGACTTAGCGACCCTTTTGATGACTAGTGTCAAAACTTCAAAATGTTTTTTCCTTACGTTTTAGAGCATTCAGTTGAACTGAAATTTTCTATACACGATTGTTTTGGATGACAATACGATGTTTTAATAATAATTAATAAAAATTAATTACCATTTAATGTTGTGATTCTGTCATATGTATATAGATATATTTATATTAATTGTAACTATTTAATAAAAAGTAACTAAAATAAAATTTTTCTTTGTTGATCTAAGTAGGAATTGACTTAATTTTTTTTATATTACTTGTGTTAATAGTTAATTATAAAACATGTATGCAACATCATAAATAATTGTAAAGAATGTCTAACAGTTGAAGCGTTGTTAGAAATGTTCAAAACACTTCGCACAGTTAGCATAAATGTATAAAAGCCTACCTCTTTGCTTCAAAAAAAGAGTCTTTCACTTTGTTTTAAATCCTCTAAACTATAAAGGCTTAAGAAATTAACTATTGAAACAATTGTTTTTTTTATTCAGTAAGAGAAAAACCATTTAAAGATTTTAATGTGTCTAGCATTTGAAAATCTATAAATTTATACTAAAACAATTATTTTTTCATGTGAAGTTTGTTAAAAAATTCTTTTAATAGACATTTTTATCAATAATAAAATAATAAGAAACACAAGTAATGTTATGATATTTTGTAACATGGTAATCTGTATCATTGCTGTACATTTGTTATAAAAAGTTATGCAATTTTGTAAAGTGTAACAAAATGTTTTTTTTTTTTAAGTTCTTTCATATTTACTATTATTATTATAATTTACTTTTTTACTCTTTGTATTTACTTATCGTTATTTTTGATTACTTTTTTGTGCGGAAAAGGTTCATTACCATTGCAATAACATTTTTTACGTCGGCTATGTAAGATTCATAAAGATATTTATGGAAACGGGCAAAAAACTAAAATGAGCTGCATTTTTTTTTCCACACATACACATTACACAAATTTTCATGTCAAATTATCCTTCTCCTTCAATACCTTTTGTCGGGATTCATAGGATACGCTTGTGACGAATCTATACGGAACTTTATCACTAACCTTCTGAACCGACCTTTTTAGGGAAATTTAATTCCCTACCTATTTCCAATCAACTCCAAAGAGCGGACAGGATTCCTTGTTATGTAGATTAGATTCAGTATTTAAGTCAAACGAAATAGTAAAGTTAGAGCAGTAGGAGATAGATATTGAAACATAGAGTTATAGTGATTTTGAATTGAAATATTGTTGTTGAAGATAAATTAACCTCATGAAGAATTGAGATTCCGAGTGGTAATTATTATTTTGAATTTAAAGTCTCACTCAAGTTTTAAGAGTCAGATTAAAGTTAAATGTTCAATAAGAACATTATTAAATATAATTCTGAGATCTCTTATCGTGGTAATTTCTGCGTGATCGTTATTTAATAAATTAATTAATTAGATCATTAATTAATTGAGTTAATTTAAAAGATATTATCTTTAAAACCTCATAGTATTATTAAAATTACTGTTAATAAGTTTATTTGATTCTATTTGTGAAAGATAACCTAATAAAGAAAGTTATTTATAAAAATGGCTACTGGTTCTTTTATGACTCATAATTATTCTATTTCTCAAAGTGAGGTTCCTAGAGACCTTCACAATGGCGCCCAACGTATAAATCCCGAGAATAGAGTCGGATCCAGTTTTAGAATCATTCCGGAACAATATTTTTCGGGAATTGAGAACATAGATGATTTTTTGGAGAATATTGATCATAATCTCGCGTATTATGAGATACCTGCACAACTGGCATGTGCTTACTTGAAAGGTCATCTCAAAGGACGGGCACTCGACTGGTTCGAAGTTCTAGGTTATAGAGTCATTGAAGATAAGACAACAGACTACGCGCACTTAAAACAGGCATTGTCGGAACAATTTCCCGTGGTCAGAAACAGGTCAAAACTAGAAACGCGATTTTATTCCTCATCACAAAGACGAGATCAACAGCCTTCGGACTTTATTTATGAATTGTTGAAAATTCATAAAGTCCTTAAACTAGAAATGTCGGAGGAAAAATTAATAGATCACGTCGTTAGTCGATTAGAACCTCAAATTTTGGATTATGTCGAAGTTAGACATCCACGAAATACTGCCAATCTCCTACAAATCGTTGATAAATACGAAGAATGTTTTATGCATAGACAAATCAGAGGTTCGAGTGAGGGATTTAGAAGTTCAGGCCCTCATGAAAACAATCGTTTTAATACCCGGCATAGACAGGAAAATTGGAGGGAAAACAGAAATAATGAGAGATACGCCAATAATAGCCGACCACAAAGGGAATTTAATCGGTTCGAAAACCAAGATTTCACAAATAATCGCAGATTCGAGGGTAGACGCCAAGGTGGACAATCGGATCAACCATTCCACAGTCAAGGCGGTCGACAAAGTGGGTCGAGAAATAGTTCATTTCGAGGTCAAAATGAACGAAGTAGAAATTTAAACTTTTAAGCGATCGATGTGAATATGGGGGTAATCGATCGCGGGGTACGGAAAATCCTCCAGTTTGGGATCATCGGCCTATCAGAGTATCCTCTATAAGAATGACCCCAGTCGAATTACCGTATGTCCCTATTCTATTAAATGAAACCTTTATTACAGCACTATGGGACACGGGAGCGGAGAAATCTTTTATTTCGGAGGAGGTATACCGCAATTATTTTTCATACCGACCTCGTCAAAAGACGAAAGACAAAGTCGTGACAGCACAAGGAGCCCCGTGCAGTCATTTGGGTAGAGTCGAATTACAAATTAGAATCAGGGAATTTCAGAAACCCTGGGAATTCCATATACTTGATAACATGCAGTATCAGTGCATTTTGGGGATTGATTTTATGAAGGCGTCGCGATTAACATTAGATTTTGATCAGAAATCCTTAATCATTCCCGATCATCTGATCAAACAAACGCCTAAAGAGGAGAAACTCGTTGATATTGATCTCACAGAATCGAAACTTGATGACGAGCAACAGAGGCAATTAAAAGCCTTATTTAATAATTTTAAAGGGTTATTTTCCGATCAACCGGGATTAACGCATGTTGTATATCATGAGATAGATACTGGAGATAAAGGACCGGTAGTGTCGAGACCATACAAATACGACCGGGTCAAACAAGGCATTATTGATTATCACATAGATAAGATGTTACGGGATGGTACAATTTGTCCTATTAATTCGCCCTATGCATCTCCAGTCGTATTAACTCGAAAGAACAATGACCTTCCTCCAGATTCTCCCGAGGCGTATCGTTTCGCGATCGATTATCGGAAACTAAATGCAATTACCAAATATCCTCGATATCCATTACCGGTTATTGATGACTTACTCACCAATATCCCTCACACCAACGTTATGTCCACTCTAGATCTCAGAAGTGGCTATTTTCAGTTGGCGATTAGTCCAAAGGACATAGAAAAAAAGCGCGTTTATCACTCGCAATGGCACTTTTGCATTCCTACGCATGCCTTTTGGTCTTTCTGGGGCGGCGCCTAATTTCCAAAGGGCTATCGATATAATCCTCCAACCTGTTATTGGGCGTTTCGTGTCCGTTTACATGGACGATGTTATTATAACATCTCCATCGTTCAAAGACCATCTTGATCATTTAACTCGGGTTTTTACCTTATTACGAGACGCAGGGCTAACGTTAAATAAAGAAAAATGTCACTTCGCTCGTGACAAACTCAAATATTTAGGCCTGATTATTAGTAAAGAAGGAATCGAAACTGACAATAAGAAAATTCGGGCAATTACGGAAATGAAACCTCCCAAAAATAATAGAGAAGTGTCAAAATTTTTAGGGATGACGGGTTGGTACCAAAATTTATTCCGCGATACGCAGATATATGTGAACCATTGTACCAATTAAAAAAAGGGGGCGAAATTTAACTGGTCGAGAGAAGCACAGGATTCTTTTGATCAGATCAAACGCACACTAACGGAGGCACCGATTTTGCAATTACCAAATTTTTCTGAACAGTTCAATTTATTCACTGATGCTAGTGGGGTCGGAATTGGTGCTGTGCTTCAGCAAAATCAAAAACCTATTGCTTTCGCGTCTCGAACCCTTAATAAAGCAGAACGTAATTATACGGTTACCGAAAGAGAATGTTTGGCGGTAATTTGGGCTTTAAATAAGTTTAAAACTTATTTTGGACCCCTACCTGTGAAAGTGATTACAGATCACGCAGCGTTAACGAAGTTAACCAATGGTAAGAATTTATCAAGTAGGATGATCCGATGGGCATTGAAATTGTCAGAGTTTAACATAGAATGGGAGCACAGACCTGGTGTTCAAAACGTGGTCGCAGACCTTTTATCAAGAAATCCAGTAGACAGTGTCGAGGGGTCGCAAATTTCGTGCGCAGCTATTAGAGCCCTCGCAATAAATTCCCGTGAACAATTCATTAAGGAACAGAGGGAAGATCCTGAATTAGGACATATTTATCGATACTTAGAAAACCCTGATGACGGTTCTGTTAATGCGACGATATGCGAGAGTTGGTCCCAGGACTTCAAGTTAATAAATGGTCTCCTCTTTTACGCGAAGTATTTTTCTAATCTAGGAGAACTAAGAGTTTATATTCCTGGTTCTCTTCGAAAAGATATAATGAAAGAATTTCATGATCTGCCACTGGCAGGACATCTCGGAAAGAGGAAGACATATCTTAAACTTCGTGACACGTGCTATTTTCCATTTATGAGAAAATATATATTTGAATATGTTTCAACCTGTGACCGGTGTCAAAAGTTTAATTATAAAAACGCGCTACCAGCTGGTCGTTTAATGCCTATAGTTTCGAAATATCCAAATGAAATTGTAACGCTAGACTTATTAGGCCCCTACCCCGCATCCCGACCCGAGAGATATAAATTCATATTAATTATAACTGACCACTTCACTAAGTGGTGTGAGCTGATTCCTCTTCGTAAAGCTTCAGCCCAGACAATAGCTAAAGCCTTTTTTAATACCTATATAGCGCGTTACGGAGCTCCGATTTCTTTGATAAGTGATAACGGCCCCCAATTTATTTCTGACGTATTTGAACATCTCAGTCACAGGTTGGACATCAAACATATGAAAACGGTAACGTACCGACCACAGTCTAATCTCACGGAGAGAGTGAATAGAAATTTAGTTCAAATGATAGCTTCTTTTGTTGAAGAAAATCATGAAAACTGGGACCAATTTCTACACGAGTTCGCTTTCGCATTGCGCACGGCGGTAAATGAGACGACAAATAAAACTCCGGCTGAGTTGTTTTTGGGAAGGAAAATCATAACTCCGTTTAGCAAGCTCATAAATGTTACGGAGGATGCGAAATATGTTAGTAGTAACATCGACAGATTATTCGATGAGGCAAGACGAAATATGCAAAAAAAGCATAAGTATTGGGAAAAACATTACAATCTCAGAAGGAGGGATGTTCACATCAAAGTGAACGATTTGGTTTTACTTCAAACACATTTCTTAAGTGCTGCGGGTAGGAAACAGGTAGGAAAATTTATGCCTAAGTTCGAAGGTCCCTATAAAGTTTTAGAAATAAAAGGAAATAATTTAGTTATTTGGAAAAACGGAAGAAATATAACTGTTAATATTGATCAGGTTCGAGTGTATCGACCTCGTCAGTCAGACACGATTAGTTCGGATAGTCCGGTAGAAACTCTGTATGACGAACAAGAAGTTAGTCATGGGTCGAATAGATCACATCAAGGACAGTTTAAAGAGCATAGGAAAACCTCTAGTCAGGAAAGTGAGGGGTGTAGATCACGGCAGGGTAACACCACACGGGAGATCCCCAGAAATAAACGTAAAATTAATAGTACTGCGTCGAAGGACCAAGCTTTAAAACGGTCCAAGATATGTAAGAAGAGATCCCGACAAGGATCTGATCATCAGGACCGGAAAAGACACGCTCCTGAGCAAAGGCAGGGAGTCAAGAGGTCGATCCCTTCCTCGATCTCGTCCAGGAATTATAAATTTCAAAAACATAATACCTCTTCACCAGGAGTAGAGTCCATTGCAGGTCCATCAAAGTTGCCTGATCACAGGACTGCTACGACTACAAGTGGATCCCGAATGGAAGTTAGTGGACGTGATAACCAGACCCGTCAGACCAGAGCGACAACGAGAAGACGCAACGAACAAGCGGAGAAACCAGTCCGGTCGAATCAAACCAATACAAGGAGACCTTGCCCATACTATCTACGGAGCCGTATACAAGAAAAAGACAGAATCCATGAGGACCTCAGCAACATCGAAATCAATGGCATACCTGGCAGCACATTCCGCAGAAGAAGCCTCAGTATAGAAGCGTTGAATGGAGATCCAGTGCATAGGATTTAACAGACAAAATCCAGGTTGTATTGTTTCTTTATCTTCACAATGCGAACAAATGAAGAATTTTTGCAATTAAAGCAAGTCACGGGCGGACTCTAAAATTAAGAAGACTGACAAAAGTGGACGCTACATTGTGTGTGTTTTTTTTTCTATACCAGAAAAAAACGACTTTTGTGTTACTTTTTGTATTTTGGAGAAAACATCTGTAAATTTTGCATTTGTTTACTTCGATGTATGACTTCGCTAAGATGCGACAATTCATTTGGTTGTTTGTGTTATTTGTTTATTACAAAATGATTATTATTATATGCTATGTGTGTTTCTATGTATGTTTTGTTTCACATCTGGTGCCTTGGAGCGCGGCGAAGTTAGATAGGATTAACCATTAACACTAACTAGCGCATCAAGTTTTTCGAATGGGAAGGCAAAGGGACCAGATATTTATTGTATATGACATTCATGTAACAAATGTATAACTTCATGTCTGCTTTTACCTACTTCTCAAATGGATATCAATATTTCAGGGTAGCTGACCCTGAAGTCTTCGATGTTCCAGTGCCACAGAAGATTGTATTGTATTTCTTTTTTGTATAATGTATAAGTCATACTCTATGAGGCTGGTTTTTTGCCACCACTAGGGTGGTTTTTCCCACGCCTCCTTCGCCGAATGGATAGAGTGCAGGGATTAATTTAAACTTGTAAAATATTATGAGGTTTGGCAATTAATTCTAATTCTTAATTTTGTCATTTTTCATTACGGAAGATGTTTCAGTAATATACAGTTAGAAATTAATATCGTCGGTACTGTAAGACAAAGATAGGATTTACGTAATTTATTTTCAGGACATTTGAGTCCTTCGAATAAATCCCGTTTTCTTTTTGGAGGGGATTGTGACGAATCTATACGGAACTTTATCACTAACCTTCTGAACCGACCTTTTTAGGGAAATTTAATTCCCTACCTATTTCCAATCAACTCCAAAGAGCGGATAGGATTCCTTGTTATGTAGATTAGATTCAGTATTTAAGTCAAACGAAATAGTAAAGTTAGAGCAGTAGGAGATAGATATTGAAACATAGAGTTATAGTGATTTTGAATTGAAATATTGTTGTTGAAGATAAATTAACCTCATGAAGAATTGAGATTCCGAGTGGTAATTATTATTTTGAATTTAAAGTCTCACTCAAGTTTTAAGAGTCAGATTAAAGTTAAATGTTCAATAAGAACATTATTAAATATAATTCTGAGATCTCTTATCGTGGTAATTTCTGCGTGATCGTTATTTAATAAATTAATTAATTAGATCATTAATTAATTGAGTTAATTTAAAAGATATTATCTTTAAAACCTCATAGTATTATTAAAATTACTGTTAATAAGTTTATTTGATTCTATTTGGGAAAGATAACCAAATAAAGAAAGTTATTTATAAAAATGGCTACTGGTTCTTTTATGACTCATAATTATTCTAGTTCTCAAAGTGAGGTTCCTAGAGACCTTCACACGCTTATTTATTTGGTGATAAATATTGTTACGTAGATCCGGATTCGAGGATTTTATGCAAAACAATCACATAGAAAATAAACAGTTCTTTAAGAGCTATGCGAATTTATTATTAAAAATTCAATCCTTTAAATACATGATTCAGCAGCAATATTCACAGAGTAAATACTCGAAGGTCTGCACACATTCAGCAGCAATCAAACACAATCATCATTGTTTAAAAATACACGTAACTAAAAGATTATTCACAAGCGCAGCCGAGCTAATCGCTAGTCAAAACAATCTTCACTATTCGCTGGATAAAATCAGACTGACTGACGTTCCGGCGAACATTTTTATTTATAAGCCCGACAGAAACTTCCAGAAATATAACTGCTCGTGTCATCGAGCGTGACGTTAATGGAGGGTTCCACTACTTTCTAGAAGAATCCAGAGGGTTCCGAACTCGCCAACATGGTCACCAATGACGCTAAAATTGTCGCCTAAGTCGCCGAATTGGCCGCTAAATTGGTCGCTGAAAATGATGCCAACTTGGCTCTACCCCCAAGATTTCGCCAAGTTCTCATTGAATCGCCATTATAACGTAAAGGGCGGCATTGCTTGTGAATAATACAATTTTAACATGAAATAAATATAACATAGAGTAATATAAATGCATTAAACACCCAAATACCAATTATTTACACTTTTTACACAAAATTCGTAACAATATGGAATATTTTCACTTATCTCTTCGGATTTAATTTCCAGAACTAATTATTCCACCTTTTATGATCAACTGCAACAATTAAGATCTAAAACAAAAAAAAATTGCTCATAAAGACTGATTGATCAATTTAATAACACGTGTTTCTCCTTCCAGGAAAAACGCGTAAAATCATTCATTTCTGTCCCACATTCTCTTGCCATTAATCGAAACGAAAAATAAAAAAGAAAAGCGATAGCTTTATTGATTTCAGCTTAGGGAAAAAAAAGGGAAAAGTTCGGATTGTAGATAGGTGAAATGATGGAGCACTGTATACTCATGCATTGATCCAGAAATGTTCCAACGTTTACCGTCATTTCCGAGATGTCTTTATTCCCAAAAAAATTGTCAAGCCAATTGCTAGCGTAATTTTTCTTCCGTGTACAGGAAATTTATTCTCGTGTTCCCTGAATTACTTATTTTTGGACATTGTGACTGTTTCCGAGTTTTTCAGCAGTTGCCTTTTTTTTTGTTGTCATTAGTCATTAATTTTTCAAGTACACTTTGTGAAGCAGTATTTAATTATTTTCAGGGTAGTTTGCCAAATTTAATGTATAGCTTGCCGTCAATATTTAACATTCAATTATGTTTCTTCTTGTGTGCTCAAATGAATCACAATAGTTACAAAAGATACACATCATTAACAGTTAATAATTATCATTTCCTGCATTTAATGGTTTAATGCTGGGTTGGAGATCCTGTGTTTTGGCTAGCGGGCCACATTGAGGGAACGGAGGATATTGGAGACTGGCCGCACCTTTTAAAAATTACAGCATTCATTATAAAAAATAACACACATAAGTTAAATTAAATAATGACAGTTTTATTCCATTTATTTACTGCGATATTTGAATATTGTCTATAGATGAAGACACATTTAATATTAGAATTAGTTTAATGAGACAAACGTAAACATATCACAATTATCTGCATTTTTTAAAATCAGGAGTTAAATAGCTTGTTTTAATTCGTATCATAGTCTGCAAGTTTATATCAGCCACCTTGCATCAATACTTACTTTTATTGATCTTCATGCAAGGACGTCTTAAGACTTTTTGAAGCCCTGGGCCCAAAAACATCTTAAGATATTTTGGGCCTCTATTCTAAACAGGCGATACCTGTGACCTATAAAGTAGACAGTGTACAGTATGCTTTGTCAAATACTCGTACAAACAGTACTTTGAAATGAATAAATGCGCATAGCTATCAATCTCACAAACCAGCTTAACCGACGGAAGCACTTCGACTAAATGAGTTGAATGATTGCTGATAGAATAAGGCCTAGGCATGGGCAAAGGTCATCACATAACGGTCATGCCACTGTTACCAGTTGTTATGTGGTTTGAAATTGCCTGTTTTTAGGAGATGATGTACCGGAATAATATATTCAAACATTAAAATTATTAAGATCATGATCTTATTCAAGATGAGTCAGAACGAAACGAGGCCCTCACCAATGGTGAGGCCTTTGGCCTAGGCACAGTTGGCTCATGCTTTAAGTCTTCATGCAAGAAAAATTTTGTTCACAATAACATGTCGACTAAAATATAAAAACTAATTCCCCAGCTAAATTCTTCATACATGAAAAATTAAGATACATAAAATATTCTTTGAACGGAAAATATCATGCACTATTTTTTTTTTTATTTCATTTTGTTCTTATGGAGATCAAATCTCTAAATAATAAAATCACGCGAGCTCGATTAAAATAATACATTATTCCATAAGCATGTTTATAAACCAGTCAGCAAATTTTAAAAAAAATTGAAGATCAGATTTAATTAATTTATCCATTTTTATGCAAGAATACATCTCTAAAATGAGAGAGGTCATCATCTAGATTGGAGCTTTTTCAGACATATTCAATTTAGGTAGAAGACATGAAGGATTTCAAAAAACTCTGTGTGAAACATAGTTCCCTTCGATGTAAAATTGATATAAAATAATAATAATACGATTCTATTTGAAAGTTGCCTGGGCAAACACTCTTTTCAATTCTCCAAATAGCTCAATTAAAGTAGAATACAATATAAAGACTATTAACATTATTTTGCTCTGGTGGAAATCAATTTAATATATTTGGATGAAATATAGAACGAAAACGTGCATTTTCCTTTATGCATATTTAATAATAACGAAATACATCAATGGTTTTTGATAACCTTATAATAAATTTATTTACCAATTTTATAATATATTACTAATATTAATTTACAGAAATGTTTTTAAAAAGGTTAAACAATCATGGGAGGCATGCAATTACTCAACATATTTTTTAAACAACTGAAAACCTTTTTAAGCTCATTCTTGGCTTCCTAATAAATGAATGAGATGAATTTTCTTAGTACACGTGTTTTTTTAAAAAAACTAATTACTAAAAATATATGTTTTATTAAAAACTTACTAGTAAAATATCTATTTATACTGGAGTAAAAACATTTTACAAACGTGAAAAAATTTATTAAGAGAAAAAATGTGCATTGTTAGCTTTTTTTTACTTCAATAAAATAATTTTGGAATCGGAATCAACTAATTTGTTCAAGGGATGTAGCTTGAAGAAATGACTTAATAATAAATAAAACAAGATTTTTTTGTATTGAAAACGTTTATAACTCCCCATGTACCACAAAGTATCACACGGGGCTTATAGAAGTCGGTTTGAAACACATTGCAAAAGGAAAAAAGAAAATTTAAAAGTTATCAATGATTTCTCAAATGTTAACAATGAATTTACAGAAATGATCAAAAGCACTTCTTGTCAAAATAAGTTGGTGAAAATACAAAGGGCAATTTATATTAATGCACTTGAAAGCCAGTCTTAGGATCTTTCTTCCCCTGACAAACTTGGAACATAAAAAGAGCACATGTTCTATGTTTTTCCCCCACCAATAGTACAAACACAGGAAGTTAACGAAACGAAATTAAATTTGATTAAATAATTTTTAAAGTTTGTAAATAGTAGTAAAAAATGATGGCATGTCAATCTCTTATCAATGGATGGAATTTTTTTATTAAGCTCCCTCTATTTGAAATGAGATATTCTTGATTTCAAGACAGCACCATTTCCCCCTCATAAACTTTTAGTAAAAGGATTTAGGAATATTAACGACAATGTTAATTTTGCGTTAGGAGGCAGCCTTTGCAGACAAATCAGCCAGCTCATTTTCAAAAACATCTGTGTATCTGTGAGCAAATGCAATTCTATCAAGATAGTAAAGTTAATGCTTCGTTTCTACATCAAAAAACATTTCATTGCATACATGAAATTTCAACAGATCAATACTTCTTGTTATTAGATTTTATATGAAATCAAGATCATTAGAATAAGTTTTACTCAATTTCTTTCTTTCTCTCACTCTCTGTCTTGTTTTTGAATGAGATACTTTCATAATTTGATCTGCCACAACGCAGAGAAAAGTCCATAAAATTTAAAGCAATGTTATTATAAATTCATTCCGTTATTGATATTCCTTTACTTAAACAGTATTATTAACTTACATAAGTTTCATTATTACTTTTAATTACTACTTTGTGGAAGAATTTTCATTCATTTCTATATATTATAATTTCGTTTACCATGTCCACATTCCTGTAAACAAGTTTTTTTATACAAATAGTCATTTACTATTTCAGTATAAAACAAGGTTCTTGGATTTAGTTATGAATTGAGATCAAATTTGAGAAAACAAACTTTCCTTTAATGGCCATATTGATGCTGTCACAATATCTTACAAAAAGAAATATCACCAAACGCACTTTAACTGATCGAGAAGATTGAAATTGATTCTAAACTACTTAAAATAGTATCTTTACGATTTATAAGATTCAAATAGTACGTTCCTAATATATTTTTTTTTGTAAATTTGTGAAATAATTAATTTATTTTAATTATTTTTCAAGTTAATGCAAATACTGGAACATTGCATTGTTAAATAGAATAAATACATTTTTTCTGATTTCGTATTATTATAGCGTAGATTTCAATTAATAAATTCCTGATAGAAAACGCGTATCAAAATAATTTTTTTAAATAATACTTTAATTAATTTTTTCATATTATTTTTTAAAGTTACAAACAAGTTGTTTCTACCCTGGGCAGGCTGATTAATATAGAGTATTTTAAAAATTCCCATACTCTAAAGAAACATTGAGCGTGTTATGAAAATTTTAATGTCTCATTTAATTCAATTGTTTCTTTTCAGTTTTTATCATACGGCATTCCTCATAGCCAATCTGTAAGATAATATAGGTATACTTCATTTTGTAAAATTTAAATAACATGCATTCGAGAAATAGTGCTGCATGAGGCTTGCTTCGCATGTAAATCAGAGTAAAAACGCAAATAGCATTTCGGCAAAATAAACAACTAAATGATGCAACTTAAAATAAATACTGCACTAACATCCCTTTTTCAAATAAGCTGCATTTTGACAACATTTGGCCGAAGTGTTAGAGCCTTTTCATTAGTTGCACCATCTAGTGGCGACGCAGGTTACCAAATCTTTGACTCGGGAATTTATTCAATCCAACCCCTCGTCTCGGATGCTAAATATTGCCGTAAGTACAAGAGCCAAATAGATAATGAAGAGGTATTTTACATGACACATAATCATTTGGCATGTGTGCCTACGATTTTCTCATCGAGAAAATTTATCGACTCCAGCCAGGATCGAACCTGGAACCGTAGGCTTACGAGTTGAGCACGTTACCTTTAAGCTATCAAGCCGACACAATGAACTAACTAGTTTTTTGATTTTATGAGACAGATACGGATGTATAGGGCGTTTTTTTATAGAGGTATAGAATTTTAAATTGCAATAAAACAACGATGTATTATTCGATTGACATGAATTTTTTTTTTATTCGAAAGATAATTTTGTGGCATTACATTTTAAATATGATTTCTGGCATATGACTGCCACGGCTGGCTCGGATGTAGTCCAATCTGGACGTCCAATTTTCGATGACTTTTTCCAACATTTGTGGCCGTATATCGGCAATAACACGGCGAATGTTGTCTTCCAAATGGTCAAGCGTTTGTGGCTTATCCGCATAGACCAATGACTTTATATAGCCTCACAGAAAATAGTCTAGCGGTGTTAAATCACAAGATCTTGGAGGCCAATTCACGGGTCCAAAACGTGAAATTAGGCGGTCACCAAACGTGTCTTTCAATAAATCGATTGTGACACGAGCTTTGTGACATGTTGCGCCGTCTTGTTGGAACCACAGCTACTGGAAAATCATGATTGTTCAATTCAAGAATGAAAAAGTTAGTAATCATGGCTCTATACCGATCACCATTGACGGTGACGTTGTGGCCGTCATCGTTTTTGAAGAAGCACGGACCAATGATTTCACCAGCCCATAAAGCGCACCAAACAGTCAGTTTTTTTGGATGTAACGGTGTTTCGACATACACTTGTGGATTAGCTTCACTCCAAATGCGGCAGTTTTTTTTGTTGACGTAGCCATTCAACCAGAAGTGCGCTTCATCGCTAAACAAAATTCGCTTATGAAAATCGGGAACAACGGCAATCTCGTTTTGGGCCCATTCGACGAATCTACGCCTTGCTTGATCATATTTAAAATGTAATGCCACAAGATTATCTTTCAAATAAAAAAAATCATGTCAATCGAATAATACATCGTTGTTTTATTGCAATTTAAAGTTCTATACCTCTAAAAAAACACCCTATAGATACACATACAAATCAAGGATTGGAAAACACACTAGCTTTAATGTAAGGAATTCAACGAAGGATATGGTTATGTCCTCATAAATCCATAAGGATGAAACAAATGGGCACATCCCGTGGGATGACACATAAGGCATTTAGAGCTTTGCATGTTCGTGCTTATCTTGTAAAAATGTTACAGAAACCAAAGCTAATGGGAGACGCGAAGCAAATTTTTTATTGCCGATAGTTCCGGAGATTTATTTGTGAAATCATCAACAGTTTAGACGAAGTATTTTTCGCCGCTGAACCTCAGCGGTTGAGATACAGTTTTATTTAAAAGATTGCGTGTGCGCACGAATTCCTCACATTTGGGGGATACGATAAATCCCCTTTTCTTAATGTCATTCTCAAAAAGAAATCACCTTTATCACGCAAACGGATTGCTGGACTCTCTCTCTCTCTCTCTGTTCTTCAAATCAATATTAGCGGCACTGTACCCAGAAGACTTGCTAAAAATATGATGAATTATTAAAATTGCTGGAACGAAGTTACAGAAGCAACCTCCCATACAAGGAATGAATTAATTGATTGTTTATTAATGCAACACGTTAAAAAACACGAGTTTTTGACGATGGATTTCTTACTTTTGAATCAAAGTCAAGTGGGATTCACCTGTGTGTGAGCTGATCTAAACTCTCCAAGCTTCTATATCACGTCAAGGTGAGTACTTTGAACCCCGACAAATATAACGTGCATCATTTGCTGCACACAACTGTTTTCAATGGCACCAGGACTTGAATCCACAACTCGACAGAAACAACGTTTGTGACCGTACCACTAGGATACAGATACAAGTAATGAATCCAAAAGCGTGCTTGAAGGATTTTTTAGGCATCGCGATCCATCTTAAGAAATCTTTCACTACCTAATCCCAATGATATGAAAATTCATGACCGTTTCCTAAGAAAGTGTCTTCGTGTATATATATATATATATATATATGGTCACTGTAGCCTAGTGGTCATGGTCAAGGACACTCGTGACCGGCATGTCATGTACTTGAGCCTAGCACCACTAAACACCTGTCATGTAAAATGGCTGATGTACTTTAAATCTGGCGAGGCCCAAAGCACCTCCTACCCCCTTATTGGTGTGGTGTGAAAGTTTAAACAGGGGTGCCAGCTCAGGTCAAGTCAGTTGACCGTGGTTCAAAATTACAATGTACGTAGCCAGTAGTGGATTTTTTCTTCGAGTTTGAACGGTTCATTTGTATCGGAGTTTATTATTGTTGATGATGTTTTTGGAAAATTGCTCCGATATTCTTTTTTTTTTTCATCTTTACGTTATATGTTATTTTATTACATTTATTTTCTGCCAACAGCGCTAGTGTTGATTTATAATGCACACACACAACTTTAATAAACTTCACTCACTAATACATGATACCAAAATTTTCATTAATTTAATGGTAACTTCATTTTGAAACGGATTCCTTAAAATAAGCGCAGACGAGTTAAAATTTGCTCCCAAGATATGGAGGAAGATTTTGAACATTTATTATAAATGTAAGTTCTAATAATTTCCCCCAAAAGTGCCTTACACCATTAACATAAAAATAGTTATTTTAAAATTTGTTTGTCTCTCTCCTCCCCGCAAAGACTAAAACATTTTAAAACTGATGATATTTTGATGAATTACTTTGATTAAGAACTCAGAGGAAATCAATCAAATAAGTTTTTAAAAGAATAATCTTTGAAATTATCAGTCTTTTTTTGGAAGCGGTGGTGCTTCAGGATTCCCAGTTATCTAAACACAGAAATATTTACTGCACGCCCACTGTCGTTTCTCTTCATAAACGTCCAGGCCATTTCTATTTCCATTTAGCTCCCCATAATTCATTTCGCTTCCATTATTTTCGCTTGCCTTCTGATCCATGTGCGTTGTCTCCCTTTTCTCATGCCCTGCGGTTTGCCAGAATTCCAGATGCATTTGTTCCTGCTCAGCTGTACCGATTATATGTGGTGAGGGAATAATATTCTGTCGAAGAACCATTCTTCTTGATAGGAAGTTCTTATCCTAAGATGAAAGAAAAATAATTCGCACTTTTCTTCCGAGTGAGTTTTGGTTTTCACTAACTGAAAGTACTGATGTGTTCAAGTACTTTCAATTATTGAAATGTTCAAGTACTTGTTGTTTTCAATTATTGAAAGTTAGAAAAAAATTAATTTCAAATTTATTTAGTGAAGAAATCCTTGGACAAGGGGTCAACGAATCCATGGCATGCGTGTCATATATGGCACGTGGTGCATTTCTCAGTGGCACTCCACACGACTCTATAAATTTGTCAGTTTTCAGTAGATGAAAGTTGATAAATTTGTAATGGATCTTACTTGACAAACATCTTCAGAATTGTGAACAATTAAGGAATTAAGAAAAAATCTGAAAGATAACTCTAAAGATAAATTTACAGCTATTTTGTAAATTATTGCCTGTTATTGCTGGACAGATTTAATTGTTTGAGGTGAAAAAATTGCATGTACTCTGCTTTTGATTTTATATATATAAAAAAAAACATTTTCTCATATGAAAAGTATTTCGAGTACACAAAGAAATTGTTCAACAACTGATTGCTTAGAATCGTATCAAATTGAAAGTCACAAACTATAGCCCTGATTTTACGATACAATGTAGAGTGGTGCTAGCCCTAGGTTCACATTAAAAATTTTATTTATCTTTTTTATTTAATAATGATGAAGTCAAATACTAAGTTACTTTTTAATATATACATATATATATATATATATATATATATATATATATATATATATATATATATATATATATATATATAATTCCCCCTCTACTATCCTTTTGTTAACTCTTTGTATTAATATTTAAACAAACTTTAATTCTTTACTTTAAAACTAACACAGTAATCTTAATCGTAATCGGCTAGTCCGAAATACCTGTCCCGCCCATTCTATCCAATCAGAACTACTATTACGCAATAACCACCGCTAGTATTAAAGCCAAAATCTTGCGTAATCGCGTTCTTCTCTTGTCTACCTGCCTTCATCATGTAATCAGCTTCCTACAGCGCTGTCTGTGTTTTATCTTTGTTTGTATTTGTGCTATGATGTTTGATTCTTCTATGTGTAATGCCGTCCCTACTGAATCTTTATGTGTTTCCGGATGTGAATAAAAAGGAATAACGATTTACATGAATGCCTCTTCGATAATACCGCGTACTCGACTACGCTCCACGCAACACAGAAAACTACACCACCGGCCACGCCCTATCCTTTGGTTCGCTACAGTAATCACATCCACTCGCCACGTCTTACAATTATTTTTTCCACTAACCAGAAATATTATACGAGTATTTCATATATATATATATGTTTACAAATACATAATATATGTACAATTTTAATTTTTTAAAATTTTTATTGAAGGAATAATTACATGTATGCTGTTTGTTTATATGTTAAGTAATATCTTTAAATGTAGCAAAATCCTTACTTATATTATAAACGTGAAAGTCTGTATGGATGTTTGTTATTCTTTCACGGAAAACAACTTAACACAGAATTAATCTCATAAAGCATTTTTATGAGACTTTACAATAATATAGCGTTAACATCAGAATAACACATAGGCTATAATTTATAAAGATATTATGAGAAGTTTCCAAAATATAACGATAATTGTCAAGAAAGTAAGAAAAAAATCAGGCATCTGCAAAAAAGCCCGCGACAGCATACATCTCTCTTTTTTGTGTGAAGCAAAACTTTTCCTGTTTGTTTTGTCTACGCCATGCCTCAGTTAGCGCACGCTTTTAATTTATTCCTTTGATCAATGTAATCACTATTTTTTTAATTTCATAATAAAACTATGTATCGAAGGGAGAGATGGTGGCAAGATTTTAACATAAAATAAATACAACAGAAAGTAATATTAACGTATTACACTTCCAGATATAAATTATTTACACTATTTTAAGCGTTCATTACACAAAATTTGTAACAATGTGTTACTTTAGCTGAGCATAGATCAACTTAGGAAGGTGTTTTCAAAAATTGACTGACAAGAGAGTTAAGGGGAGTAATAAATAAAGAAAAATCCTTTTCATCATCGACTATATCTATAGACTTAAAATTCAACAAATATGTTTTGTTATGTTCAGCTGAGATATTAACATAAAATTAATGCATTAAAAACTTCTTTATCCTTCAATCTGTATTGTTTAATTTTTCAATTTCACGCCACAGCTAAAAAGTCACCGATCCCTGCTGCAGACACTGGAAGCGTCTAATAGGAAAACGTGTTCAGTTTTCCACAGAATTAATGTTGTACAAAGACTGCAGGGAAAACTTAACTGTCCCTCGTACTTTTACTATCTTTAGGTGTAAACCTATCCTTTTTAGGTGGTAAAACACAAACCACTCTGGTTTTGATCCGGCACTTCACGAAGACTATATTGACATTTAATTTTAATCCAAATAGAACGATTTCGTCGTTGCCGTGACTATGTTGGCGGAGTATAAATTTTTGGGTGAAACGCATTGTGTCATTAGTTTGCAAATAAGTTATTTGTGTTATCAATAAGTTTTATATAAGCTCTTACTGCTGTGTCACCTTTTTTCAACTGTTGTCCTCTGCTTTTTACAAAAAAGACTGTACGTAACAGAAAGAATAATTAAAGAAATAATACAAATCAATGATAATTCAAATTCGAGATTATTTAGCATCGAGGTCTACAGAAAAACTCCGCATTATGAAGACATGAAATGTAATGAAATGGTACTGAGAGAAAAATGGTGGCTTCACACTTACATTAAAATTTTGAACAATTCAATTGTATTTTCAGTTGTTTCTATTGTGACAATAGCAATTAATTAGTCATATATAAGTAGCGATAGGTAAAAAAAAAATTTTTTTTTCAAGAAAATTTTGCTTTTGTTTATACAGAACTTAATAAGAAAACTTTCGTTGTTATTTTCTATTCTTTATTTATAATGAACTACGAGGCGTGTCCGGAAACTAAGTAATCTTTTGAAAAAACAGAAACTATTCAGAGCATGTCAGAAACTATTTTCCTACATGGTTGCCATCCTTGGGCAGACATTTGTTATATCGGGAAACCAACTTGTCTGTACCTTCTTCAAAGAAATATGCCGTAGCTGAACAGCACTTTATGGAAATTCACCACAAAGCAATCTTATTGTGAACCGTCTGTTTTTTCACGATTTTTTTCTCATTCACCTTTTCATCCAAATCATCTCTGACATCAGATGGCCGCCATTTAGTGCTTCGTCATGAACATTGATGTAATCATCAATGAATTGTCGAATCGCCTTTCTCACCATTCTATCACTTATTACATTTGCACCAGAAATCTCAAAAAGTTGACGATGAATTTCAACTCACTTAACATGCCTTTCGCTTAAAAAAAGAAAAGAAAATCAGTACGCACACTTCACAGTCTCTTGGTGGGATTAGCAATTTTCTTTAACATTTTGAATGCTCTCTAACATGTGTAATTTTAACACAATCCAAAAGTAACGGCATCACAGGACCGATGATCAACCAAAGACATGAGTGCGCAAACATTGAACTCCGATACATCAGAGTGGTTCAGGTAGAAATGAAACGGTACTTAGTTTCTGGACATGCCTTTTAATTACATTCCGAAACATATACCAACAATGATACGAACACATACATACACAGAATGTTTACTTTATTTATTGTTGCAAGTGGTTATTTTTAAAAACTAGCCTGATGATTTTTTTTTCATTTTCTCATAGATATGAATCTTTTTTTAAATGAACCTTTATTAATATAAGTCATTAAAATATGATGAATCACCAAAATAATTACATGAAATTTTTGTTTACTTTTCAAAATACAGGAATCACTATTAAAATTAAGTTTTAGAAGTGTTACGAATCAGTAAAATCAATATTAATGTAATTTTAGAAGTGATATGAATCATTCGTGAATCTCTTATGAACTAATCAGAGAATTTTACGGTATATACTTAACCTTCAAAATACATAAAATAGTTTTTTTTTTAAAAAAAAACTTAATGTTTATATATATTAAAATTCTTAATTGTGTCTATATGGAAACTGAGCAGAAATATTTTGTAGATTAAGTGATTTCTTGGTAACATCACAAGCTGAAAGAACACGATGTGTGCTGGTGAAAAGACCTCGTCATTTTGAACCTCATTTAGATGAAATGTATGACACTTGACCTGGTACCCCACTCTCCAAGTTTCCAACCCAGGTCATCATGAGGACTTTGAACTTCAGCAGATTTCACATGCATCAGTAATGATTCTTCAGTTGCACCAGAATCAAACCGCTATGCTATTGTAGAACAGCCGATGAATTATGCTTAATTTTAGTTGAAATTATCTAAGTTTTAGTACTAGAATTCTTATTCCGTAACGATAAAATTCGAAATATAAATCTAGACAAAAAATTAAAACACCACAACCATTTTATTTCCTTAAATGACATAATTTCGATATTAAACAAAAGTCCATACAATCGAAATTTATTCCGATAAAAATATTAATTATACAGAATGTTCCAAAAATAGGGTCCAAACATGCACAACTAGATTTCTCGTAGGGAGTATATATAAAAAAATATCCTAATAACTGTTCCCGTACAATCCATAGTTCACGAGAAAATACGAAAAACAAAGTATGCCGGTGCAAGGAAAAAACATTGCAGTTGAATATATCGATACCAGAATTTGCAAATATTTAAAAAGGCAGTATGTTCTAAGTGTTCACCGTGCCTATTGAGGCAGGCTTGAGTGCGCATTGGAATGGACGGGTGCCCACGCCGCAGCAGCTCGGTGTCCATCAAAATAGAAGAAAAATGCAGAAAAGCCACTAAGTCCATTTCTGCAGTCATTACGCATTAATACACCAAATATTTGAGAGTACCCATAGCGAAAAAATATCCAGCAGTATGAGATATGTTCATCGTGGTGGTCTTAGAACCAGATTTGTCGGATTCAGTGGCCAGAGTATATTATGTCTTGTCAATCTCGAAGAGGAGCACAGAAATCTGCCGGAGCATCATTATGGACCCTCAGGCATCATTCATTCATCATCATTTATCGCATTTTTCTCCTTAACTATGCATTGTATTGGTACAGTACTTAAGGCATTTTTTATGAACTCCCGACGAGAAATTTGACTGAACAGAGTTTGGGCTCTCTTCTTAGGCCAGCCTGTATTAATTTCACAGTATAAATGAAATGTACATAACTGATGCAAAACAAAAAAAATGGAATATTGATATACAGTCGAACCTCTATATAACGAACCGCTATATTACGAATTTTTCTATATAGCGATTTTTTTCCTGGAACCTTGAACATTTCACAATTTTCTTCTTAAAATGACCTCTCTATAGCGAAGTGCAGTTTCTATTTAACGAACCTTATCCCTTGTGATTCAATTTTTGCTCTCCCTTTTTTTAAAGTATTTCTGAAAAAAATGTCCACTTATTCTCTCTTCAACACATTTTATGGTGGTGATAAATCTTGAACTGGTTTTATTAGATCGAGAGCAATCGAGTTCTGAATGCTTCATCCAAGTGAAACCTTTTAACCCCCATTGCCCAGTAAACTAGAAACACCTTCGATATCCTCTTTCACCCTCAATGGAATCGTCCAGTGTCCCCTTGTTCTAATTATGAAATAATGTACGTTAAATATCACTTGTATGATTTAAATTATACAGCATTCTTAAAATTCATTAGTTTTAGTATAAAATTATTTTCTTAATATTGAAAATACGCAGTGGATTATTCGACATTCTTTTTTCTTGTTTCCTTGCAGTTTTTTTCTTTCTTTTTTGATGGGTAAGCTATATAAAATAAACATGTATCAATTTTTAAAAAAAGGTGTGAATTATTACTTTTTTAATATATAGTGTTTATGAGTTTAAAATTTGTTTTATGTGGTTTTAAGTATATTAAAAGATGAACCTCAATGTAACGAATTTTTCATATAACGAACTTTTTTCCTGGATTTTGCGACTTCGTTATACAGAGGTCCAACTGTAGTCATTAAATTTTCTGTAGTAATAGCTTTTTGGCTTGACCTTTCCTTTTTAAAATTATTTGTAATGAACGATAATTAAAAATTTCCTTTCAAAAATCTTTAATTATTCAATAAAAATATACCATTCTTTCTAATTATTAATTTTTTAAATTATTAAAGATATGTTTAAAACCAAGCATAATAAACGAGATTTCTGAAAAGGTTTTATTCCCTTAAAAATAATAGATATTTCTTTAAATTAGTTAAAAAAATGAAACAAAGTATTTTAAAGACAACATAAAAAATGGAAGGATAAAATATATGCACATTAGTAAATAATGAACATTATTAATTTAAGATAATACTTTAATTGATATGAAAAGAAGAAACACATGTTTAATTTATTCATGTTTGAAAATACATTGAAAAAAATGACTTTAAACACGGAATTCATCGCTTAATACCAAACACTTAGAGAAAAATAACGTCCAAAAGTTTGCAAGCATTTTTTAAAGATTCCAGAAAATGGATTTAGTTTGGCAAGAAATAACAAAGAAAATACCCTATAAAATTATTGTTTAGATTTAAGTTTTATTTTGAGGATAGATCCAAAAGAAAGTTTTAAAAAGTGTATTGGATAGACGGTGTTTGGGGTTGAGATTGATTTTATGTGTTGTTTTGTTCTCGTGGAAGATCAATAAACTATTGAAGGAAGCTTCTTCTGTTGTGTGTTAGCCATGAACGAATTTATTCTTTTCTGCTGTTGTGTATTGTAAATTTGTTCTATAATTTCTAGGATGATATTTATGTTATGAAAAAAATCCCTATTAGAATTGGAGCATTTTAATTTGAAACTAATATTAATACTTAATTTATTTTTAAATTGACCGTTAAAGTATAAACTGGGAATTTTAAAAAAAAAATAAAAAAGGGTAGTATTGTTATCTGTTTATAAACATATTTTATGTGTTTCACGTTTACTTTATAAGCATGGAAATTGAATGCTTGACGATGATTATAATATGAAGGTAGATAAAAATTATCAAAGACATTCAAAACATTAATTTTAGATTAACAAATGTAACAGAAAATTCATAGGAAAACTAAAAGAAATGCAAAATAAATTCACATGAAAAGTACATGTAAGGAATGGAATGGAATATTTTTCTAATACAAATTTTTTTTAGATAAATTAAAACATTTTTTTATGTTTGAAAAATTTAATATTTTGATTAATTTATAGCTAAAAAGAATAAATATGGTCATGTCTCTTATATTCCCAAACCACAAATAAATTTGTATACGCTGTAACAGTTTTTACAAATTTGAATGCGACAAAAAAACATTACATATAAATGGGGCGAATTTTTTAATTGACGAGAGGAAAATTTAAAAGATAAACAGCTTTAAAACAAATAGTTTTTATCCAAAAATATTAGCCATATGGGATGTTTTTTCAGGCATAGCTATAGAATTAAAGTAATTGAATCACTACTTAGTATTCAATTTATTTACTGAGATAATGAGATTTATTAATCATCAATGTCAAAAGGTTAATGTCAATGTTTATTTCAGCCATTTTTAGAAGTTTTCCTCAATTATATATATATATATATATATATATATATATATATTCATATTTATATATATATATATAAATATATATATATATATATATATATATATATATATATATTTATATATATATATTTATATTTATATATATATATATTTATATATATATATATATATATATATATATTATATATATATATATATATATTTTTATATATATATATTTATATTTATATATATATATATATATATATTATATATTTATATATATATATTATATTTATATATATATATATATATTATATATATATATATATATTTATATATATATATATATATATATTTATATATATATATATATTTACATTTATTTATATATATATATTTATATTTATATATATATATATATATATTTATATTTATATTTATATATATATATATATATTATATATATATATATATATATATATATTTATTTTATATTTATATATATATATATATTTATATTTATATATATATATATATATATATATATATTTATATATATATATATATATTTATATATATATATATAGCGTCTATTATTTCTACTAATAATGATAAATTATAGTGATGCATTAATTAAATTACAGTAGATATTATTTTAAATGACATTCACTCAACTGATTTTCTGTTTAAATTAAGTGCTCATCCGATATACAAATTCATCCCAATATTAATAATTGTTTTATAGTAAATATTACATACAAATATATAAACAAGCATTTTAATTTGTAAAAACAGCGATAAAACTCTATTATTTAAAACAGAGTAACATTTTAAATGTATAATGAAATGCATTTTTTTATCATCTTATGAAATGAAAATATAGTGCTTTGTATATATATATATATATATATATATATATATATATATATATATATATATAAATATATAACTGTTTAACCGAGCATTTGTATACCTGTACGAAAAACTGTTCCCATGGTGTCAAGTTGAAAAAATCTTTAATGCGTTATACTTTTATGTAGCCATATGAAATTGAGTGCAATTTACTCTTCCGTAAATATTTAGTTTGCAGTTTCTTTAGCGTATGTATCATAAGATCATAAAAACTACTAGCATACCATTCTTAGATCCTCTAGGCATCTTGATCATCATATATTTTATTGATAAAATTACTGTAATTGTTATATATTATTGTTACTTATTATACATCGATCTCAACTGCAATATTTTGTTTAATTCAAAATATTCCATAAAAATAAATGCAAAATACGGCTACATAAAACTCTTAACGCTTGTTACTGCAATAAAAATCACATCACACATTATTTATTATATAGAAATCTGTACAATGACTATTAACTCAAATTCATTCTTATGATATTTTAATAATCATAAGCCAAATAAATACTAGGTTAGATTGCAGTTATATGAAAGGAAAAAGATATTACTAATTAGATCCTTCCTCAGTGGAAAAGTTGTTCTGTAATATAAAAACAAGCAATATAAAAAAATTTAGTCAATTCCTACTTTGCATGGGTGAATATAAAGTATTTTTTTAACGATTGAAAATTTTAAAACGACATATATTTAGAGAAATAGAGAAAAAAAAGTAGAAATTGAAAAAAGACCATGATTTGTCTCTATTGTTGTAACAATGCACAGCTGGTTTGGCTGAAAAACCGGTTTTCGACTCCAACTTTTGTCCTTGTTTTAACAGTTACATTGTTACAACAATAGAGACAAATTTAAGTTGGCACCAAAAAACCAGTAATTATTTGAATTTAGCATAATTAATAAATTAATATTTGAAAAAACTTTGTTAACATCAAGTATCATCCACTACAAGTTTAGAAAAATTTATTTGAACTTGATTGGATGAATAGAAAGTATCTTATTAACGATTGGAAATTTAAACAAGAAAATAAACATATATATAGTGAGCTAATAGTAGGAATTGAATTAGGAAATAAATAATTAAAATGTAATTTAAAAATATAATATTGCCACAAAGAAATTGAAGCTCCCAAAAAAATGGAAAAATATTTTATTTTGGATCGACGCTTTTAGACTCAAAATAATTATTTTTCTACAATATAAATAACCAAAAGTGGCGTTTACTGGTCAGTAGTACATATATTGCAACATTTCATCATCCCCGTATCGTCAAATCAGTCTAATCAAAGCTATTTTCCGTCTTTTGCTTCATTGTGTTCGACACTTCCGATAGAAGGCTTTTTTTAAAAAAGAATAAAAAAAGAAGGTGTTAAATGTACCTAATGTTTTTAAAAATGTACCATAACTCATCACATATCGCAATAATTTTTAAAAGTTACTATAATACCTGTTTCACTTTAAAATAAATAAATTTGACATTCTATCGTAAAATAGCTCAAATATACCTAAACTTCATTACATTTGTGGAAGTTCTTAACTTAAAAATAAACTAATTTTTTTATTTTACTTTTTCCTTTATCTATGTTCTAGAGAACATATTTTTCCCATAGATACATTTTGAAATTCAGCAAAAATTTTTTCAATCCATCTTAATAAATTATGTATGATAAATATCATGAGAATGTTTTTATTAAACTACAATTAGTCAAAATAAAATTATAATGTCTTTAGACCAAACAAGATTCTGCATCTCTGCAGCAAATCTGTAACCTATAGTTACTTTGCATTCTATATGCGACCCTTCAGAACGTCTCCGAATTTCGTGAGAATGTTTCCTCCGAATTCCCCAAATTAAAGAGAGAGAGAGAGTGCGAGTAAATGCCTTTTACGTATAGAGCTGGAGAAGCTGATTTTAAAGCGGCGGTATAATGTTTGACTGATGAATGACGAATTTCAGAAATTTGCTCAAGAGTTTGAGCAAAGTAAGTTAGTTTCTAAACAGTAAAAGTGTAGCGAATTGATATGCGATTGGATAACGTTACGCTTAAACGTTGTAATTTACTGTTTGCAATATAGTAATTTTGTTTTAATATATATAAAACTTATAATAAAAAATTACCAGATTTATACAAGATAATGTAACTATATTTAAAAAGGTATTCTTTAAAAAAACATTTAATAAGAGACATCTTTAAATATGTACATTATTTTGTTTTTAAATAATGAACAATACAAATTGATTAGAAATTTAATAATCAACTATATATATTTAAAAATAAAATAATAATAATGTAATATAGTAGCTCAATGCTATAGGAATTGTAATTTTAAATCAGTATTATATAATTGAAACTCAATTATATATTGATGAATCAATGTATACTTTAATAAAAATAGTAATATATCCACAAAATAATTATATGACTTGGTGATTCCCTTGCAGAGAGAGAGAGAGAGAGAGAAAATATATTTCACAACTACATTTACAGATGCGCACTCAAGTTTATATTACTGCTAATGACAAGTAAACCAGTTTACCAAAACTGAAATTATTTTTGAAAAAAGTCGCAGGTTCCTTATCATTAATTTAAAATTGCAAAAAGTACAAGAAATGCGTCTCTTTCAAAACACTAGTACATTGAATAAGTAATACTAATATAAGTATATTAAGTATTTAAATAATTGAATGAGTAAATTGGAAAATATGTAATAACTGAATATTGTAATAGAATATATATATTTTAAAAACAAATATAATTTTAATTTGCGTCGCACAGGAGTGTGAATCAATGCATTCACCAATTTAACCGTTACGTCATTATTTTTTGATCTCGTACAAAACAGTGTTTCATGAAGTTAAACAAATATTTCAAAACTAAAAGCCAAATTTTAGCGAAACAGTTATTCACCAACTTTGTCCTAAAAAATCGCCAAATTAGTCACTTTTAAACTGTCACCAAAATTTTCATTGTAAATGATTGAATGCTATTATACATATTACATCTTTACAATGTATTATTAGTTTGCGTAAAGATAACAAAAACTAAAACAGAGAAAAAACTAGATTGATTTTCAGGATACATTTAATATAAATCAAGTAAAATAATAATGCATAATAACATTTTAAAACAATAACTATATAACTAACTTTACTATAACAAGTAACTATTAAACTTAAAAAAATATTTAAAATATATCATAAATAATTTTAATTTCTGATGTTATTGTTTACATTATAAAACCTACTCATTCATCCACCGTTAGATTAAAAAAATATTTATAATTTTATATTTCTTTAAGTTGAAACACAGTATAGGCTTTTTAAAATTAATATAATAAGTATATATATATATATATATATATATATATATATATATATATATATATATATATATATATATAATACCTAAATCATCTCTCTATTATGTGAACCAATTCTTTACTATACTACGAGACTTTATATATCGTATCTGTGATAAATAATTTATTAACATTTCGTCATTTTTCCAAGCTAATAAAATTTAATTAGTACTATAAAATAAGTCTTTGTATATTACATATATAAAGAAACATTGGATTAAAATTTTTACTTCTTCTATAAATTTATTATTAAATTTCAAAATGTAATCTGTATTCGAAAGAATTGAAAAAATTTAAGAAAATTTAAGAAACTCTTAAAAATCGTTTTCAAAGTTTTACTTTCATTTATATAATTACAGTAAATTTATTCATTTTAGTTACATTTAAATATGCACTGGATTAGCACTGTCATCTCATTTCGAACTCATTAATGTTAAAGCTTCTTCATGGTCGGGTTTCATGATTGCTTTTCCGTTGCTATTTACAAAGCTCACATAATATCATAGAAAACAATTTAATTGTCTTGTACATTAGTGGTCGAAAAACGCGACACACAAACAAAATTAACTAAATTCTTTTTTGCCCTCTCTCTCTCGCTTCTCCCAAACTTTTTGTTCATAAAAATGCCATTGAAAAAGTTTAAGAACGCGTAAGTAAAAGATATTGAAAAAAGTTCATATTATCAAATATCTTACGCCAGCTCTGTCATTACGGCGATCAATAACATTCATTAGAAACTGAGAAAAAAAACGGAACTTAATACTAGATAAGTTCACAAAACTGTGTAAGATAGAAGTATAAAGAAAGCAAAACTAAAAAAAAAAAAAAACAAATAGAATGGAAAGAATTATGAAAGAACTTTTCAAACTTTGGGGGAGGGGGGAGGAATCTTGTTACCCTTTTTCTTCGAACTCAATAAAAAAGCACAGTTTAGATGAAAGTTCCTTTACACACAATCGTCTGAGAGTCAAAATCGATTTTTCTAATCGATAGATTACATTGGCAAAAAAATTTTTTTTTCTGGATCATTCAGATTAAAGAGACATACAACATTGCCTATGCGGAAAAAACTATTTAGGATCAAAGTTTTACGTTCAAGAAAGGATTTAATAGTTTAACAAACAAATGTTGTCTTTTTCCAAGTCAAGAAAGCAAATTAAACGGTTCAATAAGAACCTTGAAATAAACAAACGATTTATTTTTTGGAAATAGAATAAATGAACGCAAATTAATTTTGAGATGAAAGTAATTTTGGTACATTTCTGTTTCGCCGACGCAAATCTCACCAAGTTGGAGTTATTGACAAAACCACACAATATAACATTGGTTTCAAATCCATGTTTGATGCATAAGGAAAAAGGATGCTACTGATGCCACGGCTTGTTTTGAAATAATGGCCGTAAAAGGTTACCAGCGGGATTATTTCTTAAGCGGATTTTATTGACAGCGCCTGTGAAACGGAAAAGTACCGCAATTTTTAAACATAAACGTTCCATGGAGATTATTCTAAGTAAACTTTTGTAATGAGATAAGATTTTTTAATCATACTTTTTTCACTCGTCAAACTTCCAAATTAAGACTTTTCAACAAATTCCATAATTTTATTTGTTTCACATGAAGGGATTGTAACCAAATGGTCAATCAGATTCAATGAAAATATTTGAGGTTGAAAAAAATTCAGCATTACAATGTGTTTAAAATAAAAATGCTCAGTATTTGGAAAGAATAATGCTAGAAACTGTCATGGTAACATTAAAAATAACCACCAGAGTCCAACAATGGACACTCTGTAAGGTGTGTCCGTTCTAACTTTACTTCTCTTCCTTCATGTCAAATTGGCATTTTTAAATTAGTACAATGCCGCACTACGTCAATACCAAATAACGTATAAATAGTTAACAAAGTAGACAATTATATATAATAGAGGATGAAGATAGAGAATGATTGATACATGTGTACGATATTGCTACAAAAATTAGTGCCAGAACAAAAGTTACTAAGACTCGCCTCTCGTACTGTTCAAGATTACGAAGGGAATTACATGTTGCCATGTCCGAGGGGTTGAATCTCATTCATTTAAGTACAAGTTTATTCTTATTATTTAGCTTGTTTTACCTGCATTTCTAGGGTTTAACTAAAAAAGTTATCCATTGAAAGATCTTAGAATAACCAACCCGAGTTTGATTTAAGGACTTATCCACCTTTTTCGCGTTCGAATGCCTCCGGGTAGATAATACTGGACTTGAACTTCACCACAACCAACATGAGGTGGAGGTATCTAATGTTTTTCTATACATGTATTTTTTTTACCTCATGCGATATTTTCTATACACGATTGTATTAAAAGAAAATACGATAATTTAATTATAATTATTAAAAATGAATTAATTACAATACATTATTTAAATAATTAAAGATGCATCCCCGTTGCCGTCATTTATAGTGACCAGATTTTGCCACTTTGTAATCGTATTGGTAACTTGGTTCAAAACTTGAACGACTTTTTTCTCACATTTTAAACCGCTTAATTGAGCTGAAATGTTCTATACACGATTGTTTTAAGTGACAATGCGATAACTTAATTAAAATTCATCAACATTACTTGATTAGAACTAAGTATTTAAAGAATTAAATTTTACTCATAATTCTAATTGTTTACAACGTGAAACAGATGAATACTGAAACCAGCACATTAAACTATCCCCTCGTAAAATTAAATTATGAGAACCAATTATTGAATAAATTCAATTTGACTCAACATTCCTTTGTATCTTTAAATTTAAGGTATGAAAAAGTTATGCTATTTAAAGTGTGTGAATTTTGAAAGAAAACCAACGTTTTTAAAAAACTCATTTTTTGCCGGTGTTATTTTATAATAGTAATTCATCATTGAAATAATGGTTAATAAAGTTATTCATCATTGAATTACTTTATCGGATAGACATCATTTACTTAAATGATGTCTATCCGATAAGAGGTCTACAATTCCTATGTTTCTTCTCCTCTACACTTTTTTATGTTATTACAAATAATAACGATATTGTTCAAATTTCAGGTAATGAATATAGCTTTGACGTTTCTGCACTACGTGTATGTGTTGAAGACATTATTCCGTTTTCGATATCTGTTTCGTCCAGGAAGTTAGAAGAATGGAATATTAGCACTGATGCAGCCTTAGTCTTTGTCTCTTGACTGCCATTCAAGACTACAAGGGTTATCCCTAATAGGCCTCATATTTCTTTTAAATTTCGGGCTTATAAATAATCAATAGATATCCAAAAGAATCATCCTAATATGTTAATTTCTTGCATCATTCCAAAACGTACACGAAAAAAAAGTGTACAGGTTTTTTTTTTCAATTAGATATTATTTATAGTGCCTAAAGGATTTTTAATTTTATTTAACACGTTAACTGTGGAGCTTCCCCGTTTGAGAGCACGTAACTTGGTGTGTATTGGAAATCAAGTGGTGACAAATATACTCGTGGATCACAAAATAAGGGTTGCGGTTAAAATATTGGATAAGAAATATGAGGTTATTTTATAAAATTGCCGCCTTTGTTGCTAACACTTATTTAATTGGTTAATATAAACATATGTTACATACATATTACTCAAAAAACGCAAGACAAATTAAATACATGTAAAAAAAGGTAAGAGTTTAAATTCCTTCTGTGGAGTAATATTCACTGAAGCAGGGTACTAAAAAGACATCTAAAAACATTATCGTCTCGCATAAATAAATTCGTTATACGAACAAATGCGCTGTTTTATCCAATGCATACGGAGACGTATGATTTCTTTTTAAATTGTTCTTATTATTTATTTATATTTGTTATTCTCTAGCCGGCCTCCAAAAATTTTAAACATCTTGAAATTTGAGAACACGTTTTGTTTTTCTCAAAAATTACAATTTAAATAACCTATCATCACTATGCATGACGCTATTTTTTACTCATGACGAATACGCTCGTAAACACCCAAAATCCTGTAACTTCTCCGGAACTTCCCCATTCTTAAGAATGGTCCTTGCTGTGTTGAATTTGCGAAATTCAATGCAGCACCAATGTGAGATTGACGCTCAGCAGTATTTATTCTTCTAATCACTTGCACTTTAGTTTCTAGTGAAATGCCTTTTCTTGTTGCATTATTTTCATGGTTTTTACTATCACCCATGATAAAAACTAAAAATACTAATATTTGTCACTATAGAAATCGTTGTATTATCTAAATTTATTCTTATAATAACGTCAACAAATGTTTGAAACGATAAAGTGCGTTCGTATGACGCCACAGAAAAGATGAAACACAGATAAACTGCTTCGGATATCGGGAAGCCTAGCGCTGCGTGCAATTTCGGGGAATCCCACAGTAAAAAAAAATTAGTGTTAAACCGAAACAGCGTTCAGCGGGTTCTTACTGTACTCATGAAATGTACAAGTGTTTCAATGCCTTAAATGAAGTTAAATATATAAGGATTTTCTATGATTTTTCCATGCTTCTCCTTAATTGCACCATTGCTTGAGATGAACAAACTTGATCGTTAATTATTTATACACCACGTCCTGATAACACTCTTAAAATATTCCCTAACTCTAATAATTCTCATGAAAAAGACTGTTGTTAGTAGACAGTCCCTGATTGAATGTTTTATGGATGTTGTTCATAAATATATTTTAAACAGCATGGGAATAATTGAAAATCTCAGAAAAAAATAAAAACTCCATAATTCTATATCATAATTTGTGATTACAATAATTTTGGACTTCCGATTTTTATATCACGATTTTGAACTTATGCTTAATAGTTTTCTACTATATTGCAATTACTTGTAAGGTATGCACTAAAAGGTTATAAAAATCTTGCATGTGTAATGTTTCAATAGAGAAAGAATACCCTATCAATTACCAGTACATCTTAGCTTTCCAAATAATTACAAATATTTCTTAATGTAATAGATTCATTCAGTAACGATTTATTCAATGAATTTTTCATTTCTAAGTTTTAAACTGTTTTATATAAATTTGCATTAAAAGAATGGAGGTATTTTAAGTATTTAAAAAATCAATTACACATTTTATTATGTTAAGAAAATGTGCTTGTTGTATCATTGTTTTCAAATTATTTGTTTAAATTAATTAGTAAATTTAAAACGTTAAAATTTGGGCCGATTGATATGTTTTAATTGCCAATAGTAATGAAATAATTTTTTCAAATTAATAATTCCATCTGTTTCTCGGGGGAAAAATATTTGCGTTCTTGGATTACTACCATGCGTAAAAATCAAAAATTTGTAAATGTAGTCAAAATGTTTTTAGCATTTGCCAGGGATAGCCAAAGATCTGATGTTTAACGACAATAAATTATTTTATAAAAAGTTCTTACAAGTTCTTGTGCTAAATGAAATATAATCCAAAATGATTTCATTGACTCTAAATATCACATTTTTAAATGTAATAATGCTGAATCGAATTGAAAAATACTAGAATCCACCTAAATTTTTAAATGTAATGTAAATGTTACACATCTTTGGCATTTATAGTACTTGGTTGATTCTTCTTTTCTTAAATAAAATAAATTTTCCATTGCTAATCTTCTTTAATTTTTAACTCATGTTTCAAACAAGTTTAATTGAAACCATTTCTGTGTTTTTTCAATATTTTATAAAAACAAATGTTTAAATTTTACGCAATGATTATTATACAATTTTCGATTTTAATTTTATAATAAAATATTCTGAGTGAAAACCTAGCTATAGGTTCAAAATTATCGATATTTGTTAAAAATAACAAACGATGAAAGATACAAGTGATAAAAAAGAGTAGTGTTAGGTATTCGAATAATTACTAAAAAAGGAATGTATAACCAACCAGAATATAATGGCTGTCAGTAAATTTTACACGGTGTACGATGATTTTAGGCTAATCATAAATTCTTTGGAAAATTACTTTAAAAATATACAAACTCTAACCACATTTCCTGTGTAAACTGATTACTTTTTCTATATACCTCAAGGTGAGATTAACATTATGACACCTTTCTCAAATTGCCGATATTATAGAATTATTTAGTTAGTTAAATAAATTTTAGAGTTTTAAATACATTTGCTTAGAGTGGAACTTTTTACACTTCAAATGTATCTGAAATGATTTAAAATAAAGCTACACTATCTACTATTGTAATAACTATATGAAACGACAAATTAAAAAAAAATATTATCAGAGCTATTAAAGAATCTATTAAAGTTAAGCCAAATGCGTAATAATTTATGTACTGTAACTATCAGGAACTTTGTTCAATAAACAGTTTTATTCCAGCAATGTTGCTTATAAAGCGTAGAATAAATTTTAACGGTAAATTTTCTAAGGAATATGGACGTAAAATAATTCCCTTAACTTAGAATTATTTTAAATAAAAAAAATGTACATGCATAACTTCATAGTTTGGCAACATCTGAAAGTTAAGCAACTAGAACTGAATAGACGCAAATCTAAATTTTTATGAAGTAAGTAATTGGGAAAAGCATTTTTTGGCAAGATAATTTGAAATTCAGTATTGATAAGGCCTTAAAACAATATTTAATATTCTTATCAAACTTTTCAGTTCAGATATTATCAGCTTTAAACTACATTTTCTATTAAGTGGTGAAATAAATTATATACATGGAAAGTTTACATCAATTTATGTGACTTAGAATATAATTACCACAGTGGAATTTATGAATTCCAGAAGCATGTAAATAAAATTCAGTTGCTTTTTTTTCGTATAACGCAATAAAACTGATTGATTTTTTTCTGTATTAAAAAAAGAAAACTAATAATTTATATTTTAAATTGTAAAAGGTGTATTTTCTCTTTTTTTATTTCAATATGGAAATTAATAACAAAAAATAGCTTTTGTAAGCAATAAAGCTACATTTTGTATATAAATACAAATACATAAACATGCGCTTACTTTAAAGGTTAACATGCACTGACAATGAACACAGCAGACACCTAACTGAAAAAAAAACAAGTATTTATCAGTAAAAATTTTTATTCGAATACTTAAATAATTATTAAACATATTAAACATTAATTCATCAATTTCAGATATTAAAAATTTCAGAACTTCAATTAAAATCAAGAATTTTGTGGGATTTAAATCTATATCAAGTCTTTAAAACCTGATAATCTAGTCACACAGAAAAATATTTGTTTTACGTCACGATCACCATGATGTCATATATATGAGGGTGAACATTTATATATTTGACGTCATGTGACCTATTTTGGGACTATTTAGGTGAGCGTAACCTGAATTTCACTTTCAGAATTTTCTTATATCAAAACTGAATTACACTGAACCAGAGTTTTGGTAGTCAATACATTCATTAATGTTCAGAGAGTTTAGAAGTCAACAGATTCATTAATTTTTCGAGAATTTAGAAATACAAATTCATTCAAATTTTTACATAATCCCCAAACGCTATACATACGCTGAGCAATTGTTTTTAATTAACAATATTTCGCATGGAAGAAGGATTATGTAAAGACTTTTAAGGCATGTTTTATGAAAATTTTATGATTAATAAATAATAGTACTTAGTAATGACGTAAAAATAATTGCAAAAATGAGTATTAAAAATGAGTTGTGACTAAACAAGAAATTACTCGTTAAAGTGAAGGAATTCATACTAAATAAGTAGCTTATTTTTATGTAGAAATTAACATACAGGAATTTCATAAATTTATATTTAAATTTGGATGCATAATATCACATGAGCCTCACTGTCTTTTTTATGAAATATTTTAGTATATATATATTTCTTCCCAAGTAACTTTTTATTTCATATAAAGAAAAGCTAGAGATTTTTTTTAATATTAAAACAGGCACAAACACTTATCTTTTGATAACTATTAATACCTACTAAAAGTAAAAGATTCAAGTTAAATTTTAAAATATTTCGATAAATATTTTTTCCTATTGGTATCAGAACAATTCGGTGCAAGAACAATGCTTACATCAAAATTTAAGTATTACAAGAATTCTTCGAAAAAATATAACTCAGAGTTCTTAAAATTCTAACAATATTATACGTCAAATGGAAAAAGATGAAAATTTAAGTCTGATAAAATACAACTCAAACATTTAAAAATTTTTTTAAAAAAATCGGCATTTGGGAAAATATATTAACAAATTATAAACTTTATCTTACAGGGAAACGTTTGCAGTTTTGAAATATATCATAAAGAAACTAATGTTACTGTGTGCTTCTTTTTTAAACAGCAAACAATTTTTGCATCTGAATTTAAGAGCAGGGAAATATTTACTTATTTTGTTTACTCATGATTCTAGTTTCAAAATTCATTAATATCTTACTTATTACCCGAAAAGTCAACTTGTTTCCTTGAGAATTTGAAATCTATATTTATTTTTAAAGATCGATTCACACTGTCGAAAGAATTTAATTATTTTATCAAATGAATAAGACTACTTCTTGTATTCTTGAAATATACGCATTCTTCAAATAAAGATGTAACTGTATTACGACGTTTATTTATCAGGTAGAGCATATGTATTAAATATTTAGATTTTTTTATTCATAGAATTTTAAAAATCAATATTAAATATTGTTATCAATATTGGATAATTTGCGCTTAGTTTTATCTTAAAATAAAGTAAATAACTCAAACCAGCATGTTAAACCTGCATGTTGCATTTATTTTATGATAAAAGCTGTACCATACGCACAAACAACACCGTCTCTTACCTTATGTTAACGTTTAATGTAAATTTGTCGAAAAATTGGTGATACAGCAAAGTTGGCATCCTTTTTGGCGGCCATTGTGACTTTTTTTTAGCGTTGGTGACTAATGGATGCTTCTTGAAATTACTGGAGAAGTCTATTGACGTAAGATTTTCCGAGAAATCAGTAGAATGTAGCCGCATAGACTATAAATAGCGATCGGTTCATGAAACTGAGTTCGTTTGACTTAAGACTAATTCTTCTGTTGAAGTATTTACATGCAAACATGTTGTTTAATCTGCATTCGAAGCACTGTTTTAGTAAATAAATTGCATCAATCTTTAAGAATTGTTTCATTCTTTTGGACTCTCATTACATAAAATAAACGCGAACTCCGTTCTTCTCTACAATATAATAAATACTTTTGAACATATAAATATTTCTAGTTTTTTCGGTTTTTTTTATATCAATAGCAGAAGAAAAGAAATAAAGTATATTGTTTATCATTTCATAAATTTATATCATTTTATTTTTTCAAAAAGAAACATATGTAATATTTTTCACAAATAAATCTTGGATTTTTTTTAAAAAATAAATCGAAAAATCATTTTAAACTATGAGCGGATCAACAGTAGAAACGTTGAGTTATTCCATAAGATTGTTTACTTTTTGACAGCAAGTTCATTGTTCAAAAAGAGATATCACGTTTGTAGATTGATTTACGATTTTGTAAATGTCAAAGTGTGTCCGAAGACATTAATGTCCCATTTAGTTCTGAAGCGAAATATTTGAGACACATTTATTCTTATTTTCGCCAAGGAGAGAACTTTATATTAAAACAAAGTCAATTCTTTTATCATTAGTAACATGTGTTTCTGACTGCGAAGGTGGTATATTTTTTTCTTTGTTTAATTCGCTGAGCTTATTTTTAGAAATCTCAAAAGAAAGAAACAAATTTCATTTATCTTAAGAAATGCGATAAAAATTAAGGTGTTTTTTCGAACACGTTTGACTTTATTTTTAATTAATACGCCATTTTAATTTTTTGCACGGGCAGGTGCTTGATGATGCAACGGTAAATATATTATTTTTTTGCTTGCTAAGTAACAAATGGGAGATACGTATAAAAAAATGGCTGACCTATGTTAAAAGGCAAAAAAAAAAAAAAAAAAAAAAAAAAATCCCTTGAAGGTTTTTTTTTACGCTTTTTGTAACATAATACAAAAATTTAATTTATTTTACTTCTTCGTTTGATATTTTCTTTAGAAAACTAATTAAAAACAAATTAAGTATAATGTACAATAATATAACCAACCTTTACAGATTTTTAATTATTCTTAAATGTACAAAAGTGCTTCTCTAAATGAAAACTTAACCTTTTATAAAGTCATGCTAATAAATTTTTGTGATACTTTAATCTTTCATTTTATTTCTTGAATTCGATATAAATTTTATATTCAGCCTATTTTCATAAAAATATTTTTTTTTAAAAAAAAATGAATATTTATTAAAATATTGTGTTGGAAATCAACAAACGAAACATTCAGTTAAATTTCAATCTTTTTATTTTAGATTTGAAGGTTTACAGAAATTCTCTCTCTCAATCGAGTTTTGTGTTTTTATTTAAATAGGGCTTTTGAAATAAACATAAAACCTTTCCAAGCGAATACATACTTTTTATATGCCCCATATATCATATAAAATGTATTTCGTTTTGATATATGAACTGAAGATTTTCTCTTTTAAAATACTTTAAATCAGTTTCCAGTGTATTTCTAAAAGCTATCAAATGCTATTCTTCACGATAATTTTTTCAAAAACAATTTGGAATATACTGCAGAACCTGTATCCTTATATAATTCTTAAAGCTATAAGTTTTATGTTATCTATTTTTAGCTTTCACGTCATGTCTGAGGATTCTTCAATTAAACAAATATAGTAATCTACAGTAAATCTTTATTTTTATTAGAATTTTCATTCACTTGTTGATATATCTTACATGGCTACATAACTTTTCGAATGGTATACTTACATTAAAAATTTCATTGGTTTCAAAGTTCCACCTATGAAAAGTAAATAATTTATTTTTCATTTAATTAAAACTGCCGGCTGGGTGGCATAGTTGATTAGGCACTGACCTTGTGCGCCCAAATTTGCGGAATCGACCCCGAATCAAGTCTGGTGGATTTCCATGTTGAATAAAAATCCACAACCTCCATGTCGTATGATTATGAGGCATGTTAAAGGTCCTTAGAGTGCTTTTTTGGCGTGGTTGCTCATGGAAATATTAAAATTCCTAATACAATTTTTCATCGCAAGATCTCAGGTTTTTCCCTCTGAGGAACTACTGGGCGTCATAATTACTTTGAGGCAATTGTTATCCACCTATATGGTGCCACACTAAAAAGTGATACTCGCTCCCAGGGAATGTAATAGGTCTGCAATGGTAATTAAAATTCTCCACTTCTTCAGGGTGAATGAACTCATGGACCTGATCTAGCTGTGCTAATCTCGGGGACGAGAAACAACAACAATCTCCAACCCCATTTGAAAGAAAGAAATTCATTAAAACTAAAAATACATTACCTTAATTGTTCGCAGAAGATATAGAAATTGAATATCAAAACAATCTAGTCGGATTTTATCCTAAAAACAAGTAATAAAAAAAAAAAAAATCTTTTAAGTCAATTCCTACTTAGATCAACAAAGAAAATTTTTATTTTAGCTACATTTTATTAATAGTAACAATTAATATAAATATGTATATACGTATGACAAAACCACAACATTAAGTGGTAATTAACTTTTATTAATTATCATTAAAGTATCGCATTGTCATCCAAAACAATCGTGTATATAAATTACAGTTCAACTGAATGTTTTAAAACGCGAGAAAAAAATATTTTAAAGTTTTGACTCAAGTCGCCAAAAGGGTCGCTAAGTCTCCAAAAATGATGCCAACGGGGCTGTATTTATAATTCTTTAAAAAATTAGTTTTAATCAATTAATATTAATTAATTATAATTAAATTATTGTATTGTCATCCAAAATAATCCTGTGTATAAAATTTCAGCTGAATCGAACGCTTTAAAATGTATTTTATTAACGATGGAAAATTCTACCAAGATAAACAAATAAACAAACAAATAAATAAAATAAATAAGAAAAGATTGTGAGTTAATAGTAGGAATTGAACACACACAAGTAATATAAAAAAAGATTTAAGTCAATTCCTACTTAGATCAACAAAGAAAATTTTTATTTTAGCTTCTTTCTATTAAATAGTTACAAGCAATATAAATGTGTACATAAAAAATGACAAAATCACAATAATAAGTGGTAATTAATTTTTATTAATTATCTATAAAGTATCGTATTGTCATCCAAACAATCATGTTTATAAAATTTCTGTTTAAGTTAATGCTTTAAAACAGCGATACTCAACGTGCGGCCCGCCGGCTTTTTTAAGTGGCCCAGTCATGGCCCATTAGACTAAGAAATTAAATTATTGGAGAACAATGCACAAAAATTTAACAGGAAATGCTGTCAATCAAGCAATCAAATGCATAAATTTTGCTATCAATTTATTTTTTATAAGCAGAATGTTAGCAAAAGGTTTGGTCATAGATGAAATAATATAAAAATTATATATATCCCTTAACTCAGTACAAATTCATAGAAATAAATGTTTTTGTGTGTGTGTTTGATAGAAAAGTAGATATAGTATTAAAATAAAAACCAAAAATGAGTTTATATATATATTTTTTATCAATTTTGTTTTTCAATATTGCTTTGGTCTTATAGTGTATTTTTCCATTATCCGCATGTTGCGGCTGGCATGAAATAACTGTCATGTGTATGCGGCCCGCATGGAATACCTGCCATTAGTATGTGGCCCGGCGTGAAAAAAGGTTGAGTAACCTTGCTTTAAAACGGAAGAAAAAAAACCTTTTAAGTTTTGACACAAGTTGCCAAAAATGATGCCAACGGGGTTGTTTTTGTAATTCTTTAAATAATTAGTTTTAATCAATTAATTTTTATTAATTATCGTTAAAGTATCGTATTGTCATCCAAAAGAATCGTGTATATAAAATTTCCTTTCAACTGAATGCTTTAACACGTGCGAAAAAAACCTTTTCAAATTTTGACATAAGTCGCCAAAAGGGTTGCTAAGTCGCCAACGAGGCTGTATTCGTAATTCTTTAAATCATTAGTTTAAATCAATTACTTTTTATTAATTATAATTAAATTATTGTATTGTCATCCAAAATAATCACGTATATAAAATTTCAGCTCAATTGAGCGCTTTAAAATGTATTTTATTAATGATTGAAAATTCCACCAAGATAAATAAATAAACAAATATATAAATAAATAAATATGTAGAGATATTGTGAGCTAATAGTAGGAATTGAATAAAAGCGATATAACAGCGTGCACTTATGTAATATACCGTCGACGGATTTCGCCAAATAAAAAGTCATCGGTAATTCAAAAAAATTCGCCGGTATTCCTATTGTATTCGATCGTGCGTGGGAATGATTTCCACAATTGGCTGTATACCACTGCATTTGGTGACGTTTTTTGATTTGAAGAAGTTAGTGGGTGGTGTAATACTTAAGTTCCAAAAATAGTAATTAATTTAACGCATCAATTAAGTGTACTTCATTTTAAAAAAAGGATACCTTAATTTATAATGTTTTTTTCAACCATATGGAAACAATAGATTCCGAAAAAATAAACAAAAGAGTTTTATTCTTAACGACCAATTTTATAAAGGAACAAAATATTAACATTAAAAGAGTCTAGAGACACATTCCTAAAATTATCATTCCCCCAATTTTTTAAAATTTTAACTTTCCCAGAATCATTTCCACGTTCATTTCCAAAACTCCAATGGGGAAATCATTTCCACATATCTAAACTTGTTGCTTTGAGGCAAACATCTACACACTCATATACGATGAGAGTTTTATATTCGATAGTTCCGAAATCTTTCAATAGAGAGAGAATTCAAGTTTTATCTTCTGCAAAAATAATCCTCAGTAGGAGCGCGTGCGATGGAACATAAAGATTCCTTCTTTCCAGAAAAGAATGATTTCAAGTTCTATTAGAAGAATTCTTAATAGGCAGCTGAAAAGTCCTCGGGCTAAGAAGTCGAAACTTGGAATAAATTGCCCATCATACATTAAAGATTATGTTCCCAAAGCATTCTGTTCTGCGTGGAGTTAGTTCTCTTTCTATTTTCTTTCTTTTTTCCTTCTTAAGCTTGTTATCTGGGAGTGATACTTTGGTGGTAAAGAATGAAACGGAAAAGTAGTTTTAGAAGATGCTTTCATCTATTTTCTCTTCTTTTTTTAAGGGAAGAGAAATTAAAATATTTGTAATGTGTATAGAAATGAAAAAGTATTTCGGATAAAAGCTTTTCGAAAGCACATAGTTAGATTCTGACCACGGTTTTGAAAGGATAGAGCTCTATTTAAGAGTGTGCTGCGAATTTAATGGTCACGTTTTTAGAAATAACATTTGCCCTCTTCTAAATGTCTTGAATTATACAAGTTTATGGAGAAGTACACCGTATGCAGTTAAACAATGATTTGAAAAATCATTGTGAATGGATATATTTTTTCTGAAATCATTTATAGGGAGATATTATGAGAAGTAAGCAGTAATAAAATAATTGTAATAATGAATTGTTCTTTAAAATTATTTAAAAGCTGTGGTTTTTATTAATTATATGAGTTTATATTAAATACCTTGCAAATAATTTACTCAATTTTATGCGGAAACAAATATTAAAGTTAGATATAAGAAATTAAATCTTATTTCAATAAAATACACATTAAAAAAGTAGGAAACACAATACACTAGTATTAGTCTTTGATTATTTTTTGAAATTACTAATTTTTTTATAGAAAAAACATAAAAAATAAGACTTAAAAACTTAATTTTTTTTTCGAAAATATTCAACTTAAAATTAAAAGCAAAAAGGTAAAAAAAAATACTATTTTGTTTCTTTTTAAATCTTTAAAATTATTCGTTTATGAAACTGGAGAGAGTAAATATATTTTTAAAAGAATCATTCATTTCTGGAGAAAAGTTTTTAAATCTTTAAACATTAAGGAATTCCAAACAATTGCTTAGTCACGATACGAAAACTAATGGATATTAATTGTACTGAACTATAAATGAATGTTAAAATTTCCATTTTTATAGAAAGCTATGATAATTGAAAACATACAAATTTGAAACTAACTTGTCATAAGATTTAAACCCCTTTTGTAAAAATCAAGCTAATTATATAAGCGAAATATTTTTAAAATTATCCAAATTTAACATTCTACATAACAAAATCAAATAATAATCCAAATTTGATTTGATTTATTGTTAACGTTGCACTTATAAGCTATACAAAGTTTATCTATAACGACTTCATAATTTTTATCAGTTGCCAAGTAACGAGGAAGACAACTGAGATGGCACCCTCTCTCCAAGCTTAAATATGACGCCACTGAGAAAACAACGAACCTCAATTAATTCTTCTCCAGACAGTGAATCTTAAATGGCAACAATACTTGAATGCGTGAAGACAAAAAACAACGCCGGCCACCGATTCGCAATCATGGCCATTTCGTTACCACGGCTACATAAAATATTTAAAATATATATTATTATAGTTCTCTCTATGTACTACAATAAATCTTTGACAAATACTACATTAAGACGAGATACAATAGCTACATCTATTTTTTCGTTCAAGTAACATCAAAGCACTATGTCAGGGATGGTCAACAATTTTGGCTCATATTGTGGAAGAGAAAGAAAACGGAGTGTCGCACCTTTTAAAAATGATTGCATTTATTGTTTAACTTTGCATCTCACAAAAGGTATACATTGCATCATAAGGATAATACAATATTATTGATTATAATTCAATAAATAAAATAGTTTCAGTTTTATTCAGTATATTTATTGTGCTAATTTCACATTATTTATAGCGGCAAGCATGTTAAATCTCAGAATCGCTTTAATAAGACAAACATACCCTACCACACTTTTCTGCATTTTTTTAAATCAGAAGCAAAAATTATTGTTGAAATTCTCAACATTTCCTGCTAGTTATGTCAGCCAGCATGATCTTCAAGGTAAAAACACTTTGAACACAAATATATGTTGACTCAAATACACAGAAAATGTCCTGTTTATTTGGTTTTCAGACTGTTTTGGAGGTTCACAATGTAACTCTTCGCAGGCCCCATGTGGCCCGGGAGCCATTAGTTACCCAGCCAACAAAACATTCAAATAATAAATTAGATCATTTTGCTCATACACATGTATATATATATATATATATAAATGGATGTGTGTATTTTTGAAAGCGTATCACTCCAACACCGTTCAACCGATCACTATGAAAATTGACACGCATATATATAATTTTGTGGAGAAGGTTTCTGTGCTATCATCTTTGTTGCAGCTCCCTCCCCCCAAGTGGCGCTACAGCACATCAACTTCTGCACCATTCAATCAATCGCCAAGTTGCCAACAAAAATGATGCCAACTTGGCTCTATCGGCAGCATTTCGCTTGTTTCTATTGAATCGCTATTATTATGCAAGGAACGGAGTTGCTTATGAATATTACAATGACAGCCGATCATCCATCCAACATTTATCAAATTGGCCATCTATCAGCGACAGCACCAGCAGGAGTATTCTTCACCTTTTTCAACAGCTTTCGGATGGGCACCCTATTCCTCTACAGTGGGTCCTTTCTCATGTAGGCCTTCTCGGGAACGAAGTTGCGGACGACCTTGCGAAGGCGGCTACAAGCCATCCTGTGGATCCGGAAAACCACATGATCCTTACATCGACAGAGATCTACTCCAGGCTAAAGAATTAATATGTAGAACCTGGGTAGTCCTTCCTGTACACCCATGGTACTTTCAAAGACATCCTGGATCGGCCATACCATTCAAGGGTTCCAGATCATATCAAACGGCATTCTCACGATTTTCAAATGGTCACCTGAGGTGCAAGAATTTTGAGGGTGGCAAAAGAAGCTTCCCAATTTGCCCCAAATGTAACATTAGTCAGTTTTCTCCTCAGCACATTCTGCAATGTCTGGCGTTTTCCTGTGAGGAGGCTGTTGCATCCCCCCTGCTGTTCTTAGACTTTGTACATATTTATGGACTCATGGATCTAGTCTAGTTTCACTTGACCAGATGGGGATTAGTCCCACCACCTCCACAATGTTAACATCAAATAAATATAACAGAAAATAATATTTATGTATTACACATCCAGATATAAATTATTTACATTATTTTTAGAGTTCATGACACAAAATGTATAACAATATGTTACTTTTACTGAGCAGAGATCAGCTTAGAAAGGTGTTTTCAAAAAATGACCAACAAGAGAGTTACGGGGCGTTATACATTAAAAAAAATCCTTTTTAACAGCTATTAGATCTACAGACTTAAAATTTAACAAATATGGTTTTTTTTTGTTCAGTTGAAATATGCAAAAAGTGCAAAAAGCTTTATTTTTGTTTAATTTTCACTTCACGTAAAATTAACTCATTAAAAACTTCTTTACCCTTCAATCTGTATTGTTTAAATTTTCAATTCACCCGTGCGAAGAACATGTATACCAGCCACCAGTAATATATAAATACTTATTACAAAGTCTCAACTGTGTGCACTGTGATACCTATATATATACAAATAAAGTATACTCTACACCAGGACACACAATACTTAATAATAATTGTATCAGATTGCATATATCATTCCAGTACAAGTCAATTTTTGTTATCAGTTGCACCTGTCCAGTTGTGTGAGAGAACCAACTGAGTCACACAATTTCCTCGTGGTCTGTATCAACAACAAAAAGAAAGGCACTATTTATTCCCCTCTTGTTGGTGCACGTCGGTCGTAAATATAGGTTTGTTCTGCGAACGTCTGCTGCTGTTGGGGAAATGAACAAAAAACTTGATAAAGCACGCAAAATGTCAACGAACGTAATAAATTTGTACTTCGGGCTTTCTTCTCTGACAACACAAAAGAATTTTGGAGCCATGAAGAGCAATTAGATTTCTAGCAACTTCAAGCCTAAACTGAGTGTAAATTAAAATTTTTAAGCAGATTTTTTTAAATAAATAATTTTAAAATTATTACGTCATCCCCCCTTCTGTGATAAATCTATTTGTTCTATTCTAATTAATATTGCAGCATTTTTCAAAATAAATATAAACAAGGACTTATGAACCACTGATCTATAAGTTTAAAGATGTTTTTATGTATTAGGATCATTAGCAAAGAAAGAAATATAAGTATTGAAGAGGAATAAAGAATAACAATTAAAACTTCTGATCTTAAGTTGTTTTTCTATATAACATTTACTTTCTCATCCTATAAATATATTTTTAAATGTGCTTTTTGAAGAATGAAATAGTCACGATAATTTTTGCACGCAAAAACGGGAGATATTTCTAAAACAATTCAATAAAAGTCAATGAAATTTGTAACACTTATGCAATAAGCTCTTTAGAGTGTAACAAAAACTGCAGGTTTCAGAGTTTCATTAAATGATATTTAACAGCTATTTTAGTTTAGAATAAAGTAATTTGGACAAAAGAATTATTAATGTCAAATTTTAATGCTTATAAAATATTTGTTTCTTAAAATAGTTCATATCCTGATGTTTGCGGCACTTCAAAGGGATCAAAAAGTACATCAATGAAACTAAAATTACATTATGTCCAACGTATTTTTATTTAGGCTATTTCTTTTAACTTTGAAAATTTTATACAAATAATATTTTTTTCAAAAACAAGGGGTGATACATTTTATTTAATAAATACGACTCCTTAAACCTATTTATGTTATTTAAAACAGTAAAATTCTTCTGAAAACCAACTTTCAAAAAATTAGTCTCCGGACCTAGCACTGAACAGTAACTACCCAAAATAGCAGTAAATCTATGTAAGATTTTTTCCATTATATTAAAGCACGTAAATGAAGTGAAATTAAATGAGATTTTCAGTAGTTTCAGAGTCTTCATAGAAAAAAGAATTTGCAATAAAGCGAAAAAGAACAAAATTAAAAAATAATATTATATAATAATTATAAATACTTACAATATATATAACTGCACACACACAAAAGAAAGAAATTAATTTTATCATTCTGATGAGAGCAGTCCATTCAGTTTTCCCTCATTTTAAGAAAATTATTAATTGTATACTGATTTCCTTAATGCTACATAATTTAAGTTATTTCAAAATAAGATAAAAAACATTCTAAATTTTAATAAGAAAATTGATATCAATATAATAGACATATGATGTTAATGATAAATTTTAAAAATTTTGTAATAAAGATCAAGTTTCTAATTATTAAATAATTATAATTTGTACTTGAATAAAATACCTCTTTTTGTATATAATACTGAGAGAAGTCAGGAAAATTTATCGACAACAGGGAAAACTAATACATAAACAGTAGAATATTAAAATTTAAAGGATTTATATGCATTCAGAATTTTGAAAATGATTATAGATACATGGCTCCACTCTGAAGCTTATCAAATTATAACAGTGGTCTTCAAATTTTTTCGATTCAGGGAAAACTTAGGGTGTTTTTGGAGAACCTCATTGCACTCACACACTTAGAAGAATGTACCATAAAATGATATTTAAAGTAGATCAACATGTTATAGTTACTTTACGCAAACGTTTTAAAAGAAATGCTGTGTTGGTTATAAATAAATTCAAAATACATTTTTAATATAATTTATACATTATAATGATATTAATATGCGATTCGAGTATCACCTACCACTGCATTATATTTGGTAACAGGGATATGTGTCTGCATTTTTTTACACAAACTGTCGAAGCCTTTGTCTTCTAAAATTATCTACAGTCTAGTATTTCATACTCTGCATTTAGTTTATTTTTTATATTTTTGTCACATGCGTTGATACATATTTTGTTCTAAATGACATTAAAATGTTTATAGCTGTGCCAGAAATCTTGTGAGTTCTTTACAAGAAATTAGAATCTAAAATTTAGAAGCTGTTTTGCTTAAATTTAAGTTTCTAAGTCGAATCTGTTTATGTGGCTATAAGTTGTTTCCTTTCCTTCATATATAGAGGACCACAAAAGTGTTCGTACACTTGCAATTTCCAATAAAATTTAATTTTTCGACTAGTAAAAATTAATATATCGGAATTGTAATTTTGTATGATATCTGCAATTTATTGTTAATGGAATGACATTAATTTTTTAAAAATAGTATAACTATTATTTTAAAAAAATTAATAATCAAAAAGCTACTTAAAAATTACGCCACAAAAGTCTTCGTACACTTAACAAAAATCTCAACAAAGCTTCAAATATTGTATTTCTGTCTTAATGATACTTCGTAGGATATATTTAAGTGTCCACAACAACTTTTAAAGGTTTTGGTATAGATTTAATAATTTTTTTTGTATATCTTACTAAGTACCGAATTAAGAAAGAAATACAATATTTGAAGTTATATTGAGATTTTTGCTAAGAGTATGAAGACTTTTGTGGCGTAATTTTTAAGTAACTTTTTGATTATTAATTTTTAAAAATAATAGTTATACCATTCTTAAAAAAAGATTATGCCATTCCAGTAAAAACAAGTTGAAGATATCATAAAAAATTACAATTCCGATATATTAATTTTATTAGTTGAAAACATTAAATTTTATAAGAAATTGCAAGTGTACGATCATTTTTGTGGCCCACTGTAGGTGTTTTTTCCACACATGAAGAAAGGTGCATTTTCCATTGGAAAACTACTTAGTTTTGGGAAAATTGCACTGACAAGTATAAAATTATTTCGTGAGACCCGAGACAGTAAACAATAGGATATTCACAACATAAAGAAATATATATATATATTACTATATTAGAAAAAAAATTTAGACACTATTACAAAAAAAAATTATATATCATCACATATAAATTAATTTTTTTTCAGATGCAATGACTGAATTGAGTTTTAGATATTTGGGATCATACAAGCTTCATAGAGAATGTGAATTAATTTTCCATACATGTTTATAGTTTTATTTTCGATTTGTTATTGTAAATCGTGGAGCCTCGTGGTTCCTCTGAATACAATTTTAAGACCACTGTATTATACAGCATTACATGAAAATCCATGCGATTTTCTGTAAAAAAACACAAATCATTCAAGAAAATATTCAGAAATTCATCACAAAACCTATTTTTCTCCTTTTATATGAACGAACAGAAGCTGAAAACAACAAAACATTTCTTTTAAGGCTCAACTTGTATCACGTTACACGATGACGATTCTTAAGATAACGAACAACTTTTTCGTGGTGTTAAATATCATGAACTGATGAGCCATTCATCATGAGTACAATCCTTTTTTCCCTCGAATGCAAATCCTTTTTTTTTATTCCTTTTCTTTTAGCAAACATCCTGACATGAGTATTAACAACACGACATTTCGTGTCTCGCGCAAACTTGAAAAACACGAACTATTTTCTCATTGCTAGTGCGCCCTCTGTCTGCGAGCAGCGATAACTTGGCAGCTGTTTTAGTTAGAAAATGACTCAAAATGTTCGTTTCATCTTCCAGCGCCTGTGTTTACCGACAATTGTGTATACAGGGCCAACTGGCGTAAAGACAGCCAACTGCTTAGTTAAGGAATGCTTCAAGGGCAGTTCAAGGTCAGTTCTGTGACAGATGGGAAGAAAAACTCGGAATTCTAATGGGAAAAATTTCATTTAAGGCTAAAGGACCTTTGACTTTTTCCGAAATCGACCCGAAAATATTCATAAATTTGATTTTGATTTATATGTAAGATTAATACGGGATTGAGTAAATAATTCCAGCATAGAAATATTCAGACACTTCCACACTACTCAAAAAAACTTTAATTTTTTAATAACTTTGAGTGTAATGAATAAATTAATTTATAAACAAACTTTTAGAATATATCTCTGAGTTCATACTGAAAGCAACTTTTTCATTTATTAAAGAAGTTTCAAACCGTTGCTGTAGAATAAAAATGTCTATTTTTTTTTTGGAATAAAGTGCTATATAAGTGTATATTTAACATTTCAACTTTTTGTTTACTCTCACATTAATTGATTTGCTTTAATAAATAGCTGATCGACATAAATAGGAACATTTTTAAATGAATGCTATTTTGCTTTTTTTAAAAAAATAACTCTCTCTTTAATAAGTATTTAAAATATTATATTCAACATTCTTTTTGTATCATGTAAGCTCAAGCGATGTTTTCAAAAGTCAAAATACCAATTTATTTTCAATGGATTTTGAAAAACTCAATAACGAATAAAAAATACAAAGTAAAGAAATAACAGTTTTAATATAAAATCTTATTCCACTGCAAATGTATTACTTTTCTAAAACCTAATATTTTCATCTAGCGAATGATAAAGCAAATAACCTTTCCGGAATTCATCAACTTACATATTTAATAAATATATTTCTAAAGTGAACTGATACTCCATTGCTTCTAAATTTGCAATTTTTTTGTACTTAGGTAATTAACCAGAGAATGACAGAGTAATAGAGTAACAGAATGACAGAACATAAAGTAAAAGGACTACCGGTGTGTGTTTTTTAAAAAGTACATTTAATACATGAATAATATTCTCTACAGATGCTTTCATCAATGTATTGCCTAAGAGTCACGAAAATCGGCACTCTATAAGCTGGTCGGAAAAACTCCACAAGCAGACCTGGATGGACAGAAGCTGATGAAAATGATGCCGAACAGAGGTTCCAGAACGGTAAAGTGACATTATGTTCCGATGAAAAAAATATTGCTGCTGTCACAGTTAATGAAAAAAATGCCAGAGTATGAGGATGATGTAACCTTAACGTTCAGGACACCATACAAACTTCTAAAATATCACATAGTGAGGAACGAAAGGCCGTCAAAATCACCCTGTAGTATTTTGAACCTCCAGGTGCGTCGGTAATGGACTTACAGTTCCTTCGTCTTCTTCGTGATGAAGCAGCAAATTATAAAGTACAATATAGAAAACAACAGGACACTACATTACAAAAGTAGCCAGTTTTTTCAAATTTGAGTAATTAAATTTCATTACAGACATTTAAGTGTTCATAAAGTATTTTTACGAAGTGCGTATGATCAGGTAAATTACTTTATATTATGTATTCATTAATTTTCATTTTCACGTAGTAAATGCTCTATGCCTTCATAAAGTGCGTACTTTTATTTTATTTAAGGGCAGTTCTTTTTCTGTTGTATTCTCAAGTAAACAATACACATAAATCCAGTGCACTCGCACTTATTCTTTTGTGATCCCATTATCGAAGCTTTAGCTATAAAGAATATATATACAGCTACTTTTTTTAAAAAAGAACAAATTATATTCTTTTATACGTTTTACTACCCATTATTTTTTTTAACTAAACCTTCATAAAAAATATTTTTAAAAATATGTCTAATTTTGTTGTTGTCCATCAAATGCTTTTCACGGACCTCCTGTGGTTTTGAACATGCAGGGTTAACGACTGCTGTTCTAGAAGACATAGAGGACTTTGAAAAACTAACAGTAGGATAGATTCAATCTTTTTATCAGAACTTCTTGCAATTCCTCTTTTTCATAGTGCTATTTTTTTATACGACTGCCTTTTTTGCATATTTTTCTGACACTAAATCATGACTGTTATGGAACATACTTGTGCCCTTCCATCTAACTCTGCAGGGAATTGCAGCTTCTCATATTTAGAGATTGCTTTCTGAAATTAATATTTTACTTTCCGCTTGCTTAACTTTTTTTGCAGTTTATTTTATTCTGGCATATAAGATAGTAAATTAAAAGGCGTATTCTGCAAAAGTCATTTAAATTTATAATACATTTATTTTATTTCTTTAATTTTTTAAGAAACTATTTAGTTCAAAAGTAAAATTCAAAGATGTTACCACAAGTCATTTCATGCTTCGTACATCAGCATACATTCCTTTTTTATTTTATATAAAACTGATAAAATGTTCATGAGTTATTATTCAAGTCTATGGTATGTCAAAAGAAAGATATATGCATAATTCTTTTATAACACAAGGGACAAATATAACTATGTAATGCGGTACTTAATTTCTTTATATACTTGAAAAAACAGTTACGTTAAATTAATGAATATTGTCTTTTAAACTGTTCTCCAGAGATACATTTAAGGGGTAATTTTCATAATTAAAGATGACATGTAGAGATTATAAACGAGGGCTAAATTTATTGCCATATTCTGTTCCTGAATTTATAAAAGTCAAATTCTATGAAAAGTTTGATTTATTTGAATGGCTAGAAGTTCCGCTGGCATATGATTGTAACAGAACTTTACAAAAGACCACAATTGGAATTTTTTAGCAATGAAATTTAAAAATTTAAATGGTAAGGAAAAAAAATAATTGATACAACATTTGATAAAACTAAAAAAAACATAAACACAGTTAAAAATTTCTTTTAAAAGATTATAAATTTCATCCATTTTATTTTCTTAATGCAATAGTTTGAAAAGAAAAGTATGTTTTTATTATTCTGTTTTCCAGCGTTGCAACTAACCACATTTTTTTAAAAAAATAAAATATAATTTAAGAGGAAAAAATTACATGTAATACGAATGTTTAAATGTGCTTAACATTCTAAAAGATAATATTTTTGTTTAATCATGAAATAAAATAGGATTTATTATAAAAGTGCATTCATAATAAATGCAATTTAATTTTAAATATTATATAAGTTTCAATATATATATATATTTCTGTATTATCTAATAATTTCAATATTATTTGTTTCATAATTTTTTAATATTATCTTTAGAGATAATATTAAATGCAACTCCGTATATTTAGGTTGTTCCATACATCTCAGTTTTATGTAGTTAATTTTCATTCTAAATAAAAAGACCTTATATATATATATATATATATATATATATATATATATATATATATATATATATATATATTAAATTTCGGCTTGCGTCACTTAAGTGATTGGACATCAAAATATTTCTGAATAAACTCAACGTGAAATTCTCTGCCATTTTTTTTTAATTTTTACAAAGTGGTCACGTTTAAAATATCGTTTGGCTTACTTTTCAAAAGAATTCTATTTTGCATAATGACTGTCTAGTATTTGTAAATAAACAACGGGCAACGTTCGAAAACTGCACATTTTTTAATCATAAAAGAGCTAAAACTCTTCAAAATATCCCATTAGAATGCTTGATATTTGATAAAGTTTTTTAAAGTGTAAAATCAACTCTAAGCAAACGAACAAACAAAAAACTAGCGTTTAACAAAGCAAATTCAGTGTGAATAAGCACTTATTGTTAGAACAATTATGGAGAATTTCCCCGTTTTTTTTAAATAATATAAAAGAATTTGCAGAATTGATATCACCAGCTTTCTTTTGAATTTTACTCGTAACTGTTCATGAATGTTGAGATTAGCTAAGTTATCTGAAGTACTTCCAGAAAAAAAAATGTTAACCCGAGAATTAGGAAGCTCAGGCCAACTTCACAACACCGATAATAAGTCAGGTATTATCTTATTGGAAGTTAAATTTGATTTGTTATGTTAAATGTTAAATTTAATATTCCTGTTTCTAGGTAATTATTAAATTTAACATTTTTGGTTCCGATGATGATACAAAAATTAATAGAAGAAAATGTAGAGACTTCGGTTGAATGAAAGACGGATGTGAAAGCATTATTATGTGGTCATGTACGTCTACAAACAGTAATTTCTTTATTGTTGGCATAGTAGATTGTAAATTGTTTAAGTACTTTAAATTGAAATTTACAATTAACAGTAAAAAAGAATTGAGTATCAGAAAAAGATGACTTTTTTGAAGAAACTTCAAGATAACGATTCTCTAAGTACACAACTATGGACGGTTTATCTATAACTCTCTGGAAGTTCTATAAAAAACATCTTTCTATACATCACAAAGTTATTGAACACAATTGGAGAAAGCTAGTCGTTATGATGAAAAAATATCAAAATGAAAAGTGTCCATAAAAAAAAATCTATGAGAAATGGAGGAACTTATTGATGCAAGACTAATGATAACGCTTGAATTCCATATCCAGACGTTTAAAGGCTTTATTTTGGGTACACAAAATATATCCTGCTAAGCAGTAGCACTCACAAGATGGCAGGCAGGTCCGGACACTCCGCATAGCATTTGATTTTTTCCCCCCGATTGATTATAATTCTATGCATACAGTACGAAAGACTTAATTAAGTATTTGTTGTTAATAATTAATTTTATTAATTAATTTTATTAATTAATGTTAATAATTTATTCCACAATTTATTTTTCACTGTTTTTGACAATCGACAAAATCAAAAGAAATATGTTTGGTGGCGTATTGAGGTATTATACGAGAATGGTGTGGACTTTCAACCCTGGAACTCCCTCCCCCTTCTTGAAAAATTCCTATGTGCTCCACTGCTGTCTCTCAAGTACTAAATCTAAATTACTTCAAAATTAACACATTCCCTACTTAACTCTTTAAGGCTACACAGTACACTAAAAATTTCATTTTTACCGAAAAATTTTTTTGTATGTTTTGGTGGCCCATAACATTGAGATGCCTGCCACGAAATTTCAGATATGTTAGCAAATTAGTTTTTAAGATATTTGAAGTTTTATGAGCTATGGTTTTTCCTTTTAAAGCATTTTTCACACTTAAGTTGAATTAATTAAAATATTTCTGAGCTTTTAGTTTAACATGGTCAATAATTCCAATTATCATTACTAAAATCATTTCTGCTTGATTATGTTTTGAGTTTTTGAGTTCTCATAATTAATTAATAGATTAATTTCATGGCCAATTTTTACTTTAAAAATAGTTTATATAACTTAAAAGCTTTATCACTATTTTTTTCCTGTAGAGAAAATGCCATGGCAAATGCGTTCTGGGTTTCTGTGAGAAGCAATATTTCGAAGAGATGGAATATTACTGAAAATGATGTATCTAAAAATCAGTCCTCAGCTGATTCTGCACTTAGACTTCCGAATACAAGTATTCTGAATTCAAATGCTGCAGATATAACTGAATATTTCCTTGATGTATACCAAACTACATTATACAAAAAATATTGTAGTGCTATATTTTAGTATTTTAAAGTCGTACGACAAGAGCTAAAACTTCCTAAATTGCCCCAATTTAAAACTGAAAAAATTAAATTTTATGAGCAAACCTGACTATTTTTAGCTTAAGTTAGTAGCATTATTATTTTGTACATAAATGCTTTGTGCTTCAAAACTTTTGTGAAATATTAGGTTAAGATAAAGATGAATAAACTGACGTCTTAACAAATGCTATCAATATAATGCAAAAATATATTTTGAATTTAAAAAAGATTATCAGTCATATTTAATAAAAATAGTGTTTTAATGTAGAACATACATTGGAAAATAACATATTAAAAAATTAGAGTTTTACGGACATTATAAGTTTTTGTTTTATGACTTTACAAACTTTAAATGCGTTTTTCTCAGACTTTTAATTTTGAAGGTATAAGTGTTTTCTAATCCCTAAGGCTTTTATCCCGTTCAAGATAGAGCCTTGAATTTTTTTTGTATATACTCCCAAATGTATGTTCTATAAAAGTTAGTATGGATTTAGGGCTGAGAACTCTAGTTATTTTTCTAAAAAATGCTAAATTTGATATTTTAAAAATTTTCGTGTTTTTTCCAGGTTTTTCTAGAAAAATAATTATTAAAAATCAACAGGGGAATAGATTTTAAAAACCCATACTAAACCTTGTTTATAATAATCAAAGAATCATAAATAACTTAAAATTACTAAAAAATTTAAAAAATTGAGTATTTTATAAGAGTTTGAAAAAACTTCAAAACTTCCTAATTTTTTAAAATTGTAAAATAATGGCTGGTCAAACTGACTTTTTGCTTACAGAATCAGCTTACCAATATAATCTAAATATAAAACATCAATTATTTTTACTGTAACTGTGTCCAAAAAAATTTTTTGAAAAAGGGTACCGTGTAGCCTTAAGCAATCATTTGATCATTTTTGCGAGGTAACTTTGTTAAAAAATTTTTTGATTTTTTTAAAAAATATTTTTAATATTTTTATACTTCCGCAAACAATACATCAGATACTGTTAAAAATATTTTCATGGTAATACTTTAGGTTTTTTCAATGGTAGAGATAACACTATTTTATTGAAGTTCCAAGAGTTCTGATCATTCTTAGTAGCCACTGAATGTACCGCATAATTAATTCAATATTCAATTGAATTCCAAAAGTCACGATGTAGACCAGAAAGTTTTACACTATTCAGTTTTCATGTTTGTTTGTAATTAATAAATGAAATAGCTTTTAAAAGCTTCGAATAATAATTGAATAGATAAAAGAAAAACTTTTAAAAGCTCCTATATTAAAAACCACCTAAAGAAGTTTGTTTACACAATTAAAGCTTAAGGAAGATAACATAGAATAATTAAATCAGATTAAGTCTTTTTTAAAAGTTTTAATCTGAATTTAAGTGAGTGAGTTATATTCTCATTCGAGTTTAAACATTCAAATTTTGATTATCTTCACAGAAATTTCTTCGAATAAAAGGAAAAAAAATCATCAAATTAATATTTTTTATTAGACAAAAATGTGATAAAGACAATAGTTTAAAAAAGAAGAGTGCTCAAGAAGTTTTTTTTCCCAATTTTTTCAATCCATGTTATTTGGCGAGCGAGTGAATATTAACGTCACACTATTCAGCTACTCAGGGGCTTTCGGCGACGGACCTCGTAATTTTGGACGACACCTGAGCTGCCACCCCTCTCTCCTAACTACCATATCACACCACGCCAACGGGAGGACGTTTGAGCTATTGACAGACTTAATGGGCATCGCTCCTCTTCAAGGCGGGTCCCGAGATGTTTGGCAGGACGGTTTACAAGAAAACATACTTCAGGCGTCTATAAATAAGAGTTATAAAGTGATAATTTTACATACGTTGGGCTTTCTACTTCCTTCACGTATTAAAAACTTAAATTATGCTTAAAAATTTATTTCTGAATTCTGTCATTTTTTTAAGGAAGACATTCTTTATACTACTTTAAGTGTAATGCAAGAAATCCATTATATAACACCTGCAATAAAGTTGAATTATAGCAAATTTTAGCTAATATATATATATATGATTTTTAAAAGTACATATATATAAACTTTTTAGATTTTTCTATCATAATTTAACTTTATGCGGAACTGTTTTTCCCTCTCTTGTATTTGGCGGGAAACATAACGAGTTGATACACTCCCGAAGTAAGTCTTACTAACTACGTTTTGCATCGATGCCTATAATGTAGGCTATAATTTTATAATAATATTCTATTAGTTTAGTGATAATTTGTGATAATGTTTAAATTCCTCCAAATGTTATTCTTTCCTTTCCTCTTGGTACGTAGTATGACAAACTACAGGTGAAGGTTGGCTAGCTCTAAAATCTTGTTTAAACCTGCAATCTTGGTTCCTAAGACCAGGAGTTTGTTATAGTACTACTGTGCCTATTTCTTCCTATTTAGTATAGTTATCTTAAGTTCTAACTATCTGTGTATTTTTATGTTTTGGATTTTATATATGTATATATATTTTATATATATATATATATATATATATATATATATATATATATATATATATATAACTAGATTTATTTGTTAAAGACGAAATACCTAAACCTAAATATTTTTCGTATAGATTGTCATAAATATAAAGAAATTCTTTTGTGCCATTGATTTTATGTCTTCTATGCCACATTTCTTATTGACAAACTCTATTTTAAAAAAAACATTAAGCATGATGTTTGCTTGCTTTTGCACTTTTAAACTAATTTTGCGTTTTGTTTTTGATAGCGGAAAGATGTGAAAGAGAATTAGAAAAATGAACTTTTAATGGCATAAATACAGAAATCACCAAGAAATGCTGACATCGAGAGGGTAAAAGAATATTTCCCAGGGGGAAAAAACGGAAAAAGCACTGCATTAGAAAAGGCCTGTGCAACACCATGCCATGCAACTCTAGTAGTATAGTAAAAATAATCAGCTAGAAGCATCGTTAGAATTCTAGATTTAAAATAACACATTAAAAATTACTTTTGAATAAAATAAAATATTTAAAAAATCTGATCAAGCAAGGGAAGTAAATTTGAGAAAAGAGCGATGAGAACATGAAACATTTGAGTTGAGGGAAAGTTTTTAAATACCACCTAAAAAACTTCATCAAGAAAGATATGAAGCTATAAGTGTGCCACAAGACACACTTCGATCTGTCAAAAAGACACAAGCAAGAAAAAGTTCAACATGCCATTTGTCGATCATCAAAGTACAATAAAACTACAATAACTCGAACAAAATATGAGAGATTTGCCTGCAAATAACATTCTTGTAATGTTAAGGAAAATTATCTGAAATATGTGTCCTTTATTAAACTCACGCAGATTTGAAACATTTTAGTTCAGTTTGATTGAATTTTTCACAAATTATCGAAGAAAAATTGAAAAATCCATAAAAGTAGGTAAGTATACTTACTCTTAGTTAAATTATTCACTGTTTTTACGATTTATACCGAATGCAATAAACATAATTATATATATTATATATATATATATATATATATATATATATATATATATATATATATATATATATATATAATATATATATATATATATATATATAAGGATTGGGGTGATCTATCACCCCACGCGAATTCTCTCGGGTTAATTTTACCATTTTTTTTTATTTCGTTCTTCTATTTCGTCCATTTTTATAATGTATTTCCACTACGCTACTTCTATATAATAATCTATTTCTTGTAACATTTTATAATATACTGTCTGCATAACCTTTTTTAAAATTTTAATGCGTTCCAAAGAATTAAGGATAAGTCTATTCCAAGCCATCCAAAACAATTCAACCCGACCACTCACGACACAAAACAATGTCTTTGCCAAAACCTTTTATCGTTTACGGAATCACCTCCCTTGGCCCACTTTCATGTTTGACCAAGCCCCCTCACCCCCCTCAAACGCCAATGAGAAGAGACACGAAGAAAAATAAAAGTTCACACAAGCCTAGATGACAAAGGGAGATTAAGTGATCCATGCACTACTAGCCTTGTTCTTGCCATAGAACGAGCCTCGTTTTTTCTTTTTATGAGTCTTCAACACGTACTAGGGTACTCCCTGGACTAATAGTGCGTGCTATTCTACGAAAAGGGTAAGGTGCACTGGAACCATATAGTGCCTTTTAGACTAGAGGAGGATGTTTATCTCTTGTGAATCAATGATTGGTTAGATAAAGGAGCTTTATGGTTGATAGACTTTTAGTCAAGGGTGGTAAGTTAAATTAAAAGAATATTTGAGGAAAAGTTGGCAAGAGTGTTTAAGACTGTCAACCCTTTTTGGAACACCGTTCTGGTTCAAAAGCAAGAGACTTTAGTTTCCAAATACTTAATAGACTCACATTTTGCATTAAGATTTTTCACTACCAAAAAAATTCTTTAGTGTTGATTTTAAAAGCAATGTACATAGTTTTCTTTAATATTTAAAGATTTTTTAATAAACCTGAGCAATGCTTTTGAGAAATGTTCACTGAAAATCGTATTCCTATTTAAAAAAAAATACCGAACATTTCCGCTTATGAGTCGATACTTTTAGGAAAATTTTTTAAGTGAGAGCAAGAAAGTCGGTTCAATATTGAATTAAGTCGAGATAGGTGAGAACACTCAATTCTTTCGAACCTTCATCTGCATTAAAAAGATTTTGATGACTTTATAGATGCTTTCAAAATGCCCTTTTTAGAAAATCCGTTTTTCCTTCTAGTCGGCTGGGTGGCGTAGTAGGTTTGGCATTGGGCTTGTACGCCCAAGTTTACGGGTTCGACCCAGGCCCAAGTCGGTGGATTTTCATGGTGCAAAGAATGGACAGCACCCATGTTGTGTGATTATGCATCATGCTAAAGATCCCTAGAGTGCCTGTTCTGCTTGGGTGCACTCGAAAAAATTAAATTCCTAGTACGGTTTCGCATCGCCAGAGCTCCGTCTGGAAAGGAAACTGGGCATCAAAATTATATTTGGGCAATTGATATCCGCATATAAGGTGCCTCACTAAAAGGTAATATCAGCTCCCCAAAATGAACTAGGTCTGCAGTGGTAATTACGAATTTGCAGTTCCATTGGAAAGAATGGGGGAAAACAGCATTAGAAAACTAGGAGATCCGTCGTAAATACCTCTCGTGTAGCTTTAAAATGTAAATTTAAGGTATCCGGTTTAGAACCATGGTTTTGCAAAAGTGCATAAATTTATAATATTTATGATATCTATATATATAGTGTCACTTAGATTAGAAAACGTATATAAAATTGTTTTAAGAATATAATTACAATAAAAAATTATTTACGTTCAATATTTTGACAAAAAAAATGACCAATTTTCAAAACATTCTCCTTTTATGAAAAATGTTTCTATTATAATAATATGTTCCCTGTTTATAGCTCAGACCTCTGTACAGAGACTGAACTAGAATTTTTGAAATATACAAAATATAAGTGGATTTATCCATATTTTACTACAACAGAGGGGAGAAATTTTAAGTAAAAAACGCTGATAATTATTTCAATTGGTAGTAACTCTGAAAATAATGTGAATTTTTTAAATGTCATAGTTCAGAATCTCTGGAGAAGTCTTTACTTTATACAAACAAAATATTATTGTTATGGAAGTATTTTTTTATAAAAGGAGAACGTTTTGAAAAAAGATTATTCTAAGAATTGTTTGCCAAAATACTGTATTTAAATTATTTTTTTGTCATAATGTCCTTAAAATAATTTTATACGTGTATTCTAATCTAAGTGACCCTAAATATCATGAAAATTATCCATTTATGCACTTTTTTAAAATCACGGTTCCGAAAGCAGTCGGGAACCTTAATAAACTATTATTTAAGTCAAACGAATGACTTCTGAAATTAACCTCACATAAGAAAAAACAATTATTACTTACCAAAGCAATTGAACTTCGTTTATATACACAATAATATTAAGACATGTAATAATACTATAAATTGTTCTTGAGGATCTCATAATATTCAGAGGAATCGGAATTTAAGATTTGGGTCAACGATTAAAAAGAGAGGGGAATTCTCGAAAAATTTCAATACATTTACAATTTGCGTCAAGTTTGCGAGTTGTAAATTATTAACGTACTTAAAGTTAAATATGTAAGATAGTGAAATATAACTTAAAGAACCCTTAACGAGTAAAGAATGAAAAAATTTAAGTGTAATACTGCATTAAATGATAAAATTAACTGTCTCATAATTTAAAGTGTTTTATAAGTCTCATATTTGGCTTTTATTAACTCTTACAAGAGAAAAACTGCTACGAAATGTTACAAAATAATAATAAACAATTTAGAATGCAATGTAGCACACTTTAAAAATTTCCTATATACACTGTATTAATATCTAACTTAGATGCCATACATTTTTAGAATACTCATCACAAAATAAGATATTTATTCGAATTTTTACAAACAAAAAAAATGAATTTGAAAGATTTTATCAACATGTCTATATAAGATTTATTTGAAAGATTGCTTAAAACTGTTCAATTCCTCTATCTCACGTAACGAAGCTCAACGGTCTTTGATTTCTTTTAACTTTAAAAGGAAAATATCTCATATTTCTAAAATATAGTGGCAACACGGTACTGGAGAATTCTCTTCGAAATTTATTCTTAAGCCTTGGAAGCAATGCGCTGCGTCGTCTTCTCATTATAAGAGGAAGCTGGGGACTAGTGCATTCCATTGGAAGCCATTTTCGATCTCGCAGCGCCATTTTTTTTCCGCCATCATCTTTTCTTAGAACACATCCGACGATTTTCAAGAGCATTACTTTAATTTACTTTTATTGGAAGTACGTTTCCGCGGAAAAAACGAAAAGTGAGATAGAGGAATTTGTCGCATATTTTTACGCTTAGCACTTGAAAGGGCGAGAATTGAAAGAAATAAAATTTAAAGGAAGAAAATGGTTGCATTCGAAATGAAAAGAGGAGAAAAAAAGAGCAAAAAATGCTGGATTTTTTTAAAGCATTATTTGAAACTATGACAAGAATATTTATGTCGCGTTTTTTAAAATGGTTTTGTGACATTTTTTTCAGAATTCTAAAGACATTTTTTTCAGCAACTGTAACGCAGTAAAATAAGAGATTTCTTTTTTTATTTCTTACTTTGGGGTACGAGAACAGTTACAAAATTTTTGAAAAAGTTCCCCTCTTAGTTGCATTATATTAAACAGTAAAGGAGAAATAATTCATTTAGTACCCTTTTTCATTTATTTGATATGCTTACTTTATAAACTTTTTAACAAACTCTTTTTTTATTTAATTTATGCTGCTCAATTAAGAAATATTTTTTCTAAGTTTCCATTGAAGTTAGTAACATCTGATTAAACATAAAAGTAGTTAGTATAAAAGTTTAATCCTTGTATTTTGATGCACATATGTTAAAACTTTTGTCAGTTACCATTATTTCAATCTTATAAAGTCAATTTTTAGTTCACACTATTAAAAAATAAACCACACACACACACATATATATTATAAGATTCATATAATTTAATTTTTCAATTGATTATTGTGATTGATTTTATATATTTAAATATATATATATGAATAGATTATTTTCTCCAATGGGGCTGAGTATTGGTATATTTTCTTATAAATACCGATATACCAATTGGTATATATATATATATTGATATAAATACATATATAAAGATTTACATTAAAATTTTAATGTAAATCCTTTTGATCCTATGTATGGTAATATTTTAATTAAAATAACTATTCACTTCTATTACGATATTTTATATTTGTATATACACAAGAAGAAATCGATTTATTTGTGTAATACAATTTCAATTTACATTATTGGATTTTATAAAAGCTGATCAATGAATTGAAATACCAATATTTTTTTTAAGAAACCGTGTTTTAAAATGAACTTTATTGTAACCATTTTAAACATTTCAGAAGTATTTTCAATTTTACTTTTGATACTTTAAATTCCTTTGGAAAGAGTACCCAATGACAATTATAGGCCTATGATTTGTTTTGCTAATATTGCGTTTTTTGTGAAATCTACAAATTTGCAAATTAAGATTAGCAATGAGTTCAATCCAAATTGGGCTATTAATATTAGGCAACGCATTATAATTATTATTTTTATGAATGATAAAAAATTCGATGAATAAATCTTCTAATTCACCTTTTTAATTATTCATTTAATGCTAGAGAATTAATACTTGTAAAAAGAAGAATATCGTTATTTATATAGACCAACTTAAATTTTTCGTAATTGGGTCTAATTCTTCTTAGATGCACTTTCTTTATATTTTTATAGGTAATTGAGGTTTATGTTTGTGTGCAAATGTAACATTTTTATTAAAATAATTAAAGTAAACTAGGGGAAGGGGCAAGTCCCCTGGTTCATCAGGCAGCGGACCAACTTCCTTTGTACAAATTATGGATGCACATACTCACTGCTCAAATTGTAAAACTGTAAGGTACATGTATTTGATAGCTCTTTTTTTCGCAAAATTCGTTCTTTGCACGCCTCTGAAGGAAAATTCCTCACTAAGGCTGCGTCATGCAACACTTCATTGATAAATTTCTCAAATCAGCTCTTGCTTCCAAAAAAATTTAGTATTTAGCTCCGTTGTTTGTTAATAAGTCTTCCTATGAGACAAAGCCTTTGTACTCACACACCAATCCCTGAAATTGGCGCGATATTTTTCTGCGAGATCTTGCAATAATGTTTTATCACAACCTTATTGGCGACATTATATGAAACGAAGCACATGATTGCCAATTCAGCGTGTACGATACAAACGAAATTGGTGTTGCTAACTTGATGAGTTATCTTGAACGTTGACATTATTGCGCCAGTACGTAATAAATTTATTACAACATCTCGCAAACCTTTTGTATGTAGGGGGATATTAAATTTGAAAACTATTAAGGAAATACAAACTCATTAATAAACAGATTTCTAAACGAAAAGATATGAATGTACATCAAAACATTTTTCTTTCATTGGAAATAAAAAACAAAAGACGACAATCATTAATATTAGTGTCATATTAAGATCTAATATATATAGATATACAAATTGCAAGTATAATTTTTAGATTAATACATATTAATGTCAAGGTAGCGAATGGCTGTATATCTCTAAAAATGGTTTAAAGAACAAATGATTATCCATTTTTATATTTTTATATGTCGAATTTCAAGTAAAAATTTAACATGATACGATATTAGCTGTATCATACGAAAATACTAACCTTTTTTAAAGGGATGTTACAAAGACAAAAACATATTTTCTTATTCACTTTTATAGATTTTAACTTTTTAAAGATTTATGTAACTGTTAGGAAATTTACATGTTTTTCTCAACGGAAAATATTTTAACTCTTTCTGCATTAAAAAATACCCTTTCAAATTACTAACAAACCTTCTGAAACTAATTATCAGCTCTTCACAGAATAAGAACCGATAAAACGTTTCCGGCCAAATTGGTTTATGTTGTAGGTCTGCCGGAAGGAAAAGGAACAACAGATATTTTTTTTCTATAAATTATTAAGGAAATACTCGTATATATTTTTCTTAAAATGTGTACACTTTTAATAAAAGAGTCAAAACCACCAAAATTAATTTTTAAAAAGGGCAACAAATTGGCAATTGTACACCAGATTTATGTATTTCATTAACTGGAGAGTACTGATTCGACTTTATACACGAGAAATCATTGTGTACCAAGATTTGTATAATTAAAACTGAAAATAATTGCCAAATTTTTCAAAATATTCTTTAGTACTTCTTGAATCCCTACGTAATACTTAAGTATTATTACATTATACTTATATCGTACGCATTTACATATCCCAATTGAAATTTATAATGCACTAGGTGCAATATTTATAAAATATATATTGTTGTAGGTTTAAAATAAACGGTGTTTTTTTTTAGAGGTATAGAACTTTAAATTGCAATAAAACAACGATGTATTATTCGATTGACATGAATTTTTTTTTATTCGAAAGATAATCTTGTGGCATTACATTTTAAATATGATTTCTGGCATGGGACTGCCACGGTTGGCTCGGATGTAGTCCAATCTGGATGTCCAATTTTCGATGACTTTTTCCAACATTTGTGGCCGTATATCGGCAATAACACGGCGAATGTTGTCTTCCAAATGGTCAAGCGTTTGTGGCTTATCCGCATAGACCAATGACTTTACATAGCCCCACAGAAAATAGTCTAGCGGTGTTAAATCACAAGATCTTGGAGGCCAATTCACAGGTCCAAAACGTGAAATTAGGCGGTCACCCAACGTGTCTTTCAATAAATCGATTGTGGCACGAGCTGTGTGACATGTTGCGCCGTCTTGTTGGAACCACAGCTCCTGGACATCATGATTGTTCAATTCAGGAATGAAAAAGTTAGTAATCATGGCTCTATACCGATCACCATTGACTGTAACGTTTTGGCCTTCATCGTTTTTGAAGAAGTACGGACCACAATGATTCCACCAGCAGATAAAGCGCACCAAACAATCAGTTTTTCTGGATGTAACGGTGTTTAGACATACCCTTGTGGATTAGCTTCACTCCAAATGCGGCAGTTTTGTTTGTTGACGTAGCCATTCAACCAGAAGTGCGCTTCATCGCTAAACAAAATTTGCTTATGAAAATCGGGAACAACGGCAATCTCGTTTTGGGCCCATTCGACGAATCTACGCCTTGCTTGATGATCGTTTTGATGAATTGCCAAACCAAACTGAGAATAAATCACTTGACAGCTGTTAAATCGGTCACCATCTTGGAAACTAATGCCAACTTAAATTTCTACACTTAGGAAAAAAATACTCTTTATTTTATTAAGAAGTTTTTAAATATATACCTTTTGTGTATATATTGTAGCTTTTATATACTTACGAAGTACATCTCTCTAAAGTACATTTTTCCCTCTACATTTTGAAATGTGATATTGATTAGCACATTAGAAGCATTACTATTAAATATAAACCCATAAATTAAATGAACAAAGCAAATTTTATGGTTTACCATAACATAAATCAATACAACAGTACTGATTTTTCAAAATTTTCTGGACAACATTTAAGCCGTAAAAATGTCACTAGAAACAATCCAAAAGAACTGAATTTTGGTTTGCAATTTTTTTCACTTCTGTCTCATTCTTAAGTTTATCATTTTGTTTCAAGAATAAATACTTTTATAAATTGTGCAAGAAAATATTTTATCAATCATTATCCTGCATTATTCGGGGTTTGAATAAACATTTGTTTATATTGTGAAAGCTTTTCAACCAAGCTTTATTGGCCACAACACACATTATACACATACAAAAAAATTTTACATATGTTAGATCTCACATTTCTTTTTCATTCACTTTTGATGTACACTCAGGAACATTGATAATAGCGACCCAAGAAGGAAGCTAAGTGCAATCGCGAAACTTTGCAAATCAGTACACCGTAATGTGATATGCAAATGATCCAAGTTTTGTGCCAATACGCATGCTCATACACGCAGAAGTGGCGCTACAATCAGGAAGAGGATGCTATTTAAGCCAGCGCAAATTCGTAAACGCGACGATTACCCGCCGATTGTAGGAAGACTTTGGTAAGCGAAACATGCCAAGTAAACGTGCTAGAAGACATTTTTCACAGTTAAGCGAGCTTGAGAGAGGACTGATCATCGGGATGAAAACTGCAGGCTGGTCGACGCGTTGTGTTGCTGGCCAGGGGGATCGTTCGGAGTGTTCCGTTAGAAATTGTTGGGCGCAGTGGACACGAGAAAGTACCCACGAGCGGAAAATCGGGTCTGGAGCGACCAGGAAGACCACGACGAGAGAGGATCGAAGGATCGTGCGGCAAGCACTTGTGGACCCCACAGTGACATCTTCAACGATACGAGCAGACGAAGGCGTAGCAATTCTTCCACAAACAATTTCCAGACACCTTGCAGAAGCAAATCTTAAATCCAAGCGCCCTTTCCGTGCACTCCCTTTAACATCGGAACACCGGCAAATGCGTCCAAAATGGTGCCAAGCCAGATCAATGTGGAATGTCACAGGTTGGCAAAAGGTTGTGTTTAGTGATCAAATCCGGTTTGTTTTGGGGACACATGATAACCGTGTACGAGTGTGGAGGTTCCCTGGTTAGCGGTACAATTCACCCCACACTGTTCTACGTCACACTGCCATCACAGCTGGTGTAATGGCCTTGGGGGCCATGGCCTATGATAGCCGGTCCACTTTAATTGTAATGCGTGGAACATTAACGGCCCAACGTTACGGTGATGATATTATCCGACCCCATGTAGGACCTTTCCTAAATGGTCTCCCAGGGTCAATTTTCCAGCAAGATAAAAATCGTCCACATACAGCAAGAGTTGCTCAAGGCTTCCTACGTCATTTTCAGACTCTTCCATGGCCGGCCCGTTCACCCGATTTCTCCCCTGTAGAGCACGTGCCGGATCAGCTAAAACGGCAGATGTCATCGTGTCACTCTGTACATGATTCAGAGTTTGCTGTTCAAGATTTGTGGGCCCATCTGCCTCAGGACAACATAAGGTGTCTAATCAACTCAATGCCGGACCGTGTGGCGGCATGTATTGCAGCTGGAGGTGGTCCAACGCGCTATTGAAGTTGCCCAGTATTTGTGTCGTTGCACACCCTGTATTCGTTTAATTGTCTTGTTTTTGAGATCGAGTGAATCTCTCATCTGTGTCATTATGTGTATTAAATTTCATTTCAATCGATGCTCTCTTCTTGGGTCGCTAGTTTCAATGTTCATGAGTGTATTAAGAATTAGACGTGATACTAACGTATTATCGCTACCGTCTTGGTGACATTATACGAAACGAAGCACATGGTTACCAATTGAGTACGTATGACAAATGCGAAATCGAGGATGCAAACTTGGCGAGTTGGTATTGTTGCTATATAATAAGAACCAAAGACGTTACTGATACGAAAAGGCAGCGATTTCTTCCGAAATGTGGTTATAAAAAGTTATTAGAGCGGGAATATTCTGTTTGGCGCCAGTTGTATCGTTTTTGGCCACTTTATTGCTTGCCCCGACCAAGCGGAAAAATACGACAAAACTTTCATTTATTATTTGCATATCAGTATAATATTTTACAGTAAAAATAAATCCTCCCGATATAAAGAAAGTATCAATTTTTTCCGGTTATCTAAACAAAATTGTTTCTTTTTTAGTTTTAATAGCTAAAATTAAGGCACAAAATAAATTCAAGTAACACAATTAAATTCTCGGTAAAATTCTGCTTTAGCCCACACTTTTAGCAAACACGCCAAAATGTAGATAATTTTTTTCTCTCGATTGATTCTATCCAACTTCAGGATAATAATTCGCCGTTGGCGATAAATAAGGGCGTGGACTAAAATAGGATCCAAACAAATTCCGTTGCAAAACCTGAATTTTACAATGTAGTGTAATACAGTGCTTCTCAAACTATGGGGCGTGCTCCTGGGGGGGTGATAACCCAAGAAAAGGGACGCGCGCATATTGAAAAGTCGAAAACAAAAGATTATTTAAAAAATTATTAATTTATTGAGAGCAAACAAAAATTACATACTGATATAATAAAAAATTAGAAAAAAGCATTACCACTGACATATATATATATATAATACACTTATAAATGTATCAGTAATGCACAATGTATTTTATAGTTAATTTAACAATACTATGTTAAGAACAAGTTTAATAATTACAGTGACCTCATGGGCTAGTCATATATAAAATTATATGCAAAAATTAACACTTATCTTTATCATTTGTACGGTTTATAATTAATCCTTTGACTGCCGATTGAAAGTTACGTGATTCGCTCTCAAATGCCACCGTTTTGCATGTATGCATGCTTATGTGGGGTATTGGGGAGGGGGGGAGAAAGAGAATAAATAAGGAAATTTCTCTGTGAAATAAGTAAATACTTCGCAAACACTGTCTAGATCATTTTATTGCATTCCAAGACCCTCGGAACAATTATATGGATAGCAGTGAACAGGAAAAAAAATCGTATTTTTGAAGGACGTATATATACGTCCTGGGCAATTTACGCACTGGCTGAGCGAGACGATTATATAAGCCGGTGGTACGCAATTATTGTATGGAGGGGGGGCGATGAAAATTATGATTTCGTATTGGGTCGCAAGTATTGAAAGTTTGAGAACCACTGGTGTAATATAAACTGAAAAAAAACTTCGCATTTCTTTTATTTGTATGTTTTAATTTCATTTTGTATTAGTTTACCTCTTTCGAAAAAGATCACGCACTACCTTCAAACCTTTTATTCCATATGATTTATTTCCAATAACATAGAAGCAATTACCATCCAAATTACTAATATCCTTCTAGATATTTGTGGGCAATTTATCTAGGGCATGCTATTTATTTTTTCACAGCGAAAGTGCTTGCCACCCACGCAAAAAGTATCGATCAACGATTCGTCGAAACCGCACCATAATTAGGATTTCGAATAAGTCATTAAACCACACTCGAAAAATTTTCCGAACCTTTTGCAGAAGCAACTTGCTACACTATCGATTTCTGCACCCCAAAATAAATCCAATACATGAAAAAATTATTAGGAAACTACCACCTACAATTTTTGTCTACGCTTATTTATCAAACATAGAGAAAATATCCCTTCGCCATGATGGATATCAAACGTCAAAAACCAATCGATATAGTATTTTCGGATGATAACGAGCAGGACCTTTGACATTCCGGCAGCATATTTCACGGATACTTTAATGTCAACTCGCTATAAATAAATCTTTAATTTCAACCGGTTACTTTGAAGGACGTCGAAAATACATCAAACTGATATATCCGTCGGAAAAGCCTCCTCCTCTTCCGATAAGGTAACAAAATACCAAAATGAGCAAAATTTGCAAGCGGGAGAGTTATTTTAGGCAGTCCTCATCAATCACATCTAATAGGCTGAAAAATCAACACCTAAATCGTTCAAGGGGTGTGCGAAAAAAATGATAATTAATATGAAATCAGAGCGATAATTGTATTAAACTGGTGATTTGTTAAAAGTGATATGCATCACATTTGTTGAAAACTGAACACTTATATATAATTCAACACTTTAAAAACCAGTGATTCTCAACCTTTTTTTTTATTATTGAGGCACTCTAACAATAAAACAAGAAATATAAAAAAAAAATTAAGTCATTTCCTACTGAGACCAACAACGAGAAATTTTATTTTAGCTATTTTTTATTAAATAGTTACAAGTAATATAAATATGTATATACATGTGACAGAATCTCACCATTGAGTGGTAATCAATTTTTATTAAGTATAATTAAAATATTGTATTGTCATTCAAAAAAATCTCGTGTATATAAAACTTCAGTTCAACTAAATGCTTTAAAAGGTCAGAAAAAAAAAACTTTTAAAGTTTTGCCCCAAGTCACTAAAAATGAAACCAACGTGGCTGTATCTGTAATTCTTTAAATAATTCAGTCAATTAATTTTAATTACCGTAAAACCCGGCGTATAACGCGCACCTCTTTTTTTACTAAGAAATCTAAAATGTGTGTACGTCCAAAATGTTCTTATGTTTTGTAGTCATTTATTCCAGGTATTATTCCAAACATTTAGTCAATTCCTTTAGAAAGAATTGCATACTTCTAGAAAAAAAAATCTGTAAGTTCATAAGAATGGTTATTTCTTTTAAATAAACTGTATTTCGATATATGTAGAAGTCTAATTTTTTTCTAAGGTCACCTTTTTTTATATTTTAAAGGCTCTCATCTCTATACCCGGCGTATAACGCGCCCCCAAAAATTCGATCTAATTTTTTGAGTTGAAAGTGCGCTTTATACGCCGGATTTTACGGTAATTTGAATTAAATTATCGTATTTTTACTAAAAACAATAGTGTAGAGAAAATTTCAGCTCAAATGAGCGCTTTAAAATGTGAAAAAAAACCCTTTTCATGTTTTGACAAAAGTCTCCAAAAGGGTCGCTAAGTCGCCAAAAATGATGCTAACGTGGCTGTATTTGTAATTCTTTGAATAATTAGTTTTAATCAATTAATTTTTATTAATAATAATTACATTACTGTATTGCCATTCAAAATAATCATGTATATAAAATTCAGCTAAATTGAGCGCTTTAAAATGTATTTTATTAATGATTGAAAATTCCACCAAGATAAATAAATAAATATGTAGAGAGTGTGAGCTAATAGTAGGAAATGAAAAATGAATTATTATTTAATTATTAATGATAAAAACTAATGTTTAGAATTAGGAGAATTATATGGTTATTTAATAAACATTTGTAATTTTAAAAGTTATTGCAATTTATTTTAATTATTATAAATTCTCTGTCGTTACATGGATGGGAAATAAAATTTACCAATACATGAAAATGAAATGCAATCTTTTTATGTCAAAATTAACTCAAAAATGTTTTAATAAAGCAATATTTTTCCGTATGTAAGTTTCCTTATTTTAAAGTTACTATCAAATCTTTCTTTAAACCACTTTGTTCCACGAAAAATAAGCTTCACACTTTTTTTAAAGAATGTTCTTAGACTTTCACTTTAAAATCTTAAACTCATTTCCTGTAGAGCTTTTGTGAAATCAAATATTTTAAGAAATACAAATCTAAAACTAGTTGTTATCAACTAGTTGTTATGGTTTTTCAAAATCATGGTTTTGAACGTAGGCAGTCATCTTAATGTAGAATAAAATTAGGTTCGCAAATTATAGTTAAGATTAATTGTAGATTTGGAAGTTATACGAACAACAAAAATGTTCATGATCTATAACATATGAGCCGTTTTCTTTGAAAATGGTGCAAGCCCATTGTATATTATATTGCTATATTAACCCCTTTCAAAGTAATTATTTTTGTAATTTGATTAACTACGTAAATTTATATTGATAAAATGATGAGTTTGAAGGATTTTTCGAGGATCTGTTACATAAATATAAAAGATCATAGCAGTTTGCATTCACAAAATAATAGTTAACTATCTTTTTGTCAAAAATGGACTTGCACCATTTTCAAAGAAAACGAATCATATATCCTAATGCAATATAAAATATTAGATCTTTGATATCAAATGCTTGTTTATCTGTACATACCTCATTTTTACCATTGAAGATAGGTAATGCTGGGACAAAAATATTATATGTGTTGGACATAATTACGCAAATAAAAATAAAGAACATACTTATGAAAAAAAATAATTAAAAATAGTTGAAATTGCTTGCTAAAAGACTGCTTCACAGTTCACTCGTAAATGAAATAAACATATGTATTCACTGAGCAAGTCAGAAAAATGATTTGTTTTGAAAAGGAAAATATTACGCGTACAACGTGCAAGCGCGCACGCTATAGTAATGTCATTATTCAACAGATATTTCTACGAATTCAGTAATTTATTTGTTAACTTAAATTCACCGCTGGGAAGGTAATTTTCGCACCACGAAGAATAGGGAAAGCTAAAAAAAATAAAAAATAGAATGTCTCGGAAAAATAAACTCTGATTATGCTATTCCATCAAAAAAAATATTATTGGGTTTTATTTTTCCTAGAAAGATGTTGTGCTCAAGATATACGCAGATAGTTAGATTTGTAAGAACAAAGAACTGACTAATCATAAAATATTTCTTTTCATGCAAAAACAGTAAAGAAATACTTTAGTAATTTTTTTTTTTACATTTGAGAAAAATTTTATGTGTCGGTATTTTATGTACATTATAAATTTTTATGCAGGGATAATATATATTAATTTGTAAATATTGTTTATGATTTATCACTTTTTTTCTCCATTTCAGGGCGTTGTCTTGTAGTGTACTCCTTAAATGACAAAAAATAATGTAGAATTAAATAAAAACGGGAAAAAAATGTGAAAATTTCAATCAGATTTAGTATAAAAATCTCTTTTTTTACTAACAACTGAATCAGAATATTAATCAGCTCAATTAAAATTAATCCCAGTATCTACATTTTCATAATTTTTTTATCTTTAGTTTGAAAAGGTTTAAAAAATTGAATATTTTTCTTATAAATGACATCAGTTTGCTCGTTCGGTTTTGATTTAATTAAACAATACTTCATGTTCTCAAAACTGTTCGTCTTTATTACTTTTAAAATGTCTTTCACAGAAGGAAACTATTATTCTTTTTTAAAGAATTGTTCAAATAAAGCTTACTGTACTTTTTTGCAAAAATTTCCTTAAACTTATTTTTTTCCCTGAAAGACAACAGAACAATAGCTTGAAATTAATTTTTAAAACATAAACTTTATTTTAAAAATCAGTTTTAGTAACTATTTACATGATTTCAAAAACTGAATTTTAAATTATTTTTTATTATAATGAATATCTCAGCTGGACATAGAAATATAATGTTAAGATAGAGCATTAGGAAATGATTTCATAAAAAAATTATTATTTTTGATAACTAAATACAAATAAAGGGTTATCATAATTCCCTTTAATTTATTTAAACGCTACAAATATATATATATATATATATATTAGATGAATGCAAAGGGGAAAAAGATTTGAAATCATACCGAACCAATTAAAGCTTTTTCGCATATTACATGTGTTCTATGTGTGAAACTTTGGTTACACGGCATACATCAATGCGATAGTCCGACTCCTGCCGCTCTGTACTCTACATGGTATTATCAAGGTTATTGATAGCACGTGTGGTTCTTGCATGCAGTTCTGCTACATCACGAGGCAAAGCGGGTACAAAATTTCAGTGTGTGCTGTGACCAATGCCACCTGTCTTATGAAGTCAGATCGAGATCCGCGAAAGGGCTAGAATTTGTATGCCTGTCGTTTGCCTTATCTTTGAGCACCATGCAGGTGAGAGTACGATTTTGCTTAGCTCCACCTCAATTTAAAGGGAGAAAACCCTGGGGGTAGCCAGGGGCTTTCCACCTTTCTTCCCCTTCCCCCCACCACACGAGAGGTCTTGCGGCTCCACGGTTAGTTAGAGTACCCCTCCCCCCATGCCGCAAAGGCACGATACATTTGCAAACATCCATGTCTTCTCCGGGATTCGAACCCAGTCCCTACGTTACCGCAGTCAGCGTTGCCTACCACTATACCGGTTGCTCGACATAAAAATTCTATCTTATGTAAAAGACCAAGTTTTCGAAAAGGATAACTGAACCGCTGTCAGTAACACACGTTGATAGTTCCATACACTAAAATGCATCCGGAAATATACTATCACATTGATGTATGCCGTGTATCCAAGGTTTCACACATAGAACACCTGTGAGTTATATAAACACAACTTGAACTGTTTATGGATTCTTTCAAAGGTTCTTTTTTGCCACATTCGGCTTAGCTTTTGTATTATAGCACTTCGAAATATCGGAGGGATCTTATGAATACTTTATAGCAGGGGTGGTGAGCTTTATGGGTCAACGTGTCAATTTTTCTGAAAAAATGTTTAATTAGGCTATAAACGAGCCGTCAAATAATTTTCATTTGTGATTATTGAGAAATTTATAAAACTAAATACTAGCAACTCAAAACTCTCTATGTGCTACAAATAAATACATTTTGCACTGTATTGTTGTAAATCTTTTAGTTATGTATGTAATTCAAAGTAAAGTAATTAATATGACTTTTGTAGTTGTAGATTAGATGACAAATAACTTAACTTAGGATTGTAAGACGATAACAAACGAGTGTGCCCCCCTCCCGCCTCGCGATCTACGAGAAATCATTCGCGTTTGTTTATAATACTTCATAGTGATCTTTGTTATTTTGAACAAAAATACAAACCGTTCCAATCGATGGCGTTCCCAAAATATTGTGTCGCGTGAAATTAGTTCGCCCTCTCTGTCCCATATTGTAGTGTATTGAGTGACATACATATTTATTTATATATATTTCGATTATATTCTTTTAAATTCCATTCACAAACTTCATATATATCCATTTTAAAATCATGTCATACTGTATACTTTTTATCAGAAAAGTATTTCAATTTTGGTAATTGATAATTCATTTATATTTAATTTTTGGTAATATATCCACACCAAAAACAGTAATTATTCACAAATCATAAAATGCAGCCATTTATTATTAAATGAACTTATACCCTTCGGTTTATACCATTTATTCAATCATGAAATGCATTAAACCAATTCATTGCACTTTCACTTATGCACGAACCAACCACAATTTACTGTCTCTCTTGAGCTTTGACTCCTTTTACACAACGTCTAAGCCACATTTACGACAGTGTCTTCTCCATTGTTCTCTGGATGCTCTAAGGAAAGGAACTACAAGAGCCAATCCAAGAAACAATTCCGTTAATTCAACCAATAGCATGCCCCCATTAGCTCCAAACAGCCAACCACAGTAGCGTTTCAGTCACGCCTTTTCAATTTGTGGATGCGTGACACGATCTCGTTAGCACTGCAACCAAACAGCTCATTTAGAGTAATGTATACTCGAGACAGCTCAGAGGAAATAATTCTTCATTATTCATTTTTATTATGGAAGAATTTTTCGAGCAAGACGAAAAGAGTCATTACAGGTTGTTTGGGAGCCACGGTGGAACTTTTTAACTTTAGTTACGACTGGTTTCACCTCAATTTGTCTCAAACATTAACTTTTACTGGGATTTATTAATGAGCTGGCTTCGGGAAATTAAGCTAAGAACTCGAACTTTTTGATTATTTGCTTGCGGGTTTGTTTTTTCCGGAGTTTAAGTATCCCCTTAATTATTATAGGAATTTTATTCACTTAAATGTTTTGTGAATGTTAAAAGAACATTTTCAAATGATTTCTTGTTTCGTATTTATAGTAAAGATGAACACACAAAAATCATTAGTTTGGTTACTTTTCACTTATTCCTCTTTCATACTCAAAAGCAATGAACGTTGATTATGTTTTAGAGTTGAATTTCTTCTTCATCTTGAAAGCAATGCTCTATTCATTAATTCTTGTTTATGTGTTCATTTCAGTTTTATATAATCGGGATTACTAATACTATGAAAACTCTTACTGAGAAATTATATTTCCAAATTCTATAAAAATAAATCTCCAAAAATTAGTTCGTCTTTGCACTCGATTAAATTTTCTTTCATTGGTTTTAAAATACAGCTATACAAAAGAGGAGTTAATTATCTGTATCTTACATGATGATATATGTATCTTACATATACCATCGTTATTAATAGAACCAAAACTCGAGTCAACAAACATGTATCATAATATTCAACGATCTTTTCCTAAAGGGTCCTTGGACATTTCATTTTCCAAATAATTAAATTCAAATGAATACAGGTTAGTGTTTAATTATTTATTAATATTGATATGTTCTTTTTCAAAAAATATATTTGGATTCCGAATTAAAATTTGTTCTCAACGATGACAAATAATGTTCAGCAAAACGTACTTTATAATAAGTATCTCGTTTCTAAATGAAGGACTAATTTTCTAGGTTCTATTCCAGTTATGAGCTTGAGCTCTGATTCCAACAAAGCTCTTTCGTACAATATATTGGAATTCCTTCCTTCCTCAGAGGCGCGATAGCCCAGGGTGGGCCTTGGCTTTCTCAAGAAGCTTTTTCCACGCCAGCCTTTTTCCTGCTGGTGTTCTACATTTCCTAGTTCTCAAAACTAGGAGATCTTTTTCTAGGCCATCAATCCATCTAAGATTTTGTCTGCCCTTTCTTCGTGTACCAATTGGTTGAGCATTGAAGACTTTTTTAATGGTGCAGTTTTCGTTCATTCTGATAACGTGATCTGCCATTTATTTCGCTGTATTTTGATGAAGTTAACAATGCCAGATTCTTTATATGATTGATAAAGTTCTAAATTTGATCTTCTTTGCCACATTCCATTTTCCTTAAGCTTAATACACTGATGTCCATTAAAAAATTCCAACACTAGGAAGAGAAGAAAATAACAAACTTAACGTATTGTTCGTAAACATCGTAGTAGGAAGAAAACATAATTAAACGTGTAGGTAATTTGGGGTTACGCAAGATCTCAAAATCGTACACACAGTTGCCTCTCCTGGCAGCTAAAAGGGTTCTTTAATACATCGAGTCGAACTGAAATAAAATAATAGATATGAACAAGCAAATCATTCCATGCTGTTTTTCAGATCTGTACAATAATTTATGAATTGTGAATTCTGGGGCTATATAAGGTCTTAAAATAGTATACTTATAGCTGCCGCCTCTGGTAACTAAAACAGCCCTAACCCAGTAAAGCATCGAGTACAAATAAGATAGAATGAAAAGTAAGGGCAAGTCATTCCATGATGCATCAGAACTCTGTCGCGCTTCATCAATAGTATAGGCTTCAAAGATGGGGCATTCCAGTCTCTCACCAACCCATGACCAGATACTTTCAATAGATGAGAGGTCTGGAGAACGTGTTGGTTATGCCAAAAGTCAAACACCCTTTGTGTTGAGGTAGTTCAGGCACGATATGGGAAACACAGAGTTATCTTGTTAAAATATGGCGACTCCGAGGCATCAAAGATAGCAAGCAGCCATCAGTCTCAAGATCTGAGAAAAGAAAAGCTCGCTTTTAAAATTACAGACGATACGCAAATGAGGCGTTCATATCGTGTACCCAAGAGGTGCCCATTCCTCCACGAAAAGTGCAAAACTCGTATAAAGGTTTGGAATACAAACAGCTCACAAATGCCATCATCGGTGTATCAAGAAACGGATACATCAATCATAATAATACACGCAGAACTGGTACTCTTCTGAAAAGAGGACTTACCACCAGTCCTGTATCTAGTTTTGTCATTGCACCATTGTCGATATGTTCTTTTATGCTGCAGTGTCAAAGGAAACCGCAATAATGATCACCGTGCAGGCAGTCTGATCTGTTCCAGATAATGTTACACTGATCTTAGGGATACTTGTCGTACAGCAAACAGACCAACGGTTGCAAGGACGTCTTAAGACATGAACCAAATGGGTGCAGGCCCAGGTCCTCGGCTACAATGGGGGCATAGTCTCGTTCTCGACTCAGACTTAATAAGATCATGTTACGAATAATTTCAACGGTCAAATGTATATCCCGGTTGTATTCTCCGAAAAACTGGGAATTTCGGACAATGAGTCAACTAGCTACAGGTGCTGACCGTCGTCCGTGGAGAGGCCAAGGCCTACCACCATACACCATCATTACTCATTCAGTCAAAAGGAGGAAGTCGGTCTTGCCGGTTTGTGCGATTGTTAGTCATGCACATTTATTTATTTCGTGTTATTGTTTGTATGAATATTTTACAATGTATGTTATGTACTGTCTACTTTTAAGGATCATGAGGGAGCATCTACATTTGTGTAAGGTCGAGGGCCTACTTTTGTGTGAGGTCCAAGGTCTACTTTTGTGTAGGACCTACTTTCGTGTGAGGTCCAAGGTCTACTTTTGAGTAGGACCTACTTTTGGTAAGGTCCAGAGTCTACTTTTGTGCAGAGCCTACATTTGTGTAAGGTCCAGGGTCTACTTTTGCGTAGGACCTACATTTGAGTTAGGTACAGGGTCTATACTAATGTGTAGGGCCTACATTTGTGTAAGGACCCAGAACCTCAAGAAATCTTAAGACGTCCCTAGTGATGTGGCTGTACGGTGACCTGTGCACATGTCTGCCCTTTCGGACGTTAGTAAAGGGTGTTTTTTTAGAGGTATAGAACTTTAAATTGCAATAAAACAACGATGTATTATTCGATTTACATGAATTTTTTTTATTCGAAAGATATTCTTGTGGCATTACATTTTAAATATGATTTCTGGCATATGACTGCCACGGCTGGCTGGGATGTAGTCCAATCTGGACGTCCAATTTTCGATGACTTTTTCCAACATTTGTGGCCGTATATCGTCAATAACACGGCGAATGTTGTCTTCCAAATGGTCAAGCGTTTGTGGCTTATCCGCATAGACCAATGACTTTACATAGCCTCACAGAAAATAGTCTAGCGGTGTTAAATCACAAGATCTTGGAGGCCAATTCACAGGTCCAAAACGTGAAATTAGGCGGTCACCAAACGTGTCTTTCAATAAATCGATTGTGGCACGAGCTGTGTGACATGTTGCGCCGTCTTGTTGAAACCACAGCTCCTGGACATCATGATTGTTCAATTCAGGAATGAAAAAGTTAGTAATCATGGCTCTATACCGATCACCATTGACTGTAACGTTGTGGGCTTCATCGTTTTTAAAGAAGGATTCCACCAGTCCATAAAGCGTACCAAACAGTCAGTTTTTCTGGATGTAAAGGTGTTTCGACATCACTTGTGGATTAGCTTCACTCCAAATGCGGCAGTTTTGTTTGTTGACGTAGCCATTCAACCAGAAGTGCGCTTCATCGCTAAACAAAATTCGCTTATGAAAATCGGGAACAACGGCAATCACGTTTTGGGCCAATTCGACGAATCTACGCCTTGCTTGATCATATTTAAAACGTAATGCCACAAGATTATCTTTCGAATAAAAAAAATCATGTCAATCGAATAATACATCGTTGTTTTATTGCAATTTAAAGTTCTATACCTCTAAAAAAACACCCTATACAAGGAGGCAGTTGACATCCTGCAAAACGCTTAGCATGATACCCTAATTTCTTTGAATAACAATTACTGGATTCCGGTCACTGCAAGAAACAACATTGCGAAACGATAAACCGTACCCTTGTAAGGTCATGATTATACCGCTTTGAATTCCGACACGTTCTGGTAACCATTTCCCCTTTTAAGTGAGTAAGTGAATATTAACGTCACACTGTTCATCTACACGAGGGCTTTCGGCGGCGGACCACTTAATTTTGAACTATGGTCAACTGACGTAAACGACACCTGAGCAGGCACTCACATCTCCTAACTACCATACCACACCAACGGGAGGACGTTTGAGCTCTCGACAGATTTAGCGTGCATCGCTGCCGTACACGGCGGGTCTTTAGTGGTACCGGGCTCGAACTCATGACAAAGCCAGCCACGATCCGATATCTATACCACTCGGCTTCAACGGCCACATTCCCCTTCTAAAACAAGGCATAACCTGTTCTTTTCATAAAAGACCAATATTGAAATGCAAATTCCGAGCAGAAATCCACTGCGTTACTTCCAGTTTTATTTAGAGTTTGAGACCTACAATGTCTCTCATTTCACGTGAATTTGACATGTGTATCATATTACAATTTTAATGTCCTGCGGCATGGAAATAAACATACATTGTAAATAACTATTGTTTATTAACGTCACGCTATCAAGTAACAAGAGGGTGATAAGCGATGTACCTCTTAATTTTAAAATTCGATTAAATGACGAAGATGACATCCAAGTTTGCACCATATCCTCCAAACTTCAGTGCCACACCAACATGAGAACCAACATGTTTCATCCTTTCTACACAATGCAATTTTGTGGCAACAAAATTCAAACCAACGATCAGCAGAAATAATGACCCCACCTTAAGTTCGCTACAATGACTTATTGGTTTACGCAATCACACTAAAAATGTAAGTGCGGCAACAAAGATGAAATAGTAAAGTTTTTATGCAACTTCTGGGGGTGGTTTTTAAATTATTAGATTCATGGTTTTTAGACAATACAACAATACTCTAGAGCATTGTTCCGCAACCCTGGTTCGTGGGTCAAATGCAACCGAGCCGCACAAGAAACATTAAATTACTTACTGTAGTATATTTTTCTTGGATTTGAGCTACTTTTTATGAAAATCACTTTACATTCCTTGTTAAATCACTTTATATTTATTTTTTGGTGTAGCTATATTTTATTCTAATGTCACGATTAAATACAATTGAATTAAAATTATTAAATCAAAACAGTCTAAAATATAAACAATCGACGTTTTCACTTCAGTGGGCCGCGGTAAAATTAACAAACGTTGACCGGTTCGCTGCGGTAAAAAGGTTGCGGAACACTGCTCTAGAGGAACATCAAGTCAAATATTACTTATTATTCTAATGTTACGATTAAATATAATTATTCTAATCAGATTATAAATATAATTATTCTAATGTCACGATTAAATACAATTGAATTAAAATTATTAAATCAAAACAGTCTAAAATATAAACAATCGACGTTTTCACTTCAGTGGGCCGCGGTAAAATTAACAAACGTTGACCGGTTCGCTGCGGTAAAAAGGTTGCGGAACACTGCTCTAGAGGAACATCAAGTCAAATATTACTTATTATTCTAATGTTACGATTAAATATAATTATTCTAATCAGATTATAAATATAATTATTCTAATGTCACGATTAAATACAATTGAATTAAAATTATTAAATCAAAACAGTCTAAAATATAAACAATCGACGTTTTCACTTCAGTGGGCCGCGGCTCTAGAGGAACATAAAATTAACAAACGTTGACCGGTTCGCTGCGGTAAAAGGTTGCGGAACACTGCTCTAGAGGAACATCAAGTCAAATATTACTTATTATTCTAATGTTACGATTAAATATAATTATTCTAATCAGATTATAAATATAATTATTCTAATGTCACGATTAAATACAATTGAATTAAAATTATTAAATCAAAACAGTCTAAAATATAAACAATCGACGTTTTCACTTCAGTGGGCCGCGGTAAAATTAACAAACGTTGACCGGTTCGCTGCGGTAAAAAGGTTGCGGAACACTGCTCTAGAGGAACATCAAGTCAAATATTACTTATTATTCTAATGTTACGATTAAATATAATTATTCTAATCAGATTATAAATATAATTATTCTAATGTCACGATTAAATACAATTGAATTAAAATTATTAAATCAAAACAGTCTAAAATATAAACAATCGACGTTTTCACTTCAGTGGGCCGCGGTAAAATTAACAAACGTTGACCGGTTCGCTGCGGTAAAAAGGTTGCGGAACACTGCTCTAGAGGAACATCAAGTCAAATATTACTTATTATTCTAATGTTACGATTAAATATAATTATTCTAATCAGATTATAAATATAATTATTCTAATGTCACGATTAAATACAATTGAATTAAAATTATTAAATCAAAACAGTCTAAAATATAAACAATCGACGTTTTCACTTCAGTGGGCCGCGGTAAAATTAACAAACGTTGACCGGTTCGCTGCGGTAAAAAGGTTGCGGAACACTGCTCTAGAGGAACATCAAGTCAAATATTACTTATTATTCTAATGTTACGATTAAATATAATTATTCTAATCAGATTATAAATATAATTATTCTAATGTCACGATTAAATACAATTGAATTAAAATTATTAAATCAAAACAGTCTAAAATATAAACAATCGACGTTTTCACTTCAGTGGGCCGCGGTAAAATTAACAAACGTTGACCGGTTCGCTGCGGTAAAAAGGTTGCGGAACACTGCTCTAGAGGAACATCAAGTCAAATATTACTTATTATTCTAATGTTACGATTAAATATAATTATTCTAATCAGATTATAAATATAATTATTCTAATGTCACGATTAAATACAATTGAATTAAAATTATTAAATCAAAACAGTCTAAAATATAAACAATCGACGTTTTCACTTCAGTGGGCCGCGGTAAAATTAACAAACGTTGACCGGTTCGCTGCGGTAAAAAGGTTGCGGAACACTGCTCTAGAGGAACATCAAGTCAAATATTACTTATTATTCTAATGTTACGATTAAATATAATTATTCTAATCAGATTATAAATATAATTATTCTAATGTCACGATTAAATACAATTGAATTAAAATTATTAAATCAAAACAGTCTAAAATATAAACAATCGACGTTTTCACTTCAGTGGGCCGCGGTAAAATTAACAAACGTTGACCGGTTCGCTGCGGTAAAAAGGTTGCGGAACATGACTGCTCTAGAGGTTTTAAATATATTGGTATTCATGTTTTAAATAATATTCAATCGCTCTAGAGGAACATCAAGTCAAATATTACTTATTATTCTAATGTTACGATTAAATATAATTATTCTAATCAGATTATAAATATAATTATTCTAATGTCACGATTAAATACAATTGAATTAAAATTATTAAATCAAAACAGTCTAAAATATAAACAATCGACGTTTTCACTTCAGTGGGCCGCGGTAAAATTAACAAACGTTGACCGGTTCGCTGCGGTAAAAGGTTGCGGAACACTGCTCTAGAGGAACATCAAGTCAAATATTACTTATTATTCTAATGTTACGATTAAATATAATTATTCTAATCAGATTATAAATATAATTATTCTAATGTCACGATTAAATACAATTGAATTAAAATTATTAAATCAAAACAGTCTAAAATATAAACAATCGACGTTTTCACTTCAGTGGGCCGCGGTAAAATTAACAAACGTTGACCGGTTCGCTGCGGTAAAAAAGGTTGCGGAACACTGCTCTAGAGGAACATCAAGTCAAATATTACTTATTATTCTAATGTTACGATTAAATATAATTATTCTAATCAGATTATAAATATAATTATTCTAATGTCACGATTAAATACAATTGAATTAAAATTATTAAATCAAAACAGTCTAAAATATAAACAATCTACTTTTTTACCTCAGCGGGCCACGGTAAAATTAACAAACGTTGTCCGGTTCGCTGCGGTAAAAAATATAATTATTCTAATGGTTGCAAAACAGGAACACTGCTCAAGAGGAACATCAAGTCAAATATTACTTATTATTCTAATGTTACGATTAAATATAATTATTCTAATCAGATTATAAATATAATTATTCTAATGTTATAAATATAATTATTCTAATGTCATGATTAAATACAATTGAATTAAAATTATTAAATCAAAACAGTCTAAAATATAAACAATCTACTTTTTCACCTCAGCGAGCCACGGTAAAATTAACAAACGTTGTCCGGTTCGCTGCGGTAAAAAGGTTGCGGAACACTGCTCAAGAGGAACATCAAGTCAAATATTACTTTACAAATAGGAACTCGCTTTGAGACAGCTTTTTCTCCTCTACCTATTTATATTAAAATTACATTATGAAAATAAAATGAAATGTATGCATCAGATTTTAAAGTAAATGGTAAACGGAACATTTTCGAATCTTTTATGGATTAAATGAAATGGAAAAGTTATGCAAGTACATCTAGTTTAGGAGCAGAAATAAAAAGTTATTTCAATTTTGCGGTGCACTTATTTGATTATTTTTAAAAAAATTCTAAAACCATTAAATGTAAAACTTTTATGCAGTATTTTACTATTTTTTTACCTTAATGCGTTTTAAAATAGGCATTTAATATAATAACGACGAAAAATGCATCTAAATTCAAAATTTTCAGATGTAGAATTTCTACGGTAAGTTTCGTTTAGTAAATTTGATAAAAAAATCGTCCTACAATGATTTTTTTTTGGTTATGGTTGGTTTTTTGGTTTATTAAAGGTATTCTTATTTTAAAGGTACACGCTGCCCTTTTCACAATTTTTTAATTATACATTTACGAGTATATGAAAATGTTTACATGTACATTATTAGAACGCAAATGAATTTAAATTAAAAATTGAAATTCATGTGCGTTATTTTAAAAATTTAATTTTTTTAGAAATACTACAAGGGGGGGATACCCCATGTCCACTTAACGGAGAATTAACCTCCATTGTACAAATTATACAGCTGTTCATACTCATTGCTCAATTTATAAAATTGTAATTTATATATATTATGTACGTATAGTTCTAATCGCATGAAATAATTGGAAGCTTTATAATGTGCCTAGAGTACATTCCATAGCACTGACATATCTGGAATCCAAATACGGTTGTATTTCAATTGTCTATACAGTCAAGTTGGCATCGTTTTGGGTGACTAAATTTGGTGACTTGGCAATAATATGGATGCTTCTGGAAATTACAGGGAACACCTATAACATCACGATATATGACGTAAGCGGATTTTTTGAGAAAACGCTGGAAGATAGGGATTATCCTCTAGGCAAACAGTTCTTAGGGCTCTTCTTCAGTGAAATTAAACTTTTACGTCCCATTTTTATTAACTATACCTTATATATAAATAAATTATTTTACAGCCTCATGAAAAATTGTTTCGCATTTATAGAGATATTTTAATAATTAAAATTTTTACTACTTGTACATATCTTAATATTTTTGAACATTTTTTTTCTTGACCTCGTAGAATTTTTCGATACAATTCTTTTTATTCGAATTTCTATTCCAGTGATACTTTTATGCTTATAATTTTTTGTGTGTGCCGGACTATAAAAAACAGCAAATAACAAATATATCTAAATGTAAGGACTTTTTAAAAAATAACTCTTCACATATAAAACCTGACAACGTCTGCACAGAGAATCACCAAACATATTACACAATACTACAAGTAGAAGTTTCAAAACGTTATATTAAACATAAAAAATGAAACTTTAACACGTTTTTAATTCAGGATTATCATCAAAAATAAACACTTTAGAAAAAGCCATTTAAAGGTAAAAAAACATAATAATAAATGAAAGTGATAAACGCAGATGACACGTGATCTTGTTTCGGTTATTCTCTTCGACAAACAGTTAAAAAAAGTTAAGTATCTGGCTAAATAAATTCAATAGACATACGAAACTTTGTACGCATATTTAGAAAAAAAAAACGCTCATTTAAAATAGGGTGATAAAAAAAAACAGTATTATGCAGGGACATCTTAAGAGACTTTGAGGCCATGAGTCCAGAGAAATCTTTTAAGAATTTTTAGGCCCTGGACCCTCTTTAAAAGTAGACAGTATATAAGCATGCATTGTCAAATGCTCGTTGAAGTGGTAATTTGAAACAAATAAAACTCACATTCTCAATACTCTAGGCACAAACTGGTTCGACTGATAGCCGTATTTTAGCTAAATGAGTTAAATAACTTTTTATGGTATTTAGCCTAGGCCTAGACATGGACAATGGTTATCACATAATAATACAGTCTAGCCAGTTTCGCCAGTTGACATGTGGCCGTGGAAGCCGAGTGGTCAAGATATCGGATCGTGGCTGGGCTTGTCACGAGTTCGAGCCCAGTACCTCAAAAGATCCACCGTGTAGGGCAGCGATGCACGTTAAATCTGTCGAGAGCTCAAACGTCCTCCCGTCGGTGTGGTGTGGTAGTTAGGAGAAGGGTTGCCAGCTCAGGTGTCATCCTCGTCACTTGATCATGGTTCAAAATTACGTGGTCCGTCGCCAAAAACCCTCTTGTAGCTGAATAGTGTGACGTTAATATTCACTCACTTGCCAGTTGACATGTAGTTTGAAATGTACTGTTTTTTCTGAGAATATGTACATGAATAATATTTGACCACATTAAAATTACTGGGGGCATGATCTTACTAAAACAAACTTGAGAACGCAATGAGACCCCTACCGCATGTAAGGCCCTGGGTCAGGGCCCAGTTGGTTCATGCTTTAAGAAGTTCCTGGTATTTTTTGCATCCTTTGTATAATAAGTAAAATATTCAATACCAACATAAATGAAAATTTTTAAGAGCATAATCTAAATTTAAGCACAGCCTATATAAAATATTTTGCCCCCCAAATATATATACGGATTTGTTTTTGAAAGTACTGAATCAATGAAGAAGTTCTAAAATTTAAAATAGTATATTAAATTGCATGTAACAAATATCTTAATTGCACTTATTCAGTATACAAGGAATTTATCTCCAGATGAAATATCATCTGCAAGCAAAATAACTGTAATTATTGCATTATTTATAATGAAAGACAATTAATGAGATGTATAAAAACGAAACTCAAAAATATTCAAACAAGAAGCTACGATTAGGAAGAGCTTCCGAGAAAAGATAATTTCTATTTTTAACTAAAAGTGAATTAATTACGTTGAAAAACATTTGAAGTACTCTTACGCACGACGTCAATTACGTTATTACGTTAATTTCAGTAGAATAATTAGATAAAAGCAACAATTATGTAAATTAGGCTTGCATAACTTCATTACTCCGCCAGGCTCTGGAAGAAGGGCGAAGGCAAAAACAAGGCAATGATGTAATTATGCTAAGAAGATACATTGTAAATCTGATATTCTTGTCTTAAGTAAAGTAAACCTTGAACATTTTACGTGTTTAGATTAATTTTTTTAAAAAACAAAATATATTCTTCGTACTTATATATAAAATGTTATTTTAACCCTTGAGGACCTCCACCAACCTCTAGAACGCAGTAAAAGTGTTTATTGTCTCTTAATTATATCACTTTCCATAAGGACCTCAAATTTATGTTTATGTTCCTTAGATTTGATGAGAGATTGAAAATATGTGCAGTCAAATACGTTTAACGCAAAAACACTTGACGAAATATCGGTTTACTCAAAATAATATAACGGCTCCAAAAAAGTACTGCTTATTTTCTTGCATTTTTTCTCTTAACATGAAACAAAAATCGCTTAACGCGAAAATTTCCCTACTGGGAATGAATAATATTCGGGAAACACCAGCCGCGCAGGCGAGATTTAAGAGGAGTGCGGAATGATAGAGATGTGGTTTCACATGTTTCGCAGAAAGAAGGCTAACTTGGCTTTGAAATACCTTCGGAATAAATTGTGACCAGCCAATTTTGTTTATATAAGCTAATTTCACTGCATTCCCACAAATGCTACACAAAAACCTTTAATCTCACATCAGCTGGGAAAACATAAAATGAAGATGAGGCATTTTAAGGCTGGGGATCGAAATCAGAAGAAATAGAAAAAAATTTGCATAAATTTCATTAAGGTCTTGTGAATGCTTTTGTTCCATTGATATTTTTTAATGCATGCATATATACGTATCTATGTAAATAAAATGTGCTCTAATAAATTTAATTTTATTGAATTTATTATATTTATTTTATTTTATTTTTATTTTTGTTTCTTTTATTTTGCAATATCCTTTAAGACGAAAAAATATTTTTGTCCCCTCAATTTCGTGGTAAACAATTTTCACTGTTCTCTAAGAAGTAGACGTAAAAAGTAGTAGAATTAGATTTAAAATCAAATCTTCTCGATGAATAAAGTACGTAGGGAGAGCTCTTAAGCAATTAATTGGAACCATTAGCAAAAATATTAATTATACCACAGCAGAGAACGTGAGATGTAATACATACGCTTTTGGAGAGAAATACGGTATGAGAAAAAAAGGTAATTATTTAAGATATCAGGATATAATATTCGGCTAAAGTATTGTAAGTTTACTGAAGGCCCGATATAGCACAATCTTGTATATCTCTAGGAATATACTTTACTTTTCTCTATCTTACTTAAAAACTGAGCTATAGCTGTTGTGATACTATTTTTATTATTAAATTTTGGAATTTAGAATTCTTTTTTCTTATTTCAACGGGACTTCGATTAGTAATTTCCAAAACAGATCTTGTACATTCCCCGGGAGCTAAAATCAGTTTTTAGTGTGGCATAATATAGATGGATACCAGTTGCCAAAATTTAATTTTGAAGGACAGTTTCTTCCCTAGACGGAAGCACCTGAGCTCTGACGATATAACATCAATTCAAAGAATTTAATTTTGCCGAGAGCACCCAAACCAAACGGGCACTCTACGGATCTTAAACATGCCGCATAGTTAAAAGACATACACGCTGTCGATTTTTTGCATAATGAAAATTCGCTGTGGTTGAATCCTCAAATTTGGGCGTACAAGGCGAGCGCTTAGCAAACTGCGCCACACAGCCGGCGAAAAATGGGAATGGAGGTGCGCGGGATCGAACCCCGAGCCTTTCACAACTAGAAGTGTAAGTATGCATGTTTCGACTCTTACAACAAACCATTTATGACATGTGACATTTTATGTTTTTATGAATCTAAAATCTTATTGCTATTTTTAATTGTTAACGCAATTACTACCTTATGCTTGAGATATTAAAAATTGCTAATAATTCTTGACATTACTAAAGAGAGGAAACTATACTCTGATTTTAAATGTAAAAAAATGATTTATCAACTCTTAAAATGCAATAGTTTTCCAGATAAGGTTAATATCAATTTATACGAATAATTCATTTCCTAAAAAAAGTAGTAATAGTTAAGATTTAGCTTACAAAATGTCAATATATATGTTTTATTTTGTGTTATGTTTTGCGGAAACGATCACATTCTTACTTATTTTTGTATAAACTTTGCATACATAACAAATGTAATTGAACAGAGTATTAGGGGAAATTGTTCCCCTTTATAAGCCTTATGAAATCATGAAATATGTATTTAAAGACAAACATAAAAATTAAATATTATAAACAGATCTTCGGAGAAATTATTATTACTCCGAGGACGTGTTTATAATATTTAATTATTACATTTAATTTCCTCGTGTGCCGATCGTATGGTTATGAAGAAAAAGAAGGGGACCTCTCGAATTCAGGGAAATTTTTCATTTAAACAAGAAATATTGTTTTTTTTTATTGACAACATACTTGAAGTTATACGAGGGCGATTGGCATTGTGGTATCGATATTTTGACTCGAGACGAGAACAGACCTGCACAACCTGCACGTTGTCTCAATACGCCTAAGTAAGTTGAACAATGATAGATTTAACAGTATAATCGGCCCTTCTACTTTTATGCTGCAAAATGAATTCAGGAAACATTTTTTAAAAAGTGTCATTTTGTCAAGAAAATGAAAAAAATTATTATTGTAAAATCTGATGTAGAACGCGCACTTTAAAACAAAAGAATAAAATCGAAATTAGAGGGTGCGTGTTATATGCCAGATATAAAAGTGACAGCTTTAAAAATAGAGTTAAACATAGATAAAAATTTTATTTCTACACACATATATTAAATTACTGTTTATTTAAAAGAAATGACATTCTCCTTATGGACTTATACATTTGTAGTTCTGAAGTATACTATTTTTTTAAAGCTTGGAATAATAACTCGAATAAATTACTTTAAATCATAAGAGTATTGGCACACTTAAATGTCAGGTTTCTTTGTAAAAAATGGGGTGACATGAAAATGGCAGAATATATACCTAAAAATTAAAAGTATAACTTGAAAATATGGGTGCGCATTATACGGCGGTGCGTACTATATGCTGGATTTTACGGTAATTATTGAAAAACTAAAGATGCACGAGACATATCAATAAAGGAAGGAATAAACAGAACGCAAAATGATCTTGAATGAACAATAAATTCTCCATATTTTTAAGACAATAATGCTACATCTCATATATTTCAACGTATTTTTAAAAATGAAATACGCTTTTACGCATTGGAATAACATTAATTGTAATTCATTTGAATACAATACATCAAATTTACATTAAAAAAAGCTTGCATTTTTATTTTCAGATTTTATTGTTTTCGCAAATATAATAACTAATGGAAAAATGAATACATCTTCCACAAAAAAACTACAGTAGCCTTTTCATCATTCTTCGTAACAAATGTTGATCTTTTTGTACGAAATGTATTCATTTAAAACTCACGCTCTATTGTTTTATTTTACGAGTGAGCGCGCGATAAAACTTAATCGTGTAGTATAAAAAGCTATTTAAAATCAAATGTAGATACAAGTCATATATTGTTCGAAACATTTGGTATTTCCTTAGATAAATATGCAATTTATCTAATAGTTCGATAAAATGTTTGATTTTTGCTAAATCTCATTCAACCGTAAATACATAAATGTAACCAATGAAACAAAATATAAGAAATTTCGTTTCAAATATTATATGAAATCTGTTTGTTCCAGCGTAGTTTGCTAAAAGTAAAGAAGTGATTAATAAAAGTCATGACGACTAAAGTATAAAATTACACTTTATGTCTATTTATTTGGAATTAATTGTATCTTTATTTTACAGCGATTGCCCTAGGAATAAAATATAAAAAAATTATGAAAAATAAATATAAAAAAGTATCTGAATATTTTTCATAGTTGTTGCATTTACTATCATTTAGTAAATAACTTTCTTGTTATATACAAAATATAGTTTATAATGGAGTTATTGGAATAATTACTAGAAATGACAAAAGCATTTTATTTTATAAGTTTTGGATATGTTACGCAGTATAAACATTTATATAATTTTAGTTTTTCTTTCATTGTGCATTTCCATTTCTTCATATCATAGTACACTTGTAAAAAATTGAAATTATGAGATCTGTTTAAATGGTGCATCTTAAGTATTATGATAAAATATATTTTTTACAAGAATCTTTTATTGATAGAGCCCGACATTTTATACCTCCTATAATTAATTACATTAAAATAGATAACTAAACACAATAATTAAAATATAATTATTGATTTAAGTAATAATCAAAAAATTTAGATTCAAAATTTTTAAAATTGGTATTTAGAATGTATAACATATTTATACGTGTGTGTGTGTGTTTTGGCTTTTATATATTATACATGTAGCTGTGGTTATTGTAACCATGATGATATATAAATATTCACATACATAATTCATTCAGATAAAATTTTTATCTATGCATTCAATGTGCTTTCGAAATAAATGAAAAATATTTTTAAATGCTATTTAAGATATAGTAATACCCTAAAAATAACAAAAATATCGATTTTTTTATTGTTGCATTTTCTTACGGCCGAAATATCTCGAAAGCTTGCTCCAAATTTTCAGATCTGAAAACCAATTAGTTTTTAAGAAATTTACAGTTTTCTGAGCCTAGATTTTAGTTTCTATTTCATTCTAAAACATTTTTGCATTTCTAAAAATTGAACTAATTAAAAATATTATTTTTTAGTGAGAAACGGGTATTAATTGCAATTTTTATTACTAAGATCATTTCTGTTTGCTTATATTTTGAATTTTTGATTTCAAATCCAATATTTATTTTTACACACAATTTATATACTTGAGAAGCTTTTTAATTTATTTTCATTAATTTTTTGCTGTTGACAAACTTCCATGCCAAAACATACTCAGGTTGCTTAGAAAATTAAAGTTCATATTTAAAATAATTTCGTGTTTTTCCCAGGTATCGGTATAAAAATAATTGTAAAAATTCAATAAAAAATAGGGAACAGAGTTTCAATTCCATACTAATTTTTATTTCCAAAAATCTAAGAAACATAAATCGTTTAAAATATTAAATTAAAAAAAAAATTAGCGTTTTATAAGTTTAAAAACCTTTAAAAGTGTTTAATTTTTTACAATTGTGAAAACTGACTTTTTTATTTTCAGAATGAATTTTTATAATTTAAGTTGAATATAAAATATAAATTATATATATATGTATATTTTTACTTTTATACTGTCTCCAAAAATGTTTTTGGAAACGGGTACTTGTGCATCCTTAAAAGCTTTTCTGGAACTAATATAGAAGATTAATGTGTATTGTACTGAAAGGTAGACAATGTTATGATGCATCAAGGATAAGGAACAAAATATTAATTAGTTTAGTTTCTATTTTATAAGTTCTCATTGGGCAATATATCTCTAAATATAATTAGCTCCTCAACAGTTAATTATAATATTAAGTCAACAGAAAATAAATCTTGACATTTTTATGCTATGTTAGTTATATGTCAAAAGGTAATTACAAACTTCTTTCATAGAAAAGAAAATAAAGGAAATTTTCCTTAAGAATCCAATTTCCAAGCCATACTTTATGGGGATATAATTGAAGAGTTACAGAAAAAAAATGCTTTCGTTTTCTAAAGACCCAATAAATAAGCTCCTAAACTGCATTGCTAGTTAAATGTTTTCTGAAAACCAAGTCTGTTTTATAAATAAAATGAGTTTAGACATATTTATCCTTTTTTTTAGCTCGAAATGAATTCTTGGAGAGAACGGACGCTGTCAAGGTTTCTCAGCTCACTATTTTAAATGCACCGTGTATTTCATTCCTATGCAATTATAGTAAAATTAGATAATTAAATTAAAATGCATTTTTATATTAATTTATTGTTTTTCAATGTCTCATTCACAGGAAACATGCGAACTTTTTACTATATATATATATATATATATATATATATGTTAATAGTAGTATTATTTCTATTAAATTATAACTATTTTTAAAAAACCTTTGAATTTTAATGTCTTTTATTTTAATAGCAATTGGGTAAAATCATTAAATTCAGAAATTATTTATACTTTTTATTAAATGATATAAATCATATTATTTATATTATTAAAATATGAATTGTCCAAATATTTAAATTCATACATATTTTTGTTTTCAACAAAAAATAATTTTTTCCTTTGGTTGGTGTCTAGTCATGGAAAATAAATAAATAGAACCAAAGGTCTTATAGACAGCATCAGTAATCTGGATGCAGTTATCGTCTTATAAGTTCTAACTGGGGGTTTTGTCAATGTGCTGCAATCTTTCCAGAATGACAGGACAGGAGAAAAATTGTTCATTTGAGTACTTTTCAAAAGTAAGTGGCATTTCATTCACCTTTCGAGAGTCTGTTATCACTTAAAAATCTCATTTTTTGAAAATTTTATAATATTTCTAAACGCATAGTTATTTGATTTTTTTCAGTTTTCCTATCAAGTGATTTGTGTTTTCTTTTTATAAATTATCAAGATTAATATATAGTTAAACCTGTTTTTGTGCGGTTGATAGAAACCGCATAAAAATAACCGCACAAAAAATATTCGAAAATTTCATGAATTCTTACATATAACAAGCAAATTTATCGAAATACTGTAGAATTTTTTAAAATGCTGTCGTACAAAAATGAAATCGCATGAAAAAGAACCGCACTAAAACAGGTTCTACTGTATTGATATTATTCTTCCTATTACATTTTAATTTCCTATTAAATTCCTAAACATTATTTTAAACACATTTTCGGAATTTTATTTCTTTCATTTTTAACATTAACTGCGTAAAATATCTGACGATTTAAATTAAAAATATATATTTTCAATACAAATAGTTTTATTTTCAATGAAATTTTATATTTTACTTGAAAACCGAACACCTTATAAATAAAATATTACAGAGAACTCCAAAAATATTGTCCATTTCAATTTTTACACAATGGCAACAAATTTTTATAAAAATTCAAAATCCTTTTTTTTTTTAAATAATGAGGTATTTCTTATAATCATCAAATCTAGTTGTCTTCAAACTATGTACCTTGGAATCCTGGGGGTTTCTCTCGAGTCAAAATAAAAAAAATATTCCGAAAGAAAATTATAAATAAGTATGCAAAATGAACTCACGTTCTCTATGACGTTTGTATCACTACAAGTATCTACAGATCACCCCAATCTTTAAAAGTGAAAATTTTATTTATACTTAATTTATAGCTATATTTTGCAATACCTTCTTTTAACTTCTATTATAATAAAATAAAGGAGTATTAAAACGCGCGCTTTCTTTGTACGCATCCTACTAGTTAGTGAATATTTTATTTTTTTATGATTCCGGGTTTCAAAAAATAATTTTTGACTTGTTAGTAAAATGGTTTGAAAAATTAAATATTTTTCAAACAGAATTGCTGTGTGATCTCACTATCAAGAAATTCTGTAATTTTAGGGACTCACTACGTCACAATTTTGATCCACCTAATTTAAATTTTAGTTTAAGGTATATTCTTTTAAGTGTGTGGGGAATGGGGTTACCCAAAAGTACTTACAGTTCTAAGGTTTCTGTGAGTCGAGAAAGCTTGAAGGCCATTCACAGATCGAAACAATTGCTTCAACTCTATCTTATTAAATAAAATCACGAAATGTTAACTCATGTTTAATAGCATTAATAAAAGTTTATTTTTAATTAAAAATTCTAATGCAAATCTATTTATTTCTTTAGTCTAAAGAAAAACCTATATAAGCCATTTAAGACCAAAACAACTGGATTTTAAAAGAAAACAATTATAACACCCGGACAATAGTTAAATATGTGAGTGACACTAGAAGCTGATAAGAGTTCCTTATAACAGGAACTAACTATTTTAAAATAAGCGTCATCCACTTTAAACTTTTTGAGACTTGACAGGCTGCTCTGCCTGTCAATAGCTCTTAAAAGTTCATAAAACCCGAGTGATATAATTGACATTAACATTCATTGCACGTTGGAAGAGAGTAAACGCGACGTCGTTTAGGGAAGGAATGAAAGGGTTATAGAAGATTTAATTATACGAATGCCAAATTTTACGTAAAGTGATGTTTGTGAGTGTATGTCTTAATTAAATTTTGAAATAATTTCTATTTCTGAATTATATTACAATCGCAATAAATAGGATTTTATTAAAAATGCATTTATTCTCAAAAATTAATAAAATTACTCAATTTGTAAGCAAAAAATAAAATTAACTGCTTAATTATTCATTTGAATGAATTTAATCTATTCTGACATTTTATGCATAACAATGACACATTCAAAATATATTAAATGGCAAAATGTGAATTATTATTATTTTTTTAAATTCACGCAATCTATTAAAAAAATTTTAGCTGTGAGATATTACAATTATAGAATTAATTTTGAATTCCTAATAGAATTTCTAAAACGTCATTTGAAATAACTGTATAAAATCAATTCAAAAGGGCGTTGTAGTTAAAAATTCGTGTAAACGGTATACTAGCATTTTGTTGAGCATGTTGAATAGAGATCCGTTATAAACGGATTGTACGGAAATCTACTCCTGTGGAAGGTCCAGGGAGTTACTGAGGGTTATAGATAAAAGAAATACCCATATTTTCCAACTACTAGACCTATAATAATGAAATTAGGTATGGATTCCTTTTATTGAATTGAAATCCGCTAAAACGTGTCTTGCGGAAATAGAACTCAAGAGGTGCTACGAGTCTTACTGATGAAAAAACATCCATTTTCGAACTGTTAAGACTTATTATTATGTTTATTTTGTTGAGAAAAAGCCCATTAAAAATTGATTTTGCAGAAATCAACTTTAGGGGAAGGGCCTATGAAAGTGTAAAACAAATGTACAAATGCAAGCCCTGTCGTTCAAAATCCAGTGTGAAGGTTATTTGTTAGAATATTTTTCAGTGCAATCGAACGTTTAATACTACGATTAGCTATGAATAATTTATACTTAAATATGTGTAAATTGCTTAAATTCACACAACATCATGAAATACTGAGTGAAGTGGGCAGGTAATGGCAAGTAATTATACAAAAAATGAGAGATTTTTTAAAAAATTTTATCCTAAATTTAAATGATAGTTTTTTCGATTTTTAAATTTTTTAGCGAAATTATCGCATTGTTTTGAAAATGTGGAATTAATAGCGCACTATTTAGAATAATGTTTAAGACACTGATATACAAAATGGCCTTCTCATAAATGTAGTTACCGTATATCTTTTATTATTAGCCGATCCGTGATGTTTCTTTAAAAAAATTACCCAAAATTCAAAAACCGAGCATACGCAGAATTGAAATAATAATAATAAATTGATATAGTAATAGTAAGCTCCTATAAGTTTTTCAATTATTTCAACATGATGATGAAAATGTTTCTGAGTGAGTAAAAGAGGTGAAAAATTTTCCAATCCAATCAATGCAAAGTAAAATGCTAACTACAATACAATTATTTCTGTTAACTCTATCAGAAACAAACACATTTTTTGCCTTTTATTTATTACCTTTTACAATATCTGAGCTAGTATTTTTTATTCCGGAAATGAGTGGGAAGATAACTTTGTATACGACACGTCATTGTTAACCTTTGATGCAAAACTCGCTGCATAAGGAGCATTTGCATTCAGACATCCCAAAGAGAATTTTACGAAGATAATCGGAAAATGATTCTGACATATAATTTGAAGGTTTTATGTGACTTTTTTCTTCTTTTAGAATAAAAGTTACATTAAAAAAAAAAAAAAACCCCAAAGCAGCGTTTCTCCCACTGCAGAGCACGCCACCCTAGGGGGTCTACGAGGGGGCGCGAGCATATCGAATAGTCGAAAACAAAAGATTTTTTAAAAACATTATTCATTTACTGAATGTAAGCAAACAAAATGCATTCTGACATAATAAAAAATAAAATACACATTTACGCTTATATACACATGAATACTGTACAATGCATTTTATAATTAATTTATAAGTACTAACTTTTAAAAACAAGATTAATAATTACAATTAACCCCATGGGCTTGTCATATATAAAATTATGTACAAAAATTAACACTTACCAAAATAATTTGTACGGCATATTGATTAATCCCTCAACTACCGATTACAAGTTGTGCGATTCTCTCTCCAGTGCAACCGTTTCCCACGTAGGCGCACGTTTGTTATGTTTTTTTGGGGAGGGACGCAGAGAAGGAATAAATAAGTAAATCCTCTGAAATAAGTAAATCCTTTGCAAACACTCTCAAGACCCTTTATTGCATTCCAAACCCTTCGGAATAATTTTATGAATAGCAGTGCACAGGAAAGATCATTCTTCGGGAAAACGTATATATACGTCCGGGACAATTAACGCTTTGGTTGAGCGTGACGTTTATATATGCCGTTGGCAGTGGTTAAGTCATATTGTAGCCTTAGCGTCAAAGTATAGTATTATTGATTTCAATGCATTGTTATTGTAGGGAGGAGGAAGGGGGGATTGAAAATTAGGAATGAATATTGGGTTGTAAATATTGAAACTTTGAAAAGTACTGACCAACCGGTTAAGCGATTCCATTCACTTGCTCATGGCTAATGGATTATTTAAAAAAAATTTTTTGAAATTACGTTTAGATTAGTGGAATCGTATATCAACACTGGACACTTTATTTTGAATTTAAAAACTTAACCAAAATTCTCGGTTTATACACTATGGTAGATCGCGGTTGGATGAAAAAAAAAGAATATTTTAAATAGGAACCTATATATCTGCAGGAAAAAAATGTTCCATGGAATGAAGATTAGGAAAAAAAAATAATTTCATTTATATAGTTAACGTTACCACAAAGGGTTGAATTTTCTAAATAAACGTAAAAAAACTTAATTTTGGTTAGATGACTTTAGACTCAAAATGAATTTTTTGTTCAGTATAAATAATTAAAATCTATGATCGCTGGTAAGTGAATACTGAATAGTGCACACACAATGTACATTGCAATATTTCGCATAGCCCACTCATACTGCCGATTCAAGCTTTTCTGTATTTTCTAATTATCGTTCACTTTAATTTTTGGCGACAGTAAATTATTTTTATAAAAAATCCTAAAGCAGCTCTTAAATGTATCTATTTTTTTTCTTGTAACTATTTAATAAGTGTCCTCTTTTCGCAAAAAATATTAAAAAGTACTAAAATTCCTATTTTTTAAACAAAAATTACTTAAACTTTTAAACATTTAACCGCTCACATACCTAAATTTTATTTCCCTTGCGGCAGTACTTAAAATTAAATTTTTAAAAAATTTATATTTTTCCTTTTATCTGTATACAGAGAACATCATTTTCGCATAGAAATTTTTTCAATTCTAAGAAAAATTCGATTTATTATATTATACACGAAAACATACCGTACATTTCACAGAACGTAACAATTATTGCATTTATCATTGAATATTTGTGAAAAAGAGATTAAATGATAAAAAGTTACACTAATACACTAAAAGAAAAGAACAAAAATACATTTAGTATCTCTTTTCAAGGTTAAAGCTCTTTTCCACATAATACCTTAGGAAAATCTAAGGACTAAGTGTATAAATGTGTCATGCCTTAATATGATACATTTTTATAGAAAAATAACAATCCTCAAAGGACATTATTACGACCTTTTCAAGAGCAATACGCTATCCATTTCTCTAGCCAATGCCACACATTAGCCGATAAAGAACCATTTATAAAAAAACTTTCAGAGCCCCTCCCAAACAATTCATAGTAATATTTGTTCCAACTTACCTACAACAATATATTCATTGAGAAAAGGAACCTCGCCACTATTTTTTGCCCTCTATTTATAAACTCGAAATATTTTAAGCTGAAAAGAAAAAAAGAAAAAAAAGGCGGAATAGAGAGAAAAAAGTTTCGGTTTGTTGATTGAGTGTTTCTATTCTTTCAGCGGAACTTACCAGCAATTAAATGTGTGACGAAGAACTGTAGAAAGGTTCTTTCTTTCCTGCTAAAAGGTCAGATCCCGTAACAGTTTAATCGAAAGAATAAATATTTATAATGCTGTTACCATGTTTAACTTGCTCAAAATTAAGTAATAGTCTTGTCCATATTATTTAAAGAAGATTGTAGTGCGAGTATCTGCTACTACTAAAGGGCGGAAATTAGTTAATCTGCATATATATATATATATAAGCAAGGTAATCTGCGCATTAACTATAATGATTCGTTAAAGTACGGAAAAATGTTTCTTTTCTCAAATTACCTACATAATACGCATATTGCCTTCTTGGCACTCGATACCTCCTTAATTGCTGCTGGCGTATATATCCGTCTCGCTCAACCGTTGCGTTAAATATCCTGGCCGTATTTTTGCGCCTTTTCGATTTACGAGCCATTTCTTTGTGCTGCTATCAGCAAAAATATTTCGAAGGTTTTGGAATGTAACAAAATGACCTGTGTGACGGGTCTTTACGCGACTTTAACCAACTAATCCTCTTGCGGAATCTTTGGGCTAGCATTCGCATTTATTTCACAGCCATCCCTCTCAAGAAGAAACCCTGAGATGCAAATTAGAATATATAAAGTTAGAGTTTAATAATCTTAGGTGAGAAGGAGCGGAGCATCTGAATGCAGCTTTACTAAGGTGAGAATAAGAATTTACGCATATTGACTAAAGGACGGATTTTGGCTACTAGATTAAATTAGTGTATCCAGAATTAATGGGTTAGGATTGAGTAAAGCTCAACAAATCTGATTACGTGCGCTTACACACTTAAGGTAGTTGCTTTCTTTATATCACTCATATTACTTCCTTTGGTAAGATTACTTGATGGGAATACTATAATTGAGAATAATAAATTAGATTTATTATTGAGAGTCTTGGTCAGGCATCGTTTCCTCTCACAACTTTAGGTAGACAAGATAATGAGGAAGTGACTTCAGGGGGAAGTCCTTTACACCTGGAGATCGTTTGGGAAGGATTTACTTATTTTAGAGAAAAATTTGTTGATTTATGCCTTGACTTTTTCCTCCAATACAACACATACGTGCGCTTATGTGAAAAACGGTGACACTTGAGAGCGAATCACATAACTTTTAATTAGCAGTTAAGAGATTTAAGTGAAAATAAGATCTTTGATGGAACCACAGCGACGTTTCTGTACTCTTAAATTAAATGTTATTTATTTATTTATTGGTATCTAAAGACTATAAAGATTTTTCAAACGGACAAAAAACACATTAGGTAATAGAGTCAGTTATCAGACAATTGAAAAACTAAAAGACAAAGAATCGAACGGTATAAAAAATATTTCTATTAAAGAAATTGACAAAATGTTTCTTAATTATTGCTCTATATCGAAAATATCATGTTAATTCAATCAAGCAAATAACAAACTAATTGACAGAATCAATCATCAATCAATTGAAAAAGTATAATACACAAAATCAAATAGCTTAACATATTATTCTCAGCCACTGTGTTCCTAAAAATTCAGGATAAATTATTCTCGGAGGAATCAATGTTCAACCAAAATTATAAAATGGAAGAAAAAGTGAGAGAAAACTTTTGAACTTGAACGATACGGAAACCGCTAAGGTGATATTTATCTAGTTAAGATGTAAAAAAACTCTTGATTCCGCTCTACAATGGAGCAAATCAGTGAATCAGCACATTAGCTAGGTTATTTGCACATTAACGACTTTCTAACTTTAATGGTAACATATCCACATATGACATTGGCACAAATGTTAAATAGACAAAAAAATAATCATCCAGAAAGGTAAAACATGTAAATTTACAGTTCTACATTGATTTTTGTTAAATATTAGTAGAATAGTTATGTTTTTCAGGTGGTATAAAATGCCATATCGGTAAATAATAATCGAAAAATAAACTATATTTAACATAATTTTCAAATCAATAAAAAATATTAAAATAATATGATACCTTTTTAGACGCACTCGTATTTCATTGAAACTGTGATGTGGTGTCCTTCCATTTAAAATTATGTTAAAAGTAAAATGTGTGGAACTCTTAATTACTATTCTAAATATTTATAAGACTTAAAATTCCACGGTAAGAAATTACATTTTAAAACCTTAAGAAAGATTTCCATAATTCTGAAGATTTTAAGTAGATGAATTGCATTTAGCGATCATATAAAAAAGTAATAAAATCTGTTAGTCAATAATATAGTTAACAATTTGTAATATAAAAATATGTAAACTTTGTTCAAATTGCGAGAGTTTTTTATTTCTATATTTCCTACTTTAAATATATTATTATGAGGCAACACAAGAGTGTAAAGTTTTATTTTTTAATGTGAATTTTTTTATATGTTTATATATCCGTTTATGTATTTATACAAATAACCAATTTTTAAATAATATTCTTTATTTGCAACAGTAAAACACACTAAAAAATCTCCGGGATTTATGCATTTTAAAAGATGTAAATACCCTGTGTTTTTGCGTTATTAAATCAATATTTCTCCCCAAAATCTCATAAAAGTTTATCTTGGATAAGATCTTTATTAACCTCTCGTATCAAAAAATCCTGAAGTTCTACCAGAATTCTGGTAATGTTTTTACTTTAAAAACATAAAATACAGTTCGTCCCAAACTGTTACACTTTCGCAGATATTTTTATTCACGAACATGAAAAATATAAAAAGAATGATGTAATTTTCGATGTATATTTGAAATATTATTTTTTTTCAGTATTTCAAACCATTGCATGATATTGATTGAAATAACACAGCTCCTTAATTTTTATAAAATAAAATTCAATATTTTAAAGGAAGTACATTGATAAACTCTAGCGGAATATTTTTGAAAGGTAAAAAAAAAAACTGCAAAATATGTTAATAAATTTTTATTTTGTTAAAAATTAAAAATGTGACGTAAAAAAAATGATATGTACAAAATATTTAAGTAGAATAAACTAAATTAAGTCAGTCGAGTTAGTGAAAATAATTTTAAAATTTAAATCCTTTATAAATGGAATGCATTTGGGTAACCGTTGAAATGCAGAATTTCCCAATTTTTTTATTACTTCTAAAACCAATCTTAAGTGAAAAACTAAGATGGATGTATGTTTAAAATGCATTCATTTATTTAAATGCCTTAATACGTAATTTTTTTGGGTAAAATACTTATAAATTTAATTATCCGAATCAATACGAAAAATTTCATTTCGAATAATTTTGGCGACTTTCTATGTTTAGGCTTAGTAAAAAATATTTATTAATTAAGAGGATTATTATGTATTTCGGATTATAGAAAATGCTTACTTCTAGAAAAACAAAAGATATCATGCGAAAGAAAAAAAGTGACTTGTATATGTTAAACAAAATAAATTAAAGGCCAACGACAGGCGTACCTCTTGCCCATGCCACGATGAATTTCTTGGGCCTCGTTCTGACTACGTCAGACAGGTGGCATTAGCCACAACAACAACAACAAACAAAATAAATATAATAACTCACAAAACAATTCAGGATAAGGCCATTTCTCTTGAAGTATGTTAAATTACGAAAATTTCTTCTTAAAAGCATTTTTATGCTTTACATCCTCATGTAGTAGTTTATAATCTGCATTTCCGTACATTAAGGCTCCAATTAAAATAAGTATCCACTTAAAGCTGGAGATTTTTTAAGCAAATTAAGAACCACCGCTTATCAAACTTTTAAACTATTTAAAAGAATTCTGCTTTTAAAAAAATAATAGCTTTAATCGCGTTTGGTTTTTAGGAATTCTTCAACTTTTTGAAATCTTTAAGAGGATACTTTTGTAAAGAAAAAAAAAATGAACTCCAGATTTATGTTTTCAATTTCCCGTGGAAACTCAAGCAAGAAAGAAGAACGATATGGAAAAAAATTCAAATATTTTAATAATTACAGACGTTTTCTGCCTCCTGTTCGAAATTCTTTACTGTTTGTTGAAGATGAGAAAATTTTTTATCTTCATACTATTGGAATTACTTAAAAAAACAGAAAAGTATACATTAAACATTAAAGAAAAACTAGTCTTAATATATAAACAGGATAAAAAACAAAAATATTGAGACAAGTACGAATATATTTCTTTAAATAAATTGTAATAGGCAATATGAAGCAAGTGGTTCTTTTGAGAAATTAAGATGTTTCGCTAAGTATTTATTTTGGTTTTGTTTAAATTGAATAGGTTGTTCCCATCTTTCAATTTTTTTTACTTCAGACAAATTATTGGCCGATAATTTAAATATAAATAGCAATCATGGATTTTAACGGCCCACTTTATTTGAACATAATTTTCTTTTGTAATTTTTACTCACATAAAATGAATACGAATTTTTAACAATAATTATAACAAGTTAATAAATATAAATATTATTTATAATATTTTAATACGACATAGATATTTTATAATTTGAATTCATTACTAAACATTATTTTTTATAAATATAAAAGAAGAATATTTTTATTCATTTTTTTTTACTTTATAGTTATTCTTTTATAAATTACAAAACCCATAATAGTACTTTTTCTACTAAAAAAATATGATTTTTAATTTATCAATTTTAACTAAACAGAAAATGTATAATTTTTTTCTTAAGAAAAAAGTTTTCTTTTCTATTAGTATCAGTAAGAAAAAATCGTTTGGTTCATAGATATTATGTGCAAAACATTTTACCTTAATATTTGCAAACAAAATTTCTAAAACAAGATATGTATTTAAGATTATAAAATTTTATAATATATTAAAAGGCATTTAATTTTTTTAAAAACCTTTTACTTTAAAATAAGTTATCAAATACAGGGAAAATTTATTAAATAAATTTTAATTCTCTGGCACTACTACCAATATTTAAGAAACGAAACACGAGAAATAAAATATAATCGAATACATTTGGATAAAATATACTGCATTTTTTTACTTAAAATACTTACAAAATTACGAGCAGTTTTCAATATCACGTTTTACAGAAGATATTTTTAAAGGATCTTTATCGACATTTTTATAAATTTAAAAATATATATATTTAATAGTTTTAAATCAGAGCAAAATTTAGAAATCGTTTGCTGCAATTTTTTTTTATCAAAGTATACAAGGTTGTTTCGTAAAACACACTTTATATCATCAACACATCTAAAATTTACTGAATCTATTAGAGAAAATGACCGAAGGCACTACTTTCATTAATAGAGATCATACTTAAGCTGATGCCATTCTATCGGTAAATACATATTCTCCTTAATTACGAAACAGGATATGCGTAAAATGATAGATGTACATTTCCTGTAATTGCCTTATAAATTAAAGTTATATGGATTTTACACAATGAATAATTAATACTGTTTTATGCGCATGATCAGGACTAGTTAGTACTAATATATTACATTATGTAAATATATGGATTTCAGAACAACAAAAAGGACTCCTTTGTTTTATACCAAAATGTTATTTGAAATATACAGTTAAATCCAGGCTATAGACTAAAAATCAAAGTGTATTTCTGAGTAATAAAATCTTGTTTTTACTTATTCGTTTTTTCATGGATTATGGATGCGTTTGAGTATTCCAGTGAATTTTGTGAACAGACGTAAGTATGTTTAACTTTTTAATCGCGATATTTGCTTTATATTAGATGTTGTCTTTGTCGTCTCCAATTTAAAAAAAATGAAAATTATTAAAAGCGATGTTTTTGTCCAAATCATTCATTTTTTTTACATTGTCGGAACTGATTTGATATTCGTATTCTAGTTGTTTTTGGCGTGATTCTGAAGTCACGCCAAGCAGACCTTTGGCGACCAGCCTAATATGATCGTATTGTAATAACGCCCTAAGCGCCTAAGGGTGTTTAAGATTTACAACTATGTAGCAGACTCCGTAATGTAACGATATCAAATTATAACCAAGTTGTCAGCAAAGGAGTTGAAGAAACTTTCGCAAACAATAAAGTTAAAGTAATTTACAATTGTTTTTCCTTTTCTTTATTTTAAGGCCAATTTCTAACCTTTTCATTTTATTTCTTCCGTAAGTATGTCAATATTTAATGTTAAAAGTATTTGATATGTAAATTTCTTCTTTAATGCAAACATAAGCTAATAGTTTGCATAGTTCATAGCATGCCAATTTAATTTTTTTTCATTTCAACAAAAATTTTGAAAAATATTTTCATAATTATTTTTTAGAAGGATAAAAGAAAGTAAAAACATTACCTTGAACACAAATCAAAGAAAAACATATGGCATGACTAATCACTAAGGAAGTTGCATTCAAGTAATTTGAGCATGACAGTCTCTTAAAATACAATTATTTCCATTTCCAAAAATAAAAGTAAAATGTGATATTAAACTTAAACTCATAACATACCTTATCTCCAAGCTTCCTGGAATCCTTTTAATCTTAAACTTATATTTAATTCATTATTCGGAAGGCAAAGTTAATCATAAAAATGTGCATCTATTTTTTTCAAAAGAAATATTTCCTTAATTTAGGAAGGAATTTCTAATAATATTTTGGCTTGCAAGTTATTTCCGCAAATTCTCGAAATGCTCTGCATTTCTATTTCGATTTCCTTTTTTTCCTTATTACTTAAAAGTGGATTTCCATTCAACATTAAAAACAAATTCTCTCTTTAATAATTAATTGTATTATAACAGTCTTATAAGTAAATGAAATATATATTCAAGAAAAATAGATTTTTCTAGGCAGAAAAGTACGGCATGAGAGAAGACTTGGAAAAATAAATAAATAAATACTAAGCAATTATATAAGAATTGTAATTCGTAAATAAAAAAATTAGAAAGAGGTATTCTCTCTCTTTAGAGTTCACACTCTATAACAAAAAAAAACATGACACATTGAGAAGGAATTGCCGAATTGGGATAAAAATTGGTGGATGTGAAGAACATACTTATACAAACAAGCGATTAAAATTCCCAAACAATTTAATGATTATTTCAGAATTTGACCGTTACAAAGGGAGGAAGTTACTAAGGCGTTGGTCTACCTCTGACCTGGTTGCAAGTTATCTCGTGTTGTGACAGATTGTTAAAGTTCTGAGGGTGGTGTGTTGCGGAATTTCGCGCTAAATTGCCTCCATCTTCAGGGCTAAATCGTTAAAATTCCAGGATGATTGTAATAGCTTTCCTATGATGTCCCAAATGTGCTCTATGGAACAAAGATTTGGCGACCTAGCTGAACAAAGAAGTGTAGGGCAAGCTTGAAGACAATTCATAACAACAGGTACCGTTTGCGGATGGGCATTATCGTGTTGAAGAGTTAGTCCTGGGTGTCGCAAATACAACGTTAACACAATTTGCCGTAGGGTGTCGTCAAAGTACCGCTGTGCTGTCAGTGTGCAAGGAATGATTACCAAAGGAGTTTGGCTTTGAAAGGAGATTACGCCCCAGACCATAACGTCCTGTTATGAACCTATGTGGCGTGCGATAGTCAAGGCAGGATCCCCACACTGCCTTGGACGTCCACATACATGTCTGAGATGGTCGTCAAGACACAGTTGGAAATTGGATTCATCACTAATGACTATACGTCCCCAATCAGCACTAACTTTGATCGAGACTGGCACCACTGTAATCGGACCAGATTGTGTAGAGCCATGAGAGGTAGGTAATCGGCGTAACGGTCGACTCAAGTGTAAGCTTCACTCTCAGTTGTCCGTGGAGGGTTATGTTGGACACCCGCGTGGACCCCATGGTGGATAGTTCATAACGAAGAATCCGGTGCCGTGACAGCTGCTCTTACAATCGCCCTATTTGCCCACTGAGGTGTGGCCCTCGGTCGACCACTGTCGTTCCGACGCTGGTAGGTATATTCACATATGCATACAAACATAGGTATTACTCAGATTCTATTCTGTACTTGTCTATATTTGAAATATAGAGAAACTGTTTTGTATCTCGTTTCATTTTTTCGATAATAAAGTTATATTTATACTTTATCTCTACTGAGAGAGATATGCAATTCACAATTTTACCTGCTTCAATTGTATCCTTCCGGTAAATAATCTCAGTGTATAATCTAATAGCTTAAGTTATTGTTTCTTTAAAATATCTTGAAATGCATTTCTGTTTAAAAAAGTGATGCTGCTATTCCTACGTTTTTGTTTATTTTTTAAATATAAACAAATATTAACATTCTGAAAGAGCGTATTTTAAACATATCTAATATATATGTCTTTTTTCGCTCAAAAATAAAAAAATAAACAGAATGTTTTTGTTTTCTTTCAGGATTTTATGATTTATTTCGAATAAAAAAAAGTATTTATTCTTTCAATGAGAAAAAAAATTGAAAAAGGAGAATAATGCTTCAAAATTTTAAATAGATAAATAATGGACTGCAGTTTCTAAAACAATAGTTTTTGTGTTCGACTTTTAGATTAGTTATATTAAAGAAATGTTAGAGTTACTTTATTTTATAGAAGTTTAGAAAATGTGCAAAAGCATATATCAGTACCGGTAAAGAAATATGCTGCTTCATTTCAAGCAATTTGCTAAATTTTAAAACAAAAGAAAGTCCATAGGTGAGATCTTGTGAAAAACATCAAATGAACGCAGTAAATAAAATAAGAATTTAAATGCTTTTTGAATAGAGCTTATCAAGATAAATCGCAACAAACCAAATAATTATTATTAAACTGTATTTGTTTAACTTAAAATTCTTTTTTTCGTGAAACCTTGGAATAATCATATGTATTTCATTAATTTAAAAAAACAATCTATTTTTTAAAGTATCTTGTTTATTTATCATTGTTTCTCTCTTCTTAAATTGCAAAAACCTCTTGAACAATTTTGATTTATTAAAAAGAAAGGAATTATTTCCTTACAATTTCAATGATAAAAAGTATTTTCCCAGCTCTTTTAAACACGCTTTTATAAGTTTTACTTGTATGTAATGGAATCTTTGAACTCGATTTTTACACGTTTTAGAAGGTCAGATGAATTCGAAATTTTGCACACTTGTCAAGAATCGATAACAATATAATAATTTCATAATTTTGTTTCATTGTCCTGATCAAGATCCTCAAAAATACGGAGTTTTGAGGGTTTCGAGATATAGCGACTAATTCATTATATCGTTTCCAGATTTGACGGCTAATTGCATAAACCATTTTCAGATTTGGCGACTAATTCCATATGCCATTTCCAGATTTGGCGACAAATTCCAAATTAGTGACTAAAAAGATTAAGGTGCAACCCTAAAACCGCAAAAAGGCTTGTATACAAATAAAAAAATGTTCTTCGTGAAAAAGTGTGCGTAGTTTTTCTGAAAATGGAAATAAAAAAAACAACAACTTGTGTGTATGGGAAAATAATAACAGCTAATTTTTAAATTTTTTTTATAAAGCTATACATTTAGAAGTGATGATACGAATTAACATTTTAGCAATACGTTTAAAAGGTGATAATACGATTGACATTTAATATGTCTTCTTAACACACTTTTATTAGTCAGGCTTGTATCTATAGAGACGGAATCTTTGAAATTTTTTCGATATGTAACTCATCCGAGGCCCCGTATACGGAGAGAATAAATATCCTTCAGACCCATTAATTAATATCCATTGAATAGTAAGACTAATTCCAGCAGCCACATAATTCTGGCTCCAAATATCAAACTCAAGGATAAGTTCAACAAATAATAAATGATAGTTTTAAAAACAAACAAAAAAACAGATCGTACTAAAAATTGAAAAACAAATTATAGTTTAAAAACACACACTTTTATAGAGTGTGTGTGAATCGAGCTAAAAAGTAAAAAATAATAATTCTTAATATAAGAATAAAATGATTAACAAGAAAATTATATATATATATATAATGTCATTGGGATAAAAGCGTGGGGTGCTCTATATTAATTGTTATAATTTCTTACTAGTTCTAATCCGAAATACTGAGTGAGTGTAAAAATGTAGTACAAAGCACTCCACGCTTTTATCCCAATGACATTCATTTTCTCGTTAATCATTTTATTTTTATATTAAGAATTTTTTTTATTTTTTAGTTCGATTCACACACACACTATAAAAGAGTGTTTTTTAGCTTTTTTTTAACTATAATTAATTTATTCCTTGAACTGTATTAGATAAATTCGAGCAATGTCCCCTATATTTGTATTTATATTTATACTTACGCGATATCAAGTATCCTTATTGGACAGATTACAACACGACCTTTGAGAACGGACTTTATTATTTTGAATCATGGTCAAGTGATTTTAAATGGCTTCCTATACAAAATATCCAACTTCAACACCACGTCATTGTAAAAAAAATTGTACTTCGATTGATTCAAAATGCATCAATACACATCGTGTCGTACATTGTTTCAGAAATGAGCCCTTTAAGTCAACAGAATCAACCCCGGCCTCGAGTTCATGACCATGACCAGTTGGCTACCGTAGTAAACTCCCTATCGCAAAAGCACACGCCATTGACCTCTTACTTTCGAGCCAAGGTCATATAAGAAAGACAAAATGGAAGATTGTTGATGATAAATTCAAACGCATTAAAATAATAATTATTGGCGAATTTCATCACACATTTTTACTATAAATGTGTACCATAAAACTATTCTAAATAAAAAAAAGACTTATTGTTAATATATATATATATATATATATATGTTTCTAGATATTTAATTCATCATCAACTACGTAATCCGTTTTAGTCTTTAGTCATGTGTATTTTGTTATTCTAATTGGATATGCATGGCACATAAGTGACGTTCATTCAGCTGCCTAACATTTGAATGCAAATAAGTTCCAAGAAACAGTAATTGCATATTTTACAAAACTTGTTATTTAGCAGACTTAAATTCGCCCCGCCCAATAATTTGTTGGTAGGTTAGAGTACGTAAAAGAAAATACGCAAAAAGCAGCTTTTATTTATTTTCTAAAAAAATCTGTTTCGTTGCAGAGCTCTCTAATTAAAGATTTAACGTTTCCTCTTCTTGTTTTCGACGTCATATACTCTGAGGTTTAATGTAACAATTTTTAAAAATTAGATTAAATTTAAATTATGTAAGAAATAAGTGTAATTGTTTGTAATATTTATATAAGTACAGTACGAAACAGAAATTAATGACTATTACTATCGCATACACACATTTTTAACTGCGTTTAATAAATTTCATCTCACATTGTATTGTATAAATATTCATACGCAAGTAAGCTTCAGAAAACAAAACTTAATTTTTATTTATAATTTTATATCTATATTTTTAAAGGACATCTCTGAGCAATGTGTAATCTAAATTTTTGCAACTATTTAAAGGTCATTGTAGTGATTTTTTTTTATTTAAGTGTTTTTAGTAGTGAGTGTTAAGTACCATCACATTGTAAAGCAACACGAGAGCTATTAGCAATGGACGTAATAGATTTTTACATAAGGTCAAGTGACGAGAAAGACACCTGAGCTCGCACTCCGTTTCCAAAGTACCATATAAAGCCATTAACGTGCATCAGCCCTTAAACATGGCGGGTCATCAGTGGAACTCAGGACGCACTGGCTACGACCGCATGAGTATGCCCACCAGCCTACTGCGGCCCGAGTGTTTCTGATAAATAAATGTAATCATATTAGGCATTGTTACCCTCAGGAATATCTTGTACTGGCAAGCAAATGTATTAGAATTGTTCTTAGAAAAAGTTCGACATCTTTGAAATTATTCTTTCCTTTAAATCCGTAAGAGACATAATTTACGTTATGTTGTTTGTAACATTTGTGTATTGGCTTATATTACATACTATTTTAAGAGTTTTTAATGTGTATAAAACACGTTTCAGAATAAGAACTAGGAAACTAAAGCAAAATATGCGTTGTGTCACAGAAGTCTTCTGGATATTTTTTGATTATATCTTTAAATGTTTTCCTTCAATAATGTTACTTCTAATCTTGAGAAAATCTACGTATGAAACTTTTAAATAAGTACATTGATATATAAAATAATATATTGGACCTGAATTTTTAAAATTTATTTATTTTGCCATCACCCCGTTAAAAATGATCAAATTTAAATTTGAATGGTTTGATTAAGCAAAAAAGCAAGATAGTGAATTTTCAAAACAACGGTAGTCAACAGAATTTTTTACAATAATGAAAGAAGAGAAAGATTGAGATAAAATAATATACTAGTAGAGTGAAAGGATTTAAGACCTTGAAATTAGCATATTCTTGAAGTTAGACTGCAAAGAAGCGATGAAATATGTTTTCATGACAAAAATATATTATAAAACTTCGTGCGAACTGCAAATCTTACTACAAGAACAGCATTTCGTGGGAATCACAGTACGGTGAATGAACACGCACATTTGACAATGCAACTTTCAATCAAACCAATGCGTTTCTGTGCGGAATAAAAGAACGATGTTGTAACAGCTTTTGAATATGCGAAGAAGTAAGACTTAATCTATACAGTAAGATATTCCGTTAATTGCTTTAGAATTTTATCAGTATCTCAGAATTTGATTCACTTTTAGTTCATATTCTGTACGGTTATTGTTTGGATAAACACTTACCGTATTTCCTCGCATCTAAGCAGCCCATTTTTTCCACTGATAATGTTACTGAAAATCAGATGCGGCTTAAAATCGATTTAAAAGTTTTTTAATATTGGCAAAGTAACTAATTATTCCCTTCTTATTAATTCTCATTTTAAATTTATTTTAATACCGTAAACTTGGATAACGATAAATGATTTTACTCTATTCGTATTGTTCAAAAAGTTGAGAATTTGGGGTGCGGCTTAGAATCGATGGTGGCTTAGATTTGAATAAATACGGTACACTGAAAACTCGTTAAGGACTGAGGGCAAAAAAATATATATATAAATTATAATTAAGATAAAACACACGTTTAGGCTGTCGCATGTGTGAATCAAGGGCGGCTCTACAGCAGGACATACCGGACTCCTGCCCGAGGCGGCATTTCGATCGAATTTGGAATATGTTTTTTTTTTCTGTTAACTAAAAACTTGATACATTTTCTGGGTGTGAATTAAGTATTTCATTTAACGTATCTTATTTCCTTATTTTGTACTCTGTATGTTTAACGTCAGTTTTTTTTTATTGAAACTTGAAGGGTTCGAAGAGGGAGTATATATTAAATCATGAAATTTGATATGTTTACACACCTTTCACTAGAAATTTTTTTTCCATCCAGGAGGGGGTTAAAACGGACATTCCTTTCACCCATACGATGTCCAGTGTCAGTTTTCAAAATGGGACAGGGGTAATAAGAGTTTTTAGTAGATACAGAGCCACAAGAGATGTTTTATTTTAATCTCGAGTGTAGTTACTATAAGTTCAAATAAACGCTAGTGATCCCCACCGTCATTCGACTCTTTTTCAAAGAAATTGGCTTCCTGAAAAGGGCAATTTCTTCTTACATTTTACTCGCTTGAAATAATAACATGTAATTATGTCCCTCATTTCAAATTATTTTGTATTATATATATATTTATATTATGCAGCTATTTTGTTCGCCAGAATTATTCGAATTTTATTTGTGCGTCTATGTGAAAAAATTTATCTTTTTGAATTATAATTTTTTGCTTCGGAGAAGAGGTGGCATTTTCCATTTCTGTCCGGGGTGGCAAAACTGCTAGAGCCGGCCCTGTATGAATGTAGATTGTTTTGAAGCATTTGAAGGAAGATACTCTAACCAAGGAAGATTAAGAGACTTTTTTTTATTCTTGAGTGGAAAACACACGAACTACATCACAGGAATAAGAACTACATGAAAGACATGTTACTCAAACACGCACACACACACGTACAGCAACAAGACAGAGAACGGAATAAAATATTTAACGTCTACACTTTTCAAGGTGGCATTGGCAGTTCAAATGTAGTCACAGGGACTGTTACATCGTTAATTGTTTAATAAAATATCTTACTTAAAGGTATATTAGACTGCTTGCGCTTTACTGATGTTCCAGAAAAATACTTTCCGCAAAATATATTGATGATGGTTTATAAATAATATATTTAATTTTATAACAAAGATTTCTTCTTTTTTTTTAAGGAAAAACAATTATTTTCTTCTTCTTAATTTATTTAACTCTGAGTGAGTGAGAATTTATTAACATTGCACTATAAATCAAAACAAGGGGGTATCGGTGATGAACCCTGAAAAAGTGACGAGAATGACATTTATCTCTCCAAAACTACCACACCACTGCGACGGGAAGTGTGTGACCGCGGTAGCCTAGTGGCCAGGGTAACAGACTCCTGGCAGGCATGTCATGAATTCTAGGCCGCTGAAGACCCAACGTGTAGGGGCCAGATGCACGTTAAATCTGTCGAGAGCTTAAACGTTAGGAGAGAAGGGTGCCTGATCAGGTGTCGTCCTGTTTACTTGACCATGGTTCAAAATGACGAGGTCCGTCACCAAAAGCCCTCGTGTAGCTGAACAATTCGACTTTAATATTCACTCACTCTGTTTGAGCCACAACCAAATTTTCGTGCATGATCCCCTCTACAAGGAGAGTCTTCAGTAGCGCAAGGATTTGAAACCGCGACGCGCATTCCACGGTTATATATATATATATATATATATATATATATATATATATATATATATATATATATATATATATATATATAAAAAATATATATATATATATATATATATATAAATATATATATATATATATACATATATATATAAATATATATATATATATATATATATATATATATATATATATATATACACTGGCCTCAAAAAGTTAAGGTACAACATGTTTTTCGAAGCTCACCATAAAAAAAATGGCAGTAACAATAAAATGCATAGTTTACATGAATGATAATAACGAACTTTAAAAACATTAATGCAAAA
>BMAU01019100.1:1917500-2032500 GCA_019973935.1 Trichonephila clavipes | reverse complement strand
TATTGCATGAAAAAAACTGCAGTAAATCATAATGCGGTAGATAAAGGGTAAAAGTACATGACTTAAAAGACACTAAATTTTATACTTAGCTTGATAATTTGTACGGTTTATAATTAACGCCGATTGCTTTATCGTCTAAGTACATTATTATTAAATTCAATGTATGTTATTGTATTGGAGGAGGGGGGCGATGAAAAAATTATAATTGAAAATTGGGTTGCAAGTATTGAAAGTTTGAGCAGCACTGTCAGAAAGTCATAATCAGCTTAAAATTAAAAAGCAAATTTAAAAAAAAAATCTTTATATTTTTGGCATTATTAAATTCCTCTAAACGATGTTAATAAATATTCAACTAAGAAGTTTTCTTTCATTTGAAAGGAAAAATATGCGATAATATAAAAAAAGCTCACATGAAACTTTCCAAAATAAATAGTGAGATTATACTCAGAGGAACGAATGTGGCAGGAGCATTACTAAGATTTACGTCATGCTTTATTGTGACATTCAAATACTCAGAAGCACGGAAAGAGTTAAGTTGCATAAATGCATACACTCCACTATTGTATACATGTAATAAAAGTCCTCACATTACTAGCAGTAACATTATGTTGGAATGTGTGGAGATTTTATTCTTAGATATTGCAAGAAGCCTTCTCAGAGAATTCTTATGAAAGACTATGGAACAGTTTTAAACATTACTCACGATAATAACGAATAATATTTGTGAGTAATTTCCTGCGAATTTTAACACGCACATTTTCAGAAAACAAGACCTTGTAAATTAACTTTTTATTCAGAATAGAATTAAAAAAATTATAGAAAAATATCATTAATATTACTGAGATTCTGTGGTATGATTATAGCGTTTAAAAGAGAAATTAAATATACAAATTTTGCAGTCATAAAAATGTAACAAAAATTACATTACAATGTATTCGCAAATAATTTTAAGAAATATTTCATTTATATACATTTTATTATTTAGTAAATAATTTATAAATTTCAGTTGTGCGATACATTTGTTATAATTTGAAATCCAAGAACTGACTAGGTGCTTAGAAAGCTAATCGATGAAAGAATATTTTTGTAATTGAGAATTGTAGAATTAAAAATTTTTCACGCACACTTACTCATGTAAAACAAATTCAGAAAGCAAAAATCAATTGCAAAATGCAAATAAATACGATGAATGTTATGAAAAAATGATATGAATCAATATTGTTTGCTGATTATTTAAATTATATCTAAAGCTATAAATATGTAACTTTCAAAAGATAATGTACAAATTTTTACGTGAAAATTTGTAGATATAAATATCAACAGCTATAAATTGAGAAGAGCATATATAACTATGAACACAATAAATATAACTATTACTATTTATGAAGTTATCTTAACCTTATAAAAACAACCTTATCAATTTCTAAAAAATTATTAAATTAAAACGCTTTCAAAATTATTAAAAAAATTAAAATGAAAGACAAAAAGGAAATGTACAAAGTCAGGAAAAAAAGAAAGATAATTTATCTTTTAATCTATCTTTCCTTCCCTCTCTTCATATATATATATATTATATTTTGGTAAATATTTTTAATATTAAGAAAAATAATATTATTAAAGTTATTTCTAATATACTTTTAATCTCTGGTAATATAATTCCATTATACAAACTATATTGTATTAAGGTATCAGACTACGTTCGGAACCGTGATTTTAAAAAGTACATATATGGATAATTTTAATGATATTTAGTGTCACTTAGATTAGAATACATGTATACAATTGTTTTAAGGACATTATGACAAAAAAATTAAATACAATATTTTGACAAAAAATTAACTTGGAATAACCTTTTTTCAAAACGTTCTCCTTTCATAAAAAATGCTTATAAAAAATAATATTTTGCTTAGATAAAGAAAAGACTTCTCCAGAGAGTCTCAACTAGGATTTTTGAAAAATTCACATTATTTTCAGAGTTATCACCAATTGAAATAATTATCGGTGTTTTCTTCTTAAAATTTATCCCCTCTGTTGTAGTACAATGTGGATAAATCCACTTCTAAGTTATATGTTTAAAAAATTCTAGTTGAGCCTCTGTACAGAGATCTGAGATATATTCAGGCAAAATATTATAATAGAAGCATTTTTCAAAAAAGGAGAATAGTTCGAAAAATGGTCATTCTATGTTAATTTTTTGTCAAAATATTTTATATAAATAATTTTTCATTGTAATAAAATTCTTAAAACAATTTTATATAGTTTTCTAATTTAAGTGACATTAAATATGATAAATATTATCCATTTATACGCTTTTGCAAAATCACGGTTCCGAACGTAGTCGGATACCTTAAATGATGTTTGGAAAATTATATTCCTTTTTCCTTGTATGTTATTAGATAAAACTATAACAAGTATTTTTAATTTAAAATATTAGCATGTCTAATACTGAATAAATATCTTTAAAAAGATTTCTATAAATTCACGAATCAAAACCAACAACCAAATCATTTCCGAGATTCGTGAAAGATTTCAGCCCCATTTCGTTCATGAACAACTTCCATAAATCAATGCGAGACATTTTCTCTTTCAACAGGTACAAAAGGGGTTCTCGTCATTCATCATTTTCTTGGAAAATTTCCCAAGAGGGTAGGAACCGATGTTTTCATTTCCTTATTCCTGTCTCTTAATCAAGATCGTATTATTCATAACACCCACTAGGTTGAGGTCCGCAAACTCCACGGGGATTAGATCCCATGAGTTTCTTGCTGCACCAAAGAACCAGTTTATATATTATCCTAATTATTAATGCGTGTAATGTAAATATTTTTATTATTATATATGTTTGTGTGTGCGTGTATAAATTTGCACACATTAATTATTTAAAAAATTATCTCTCTCTCTCTTTCTTATCATAGATGTGTGTAAAATTCAAATTGTCCACTTAATTTTAAAAATCAGCATTGATTGTGTAATAAAAAACAAGTAATATATATATATATATATATATATATATATATATATATATATATATATAATTTAAGTCAATTCCTACTTAGATCAACAAAGAAAAATTTTACTTTAGCTACTTTTAATTAAATAGTTACAACTAATATTGATATGTATATACATATGACAGAATCACAACTTTAAGTGGTAACTAATTTTTATTAATTACCATTAAAGTATCGTGTTGTCATCCAAAACAATCGTGTATATAAAATTTCAGTTCAACTGAATGCTTTAAAACGTGAGAAAAAAATTTTTTTTAAAGTTTTGACCCACGTCGCTAAAAATGAGACCAACGTTGCTGTATCTGTAATTCTTTAAGTAATTAGTTTCAGTCACACACTTTATTTTAATTAATTATAATTAAATTAGGGTATTTTTACCCAAAACATTAGTGTATAGAAAATTTCAGCTCAAATGAGTGCTTTAAAATGTATTTTATTAACGATTGAAAATTCCCCGAAGATAAGTAAATGAATAAATAGAGAGTGTGAGTTAATAGTAGGAATTGAATTGGCATACATCAATGTATCGATAAACAAAAAACTTAAGTATTAATCAGGTAAAAAAACGCGACAAATTTTATTGAAGGAGAAAATCTATTCAAAATTAATTCAATTTTAATATTTATTTCATTTGTACTTAATAATATAACGGTTTAAAACGCTGATTTTTTCTCTGATTCTGACCAAAGGAATAAGAAAGAAGAAGAAATCTTCTCATTTAGTCTTCAATGATTTCATAAATCGTTTCGGGTTGTTGTTTCCTAAAGCACAGGCTTCACATAATCGGAGCTTTGAGATATCGTTCTGATGCACGAGATAATATATGTGTGAACACTAATGAATTTCATGAAGATAGTGCAAATTCTGTTTTGATATTAAAATATACTATTGAAAATGTATAGAATTCCATGTATCAAAGATGTGAAGCTTATGTTCATGCCTTCTGTATCTTATTCAACTCTTATTGTAGGAACAGTATATATCAAACAACTAACCGTATTCGACATACATTTTCGGATGGATATTTTATTATTATACACGGTAAATCAAAATGAATATAGAAATTACAAAAGGCTGTGACTATTTAATGAAAAATAATTTATAGATACAATTTACGCAGAACGTAGACGGAACTTCACAATTTTGCATATATACGTCATAGATCAGGGGTGGTGAACCTTTTTCGATCAACGAGCCATTTTTTCTATAAAAAAGTGTTTAATGGGCCGACAAATAATTTTTGACTTTTGATTTTTGGGAAAATAATAAAATTAAATACTAACCACACACACAAAACTCTTTATTTGCTATTAAAAAATACATTTTGCACTGTACAGCAGTAAATATTTCGGATATACGTGCAATTCAAATTAAAGTAATATTAGTGTGACTTCTGTTGTTGCCGATCAGATGACAAATAACTTAATTTAGAATTGTAAAATGTTACTTTTAGCAGAAAACATACTGAATTAGAATAATCTGCCAAATGGTTTTCTAAATGAGTCTTAAATGTTATTCCTCTCTGAAAATAATGGTTATTGGGCATATATATATATATACCGGGTGGGCAAAAAGTCCGTAAAAACTTTAAAAATTCATAAAATCAGGAGAAAGGAACGAAAAAAAAAACTGTTTGGAGGATCAGCATTAGTATGTCACGGGATCTTTTTTAAGCTAGAAAAGAAAATCGAAAATCATCCGGTAGGTGGCGCTGTTACAAGCGTCTGTGTTGGAAATATGCAAATTAGACGGCTATAAAACCTTTGCTCTCAATGAATCCACATTCATTTCACCATTACAAGCAGTGATTGTGAACAAGGATGCTCAGTGCGCCGGATAAAGCTTTGTTGGTGAAGTTATTTTGAATCAGTGACCATTGCCTTGCGTAAATTCCGAGTTCAGAAAAATGTGAAGAGTGGAAAAGGCCCTTTAACACCTGCAGGTCTCTTAAAGCTTGTTAAACGTTTTGAGGAAACTGGAAAGCTGGAGGATCGAGCAAGAGACGGACGACCATGCTTGAAAGAAGCACGTGCACCCTGCATTGCAGTCGAAATGGAAGCGATAGCTTCCGAAGCAGCTTCAGGGACCAGCAGTGCTCGTGAAGCTGCCAGACGATTGAGCTTACCACCATCATCTGTCCGCAATATTCTTCGTCGAATCCTCCAGCGGTACCCATACAAATTGCAATCGTGCCATGAACTTTTGCCAGCAGATACCGCACAGTGGGAAGCATTTGCGAAGTGGGCTTTCTCTAAAATGGAACAGGATCCCACCTGGGTTTTTAACATCTTGTGGACAGGTGAAGCTCCTTTCTCGCTTCATGGTGACGTTAACAACCATAACTGTCGCATTTGGGCGACCTCTAATCCACGTGAGTACACACAGAAGCCATTGCATTCCCCAAAAGTGACAGCATTGTGTGGTTTCACGGGTTCATTTATCATAGGACCCTTCTTCTTTGAAACGCAGTGCCCAGTAAATGGATGGATAACGGAAACGGTAAATGCTCAGCGTTATGTAATGCTTCTGTGGGAGACTGCCATGTCATGTTTAATTCAACGAGGTCAGATTTCGAATGTCACGTTCATGCGGGATGGAGCAACCAGTCACACTGCTAACCCGGTTAAGGCATTTTTGATGCAGACGTTCGGGGAAGACAGAATCGTTAGCAGGTGCTGCAGGTACCCATGGCCTCCTTGGTCTCCAGATTTAACACCGGCAGACTTCTGGTTGTGGGGATATTTGAAATCTCGCGTGTATCTATCCGGTCCATCAAGTCTGTCGGAACTGAAAGATGCGATCCGCAGAGAATTATCCTCCATACATCCGGACATGTTGCACTCTGCCGTTGCTGGATTTGTCACTCGTCTGGAGTGTCTTCTCCCATGTGGTGGTGGTCATGTGGAACATATTCTGGTGTAATAAAGTTGTGAAAGTTTTATGTTCATTATGTATGCATTGTTTCTTTGATTTGCGTACATCAGCGCCACCTACCGGATGATTTTCGAATTATTTTTTTTCTATCTTAAAAAAAATCCCGTGATATACTAATGCTGATTCTGCAAACAGTTTTTTTTTCGTTCATTTATCCGGATTTTATGATTTTTTAAAATTTTTACGGACTTTTTGCCCACCCGGTATATATATATATATATATATATATATATATATATATATATATATATATATATATATATATATATATATATATAGGTAGATGAAAATATGGTTAAAAAAGCATGAGCCAGTTTCGTCAAACAGTTAAATGTATCTGGAATTGAATTCCATGTTTCCAAAATTTCGTTACTGACATTTTTACTTATATTGCTTGTTAATTTTTTGTTTAAATCAATTACAACATTTTTTTTTGTTTTAATAAATTTTTATATCCAAATTGAACTAGACTGGAAATCAAGCCCAGTTGCATTTCAAATTCTTCAATTTCTTCCAATCGAATTGGGACAAGTTCAGTTTATCAAATGAAGCGAAATCAGGGTACATAAAAATTATGGAAATAAGTTCTTGAATGACTTTTTCTTAGTCTGATTTTTTCAAATTTGGGAAGTACTAGTAGTTCCTTGTAATAATATCGTTTCTGAAAATATGCAATTTAGCGTCAAAAGTATTGAGATTCCTCTTTAAGACAATATTTTTTATTTGTGTCTTGAAATTTTACACTCAATTCTCTGAAATTTCGGCATATGTCTGTAAACATGCGACTGATCACTCGCGTTTATTCGTAATACTTCATAGTGAACTGTGTTATTTTGAACTAAAATGCTAACCGTTTTGATCGTAGACGTGCTCAAGTAATTGTGTCGCGGGCCATTGGTTCGTCATTCCTGTCATAGATGTTCCATTTGACTTTTCTTTATCACACGGACAAGGGAAACGTAAATTGTATGGTTAACTTTTTTTCTTCTGTGAATGAAGCGATACATCAAATGTTTACCTTGACATGCTTCAGCTTTGGTTAATGCCACAGCGAGAGTATGATTCCACGAATTGCATCTTTCACGAATATGGTGCTGCCTCCGCACTGGGGTTCGGAGATTGGCACATTTTTCAACCAACATCTTCCAAAGCGTGGATTGGTCGAAATGGAGATGCTTTTGATGTCTTCGGCTCTTGATCACCGAGACCCACGGATCGTGCGAATTTTTTATGAGGTTATGCGCTCCCCCCGCCCAAAACAATTGAACAACTGAAAGTACGCAATGTTTAATGCGCTTGCGTCGGTGACTGCACAAATGCTTCAGAAAGTATGCCAGGAAATGGAGTACCGCCTATATGTTGCCCGTGTGTTACGTAGAACTTCTGTGGAGAGAGATGTATGTATACAAAATTTTGAAGTTCCGTCAACATTCTGTGTAAATCTTATCGATAAATTATTTTCCTATGAATAGTCATAGTCGTTTGCAATCGCTACATTCGTTTTGACTTTCTTTGTATTTTACGTATGCGCTATATTGATTTTGATATTTAAGATTTTGTTGTCATGGTAAGTCAAAAATCTGGGTAGTTAACAAATCTGGGTTTTTATTTACGTGTTTTAGACATTAGAAGTGAGAACTGAGCCACCCCCTCTCAAATGCCAGAGGAAGAATCCCTTTGAACATTTAGATCAGGAAAATACATACAGGCAAATGTGTTCACAATTGAAGGTGAAGATAAGTTATTTTTAGAAATTACGTAAATGGATTTAGGAATATATATTTTGAGTTAAACACTTTTAACGCGGAATCGAAATGAGACTGACTTTTTGAAATATGTAGTGCTCGTAATTACGATTTAGAGTATAATCATCTAAGGTTAGAATTTCAAATTAATATAAAAGTAAGTTGTTCCATATTTTAACGCAAAGTACAGAAACAAAGTCCGTTAGGTATTGGTCTAATTATAAAGAAAATCCACTTTAACATAGATTACATCTATCCATTATGGTCTCGAGTTCGTGGTTGAGATGTTACGGATTCGAGTCCTGATGTCACTAAAGTCACATGGGCAAAAGGGGCTGATGTATGTTAATTCTACTGAGGCACAATGTCTTTCAGTTGGCGTGGTGTGATAGTCCGTAGAAGGGGGTGCCAGCTCTGGTGTCGCAATCACCCCTTGACCGAGGTTCCAAATCTATGAGGACCGTCACCAATAGGCCCCATTTTGCTTTCTAATGCTTTTTGTTGCCCCCATTTCAAAAATTAACATATAACTACCACTCTGCATATCACAAGTAACATAGACACTTGCAAACTTAAAAATTCTGAGTGTATTTTTTGTTTCTTTTATTCCAATACAGTAATAAATATTCCCTATAAGAGTTGGACGTGAATCTGTTTTATTGCACATACCATAAAACGTATCACTTCAAATTCTCGAAGCAATAACAGAAAAAAATATAATAGTAACGAAACTCAAGAAACAAGAAGTTGCCATGTACTTCAACTTTTACCTTTTCTTATAAAATATGTCTTTTTCCCCCGCAAACAATAGCGCATGCGACGAAGGGGATTTAAAGTAGATATCCGTCACGTCTTTTCGAGTATTATTCTAACCCATTATCTTCCTCAAATAAGATATAATACCAGGATGCAGTCTCCACTTATCATTCTGAAAAGATTTTATCTTCAGGTAAACAGCATTTTCTTCCTACATAAATAGAGGTATATCCGTGGAAGTAACGGGAAAATCATAGAAGTGTTTTTGCTTCAATGGAACGATTTTTTTTCCCTTCGGCTCTTGAAAAGTAGAGGAAAGGTCAAGGATTCTTTTGAAAGAGTTTGTCGCTTTATGTCGTTTTATGTTTGACAGATTGTCGTAAAATAAAGTTTGTTTCAGTTGTAGGAATATTTTTCTTTTTAATATAGAATGTAGTCTTTAGGAGTGTAAACAGGTGAACAATTTAACCATGTGGTAGATAAGCTAAGCTGATGTGCACACGTTGTTTGCAAATTTAATTTTTCGTAAACTTTTAAAAAACAGAAGTAAACTGTATTTTTTAAAAAAATTCTTTCCTGATTTCCTTTAAAGTATATTTTAAATTATTCGGAAATTAATAAAAAATTAGTCATTAATACCTTGCCTGTGGAATATATTTAAGAAAAACGTGCCAAAATGAATTTTTTCCCTTTTAATATTGTTTATTATCCTCATCAAAATGTTAAAAATAGATGATTTAAAAAAAAAACAGTTTTTAAGTGAAATTACTATTATATTCAATATTTTCGCATATATTGAAAGTGTTAATGAATTACAATAATTTTTGGTCAAATTATAGCAAAATGAATCATATCGACATAATTCTGAAGATAAATATAATAAGCTAATGCACAACCATATTATTATTTATATATACTCTCATGAATTCCGTGTCCCTCATATTCTTTGAATTTCACAAATCTCTTACAGTGAGGTATGTACGAACTGCAAAATTACAAAAATCCGACAAATGGTGCTAAATTAACGAAATTTTCGTGGGAAAGTATCGCAATGCATTGGAAAATTGGTACATTACATGCTATGCATTATACGAGCTGAGTTAGAGCTTCATGGGTTTGGAAGACCAATTTTTCATTTACCCAAACTCAGCTCGGGCATTTCAAAATTGAAGCACTTACGTTACCCGAACTGAGGTAAGGCAAAGTGTTAAACTGATGACTTGAATTAATGCAGTACAATTAATGTTACTACATCTACATAACGGATATTATAAATAGCAACTGATCTACGACACAGACACGAGTACTTTAAGGCTGTTTTCGCCTTTTGCACAATAGCGTTAACTTAACGCGGATCACATTTTCAAACAGAAAAATGCTTCAAGTCTTATAAAATTTCCGATTTTGCATCCTATCCTTTAACATTAGCCGAAAACAGCCTTAACTGATATATTGCTCTCCTGGACATGTATACCACTATACATCACCAGAAAGTAAAGAAAGTGGCATTTAAGCGGCTTCAGCTCTTATTATTCAGTAGAATAATTATAATGTGTGGAATCACAGCATTCGCCAATAAACCTTTGAAAGTGATGTTGCAATGTGAAACAATTTTAAGAAAATATTTGAGATGATTTCGAAGATGTTTACCATTCTAACATCATGGAAAATTATGATTGATTAATTGATTTCATTTCCATCATTAGGTGTGCCCAGTTAGTTAGTGTTTATTAACGTCCCACTTTAAAGCATTACAAGGGCTATTGGTGGTAAGCCGTATAATTTAGAACCGTGGTCAAGTGAGGAGCTATACCTCCTTCTCCAAATTTTTACATCACGGCAATGGAGGATTAAACCTCAATATCATCCTTTCTACACGGTGGGTTCTCAATGGCACTAGGATTTGAACTCGCGACTCAACAATGCCGAACATGAGTTCATGACTATGACTACTGGACTGTTAAGGTACCTTCTTCTCCAAATTTTTACATCACGGCAATGGAGGATTAAACCTCAATATCATCCTTTCTACACGGTGGGTTCTCAATGGCACTAGGATTTGAACTCGCGACTCAACAATGCCGAACATGAGTTCATGACTATGACTACTAGACTGCTGAGGTCAGTGGGAAATTTTGGAATTGGAATGTTGATTTTTACAAATCATGTACCTGATTGATGTTTTAAGTGAATATAGGAGGAAAAAAATGGGATGCGTATTTCATGAATTGAACAGAGATGATTACCAGGAACCATTTCCAAGAAAAACATGATATAAAAATTGCTGATATAATTCGAAATGGGTATAACAATAAACAATTGAAGAAAGAGAAAGAAGATAGTAATGGCTTAAAACAATTTGAATTCAAAAACAAAATGAATAAAACTAAAATATTATTCCTTTAATTAATATTCTAAAACTAAGCCGTCATCTTATTCATAAACTTTTAAAGAGAAAAAGATACCCTAGGCAATCGAGTCTTACCAATGAAAAACAAACAAATAAAGCATTATTGCTCAACTTTTAAGAAATCTGCAATTAAATTTGTGAGTTAAACATATTTTTAAATTCCCTTTAATATTCAGAGATTGAATCTAAGACTCCAGAGGGACTTCCCAAATATTATAATCCAGTTGTTTCTCTCTTTAAATATTAAATAAAAATGACTCAGCGAAGTTTTTCTGAGCAAGGAACAATGTTGTGTACACCTTTCTATTGTTCGAAAAAAAACAATTCCTTACTGTTTCATTGAAATGGAATTTCAGTTTTTTTTATGACGAAATATAAAGGGATTTTATCTGTAATCACATTTCAGAGAGCATCTCCAACAAATTGAATCTAAATAGTATAAAAAAACCCAATAAAAAATGAAAAAAAATATTGATATTTTTCAAAATAATAACATTCATATTATTTTAGCTTCAAGAGAAGATGCTTTTTTCAGTTAATCTTATTCATCTATAAGTAATTTTCATTTTTGATGAATTCCTTTATCCCGTCTCTTCGAAATATAATAAAATAGAATGTTAATAACATTCAGGTTTGAAAGAGAGAGAGAAAGAGGGATATACTCTTTCTTTTTTTAAAAAAAATATTTTGTTCAGATAAAACTGGTTTATACTGAATTTAAAATTAATTATATAAATTTGTTACCATAAATTTTAAACATATATAATAATTAAGTTTATTTGTTTGATCTTTAAGTATTTTATTGTATGAGATTTTTACGTTACTAATTTAGTAAAGAATATTTCTAAAACAGTGCAAAAAAAGAGAAAACAGAATAATATACATTTTTAAATGAAAGTTTCTTTCTTTTTTTGTATCAATTTTAAGAAATGTTTAACAACAAATTATTATCAACAATATATTGTTGATTTAGTTAATCATCAATTGTTAGGAACATTAATTATCAATTGCTGCTTACCGAAAATGTCTGATTATTACATTATTGTTTATGTATACATTCTTTTTTTGACAATATTGAAGAATGAATTGGTAAAATGTTAAGTTACAGTCGTTTTTTTTAAATTCATTTTACGTTATTTGGAGATTCCTTTTTTTCTATTTAAATTCGATTAACTAGTAAATAATTCAGTTTAAAAGGAAATTTTTAGTTACTATACTTAGTGTTCAATCTATATTTGAGAATAAGAAATAAATTTAAAAAATATAAAATCAGCCAGTCATATTTCCGAAAATATTTTAATAAATTTTTGTGATATTTATTACAAGATAGATAATAGATTCTTCTGCTTAATATTGTTTCCAAGAATGATCAAAGGAAATTTTCAAAAAATAACTTTAAAAAAAATTAGAATCATTATTTTAATTAAATATATAACCGATAAAGGGAAGTTAGATTCCTTTATTGTTACAGAAAATTTTTTTTATCAAGATGTTTAGTGCAAAATTTAATTTTGATAAATAAACCCTTTCTCCAGAAAAATTTAATTCAGAGATTGCAACTAAAGGACTTTCATTTAAGTAAAGTACAATTACATAAAATTAACAAAAACAGTAATATATATAAAGTAATAATAAATAAAAAAAATTATCATTTACAACAAAATAACATTTTTTTTTCAATGTAAATTATAATAATTAAAAGTTTAGGTTTAAGTTAAGAACTTTACAACTAAAATTGATTCGTTTTGACCGCTGAGATTGAAAATTCTTTGTATTTTAGTTAATTTAAATAAAATTAAACAAATGATATTAAGAAATATATTTATACATCGATCCTACATATATAAAATTGTGAGCACTATTCGTGAATAGTGAATATTTACTAATAATTATCATAATATATGCATTAATAAAAAAAATCCTGTATGTCAGTATTTTTAGATATACGAGTTAATGAGAGTAGGAATATTTATAACTGTTCATTTTATATACATTTAAATACTTCAAATACAATTATAATGTAACATAATGTTCTGATAAGTATTATGAAAAAAATACTGCAAAAGCGTTGTATATGAAATGTTTCAAATAATTTTCTTAAGAAATTTTTCTTTCATTTATAGTAACTAGTGCATATTCTTTGTAGTGCATATTCTTTTCACTCTGTAGATATCGGAACGCAAAAATATTATACTTTAATGATATAAGAGACAGACATGGGGAATGCAGTGCAGTAGACAGTCTGGAAATAAATACTTAAGACTACTGACTACCTTTTAACTGGTATTTTGCATACGAGCGTATTATATATAATGAATATTTTCTTTTTATTTTTAGAATAAGTTGAATTTAGGTATACTTATAAGAATAATTTAAGAATAATATTACAAGACAATACTATTTAAATGAAATTTTTTTATCAAAAAATGCAGAAAAAATGACATATTTTCAAAAAATTACCTTTTAATGAAAAATTCTTGTATGATAATAATATTTTGTGTTTATATATATATATATATATATATATATATATATATATTTAAAATTTCTGTACAGAGTCTGAATTCTGATTTTTGAGATATGTAATTTAAGAGAGAATTTATTCATATTTAATAAAACTTATTTATATTTTAACAAAAAACACCGATTTTTATTTAAATTGTTCGTAAAATAATGTGAATTTTTCAATACTTTTAGTTCTGTCTGCATACAGGTAAATATAGGTAAATGTCTTAGCTGTATATAGGTAAAATATTTTTGCTATCAAATATTTTTTTTTCATAAAAAGTAGTTCTGAGAATATGTCCTTTTTTTCTTCTTTTTTTACCGAAAAGTTGCAGTTAAATATTTTTTTTATTATAATAAAATAATTTGCATTTATATTCCAGCTCAATAAATATTAATTATAAAAAAATATCAATTTTCAAAATTTCAGAATCAAGATTCCGAATGTAGCCAATCCTCTTTAGAGAACCAGAAAATCATACACATTCAAAAAATAGATATTTCAATTTTAGTATGAAAAAAAAATTGTATACTTTTCTAAATCTAAAAATGTATAACACTTATATGTTCGTCGGTAAAATAACCTTAAAATATGAAAATGTAATTGACAAAATTGTTAGCAAACGTTTACAAATGTTTAGTTTTCTTCACATTTTCTCCAAAGCATAAATTTTTGCTTTTAGGTACACTTGAAAAAAAGATTATTGCACTATATGGTTCCAAATTTTTTATACTTCTATACAGGATACCAGAGATCTGTTTTTTAGTCGAAGTAGTACATAGTTTTCTTTAAAAAATAAGTTTAATGTATAAAAAAGGGGGAAAAATAGAATTTTTCAAAAAATTACAATTTTTATAATTTTTTTAAAATAAACTATCTTAACATTTTACAAAAAAAAAATAGGTTCAATATATTTTGTGTATTTTTTTATATATGTGCACAAATATTTTAAATATTTAAGAGATAATGTTTTAAAAAATGGTACCTAAACACAAGAATGTGTGTACTATGAAATTTCAAAAATTATTTCCAACTTTAACTAAAAAGAAAAAAATAAAATAAAAAACTCATTTTTTTTGTATTTCTACAGAATAATTAAAACCCCCTTTTTTATTTCATAAAAATCGAAGCTCTATTGGAAATTTTTAAAGATATATATCCCATAATCAAAGAGTCTTATTTTTGGCATTCTATTGTTTCGAGCACGTCCTGGTACCCTTAAGGATAATGGAAGAAAACAAAATGGCAAACAAATATTTGTATCTATTTTTGCTTCAATGTTTTGTCTGTTAGAACTTTTTCATACAGTGTATTTCTTATATATTTATAATTAAATTAATCCATTTATTATCCAGAGGTAACAGAGAACATCCAACAGCAAAAACAATCTCTTTTATGGATACAAATCTGGATTCCACGTAAAAAAAAGTTCTTCTGTAATATCTTAGTACATCTAATCAGTACAGTGGACTAGTGTTTGTAACGGCATTTATACTATCGATCGGCCTATGTTACAAGTCAGTTGTGAATCGATATGGTGCATAAAACCAAGAAAGAAGAGACATAACAAAAGATGTAGTTCTTAGTTAACTCCCAAAGGGCCCCGAAAATAGGTTGGGATGCGGAGGGAATTCGGGGATTTGGAAGAGCAAGAGCAAGAAATCAACAAAAGGCTGGGATTCGATATAAGCTATCAATAAATCGATGGCAAAAAAGTGGTCAATCATCGCTGATTCAAGAGAAAACGATTCGGTGGAATGAGTCTTTGAAAATAATCGATTTTCTAAAAGTTCTAATCGACTAAAGCAGAATCGCAGATTTAGAGCTTAGCTTATGCATTATTGTTTGAGAACAATGGTTCGGAGGAAGTGGGATTGAGTGAATGAGAAAGCTGGAGTGAATGATGGAATTTTGAATGTTAAAGTGTTGTTGTGCTGGTATTGGTTTGTTACTGCTCTCATCAAAAGTAGTCATGTGAAATATTTCAACATTTTACGTACTTAAAATTGAAAATATGCTTATGAAACTTAGGAATTATTTGTACATCAACGTATATAATGATTTTTTCTAAAAATTCTTAATATATGCGTAAGCAAACACTGCAGAAATATAATTAATTTTCAAAAGAGTCATTTTTTTCAAGAAACAGAAAAAACAAGTGATACAAAAAGAAATAAGTCAATTCCTACTTAGTTCAACAAAGAAAAATTTTATTTTTTAGTTAATTTTTATTAAATAGTAACAATTAATATAAATATGTATATATACATATGGCAGAATCACAATATTCAGTGACAGGATAGAAAGGGATTTTCCTTGCAATTTTTCATTTTCTTTTCTATATAGGGTGTTGTACTATTATTTTTCCTTGCCACTATTTATTGGTTAATTAAATTTAATTATTCCAATAAAATAATTTGGCAGTTAAAGCCAAGTGGTCAAGGTATCAGATCGTGGCTGGCGTGTCATGAGTTCGAGTTCAGTACCACTGGAGCCCCACCGTGTAGGGCAGTGATGAACGTTAAATCTGTCTAAAGCTCAAACGTACTCCTGCTGATGTGGAGTGGTAGTAAGCAGAAGGAGGTGCCAGCTCAGATGTCGTCCTCGTCACTTGACCATGGTTCAAAATTACGAGGTCCGTCGCCAAAAGCCCTCGTGCAGCTGAAGAGTGCGACGTTAATATTCACTCACTCATTCACCCAATTAAATATTATAGTAAAGAAATCACATTCTCAGAAATTAGACAATCCCAGATGGGGTTGGAAACCATGACCTTTGCATTTGTTGTTCGACGTGCTATCCGTGGAGCTACAGGGACATAACGAACAATTTTCCTTTCCATATATGCCATTGGAGTATTATTTTTGTTTGTTTCTATTTTTCCTTTATCTATTTTTAATTAATGAATTAATATTCAAAAAAAAAACTGTATTAACATCCAGTGTCATCCACCACAAGTTTAAAAAAATGTATTTGAACTTGAGTGGATGAATAAAATTATTTTATTTTCGATTGAAAACTTGAACAAGATATATAAATAAATATATATATAGGGTGAGTGTGAACTAATAGTACGAATTGAATAACCATAGGTCTGAATGCTGTTCTCTTCACTAAGCAGAGTGAATGAGAGTTAAATTAACGCGTGGCACTATAAAACAAAACGAGGGCTATTGACGACGGTCGTCGTAGATTTGTATCTCGGTCAACTAATGAGGACAACATCTGAGCTGGCAATTCCCTCTCCAAACTATCCCACTACACCAACAGTAGGACATTGAGTCACGACAAATTTGACGTCCATCAGCCCCTCTACAAGTCGCCTTCAATGGCACAAGTGCTCGATCTCATGACGCACTAGTCGTAAGTCCGTGACCGACCACTATGCTACCACGGACTAGTGGCGTAGCTAGTTTAGATTGGGCCCTGTATCGAAGATTCCTTGCGGCCCCTCTTTTCGGCCTTTTAATAGTTTTACGACTTTTCTTACACGTATTGAGGCCCCTGTAGCTTGGGGTTTCGTATCATTGATACGTTGGTAGCTACGCCCCTGCCACGGACACAAGTGTAGCGGATTGGAATTACTAAGCAATCTTTATATATATTTAAAACAACTCGAAGATCTCTTTTTTTAGATAGAGATCAAGAATACAGACACTTAGAGTTTTATTCTATGCGAGGGTTATGGCATATTTCATAACAAGTATTTTTTTCTTGTAGATATGCGAACGTATCACAAACGTAAATGTGTCGTGTGGAAATTCTGCAGGCGTAGTGTGTGTGCAGAACATCAGATAGCTCTGCGATAGCTTATAGTAACTCAGTGAGGTTTGTGAAATCAGTCAGTTGGTGAGTGCCGTGCAAAAGGGAAGTAACCCGTGTTGAATAATGCACTTGCATCAAAATAGACGTTCTCCGAGAGAGAAATGCGATTGAATGTCACAGTGAATTAGTGAAAGACCTTGGGAATAATGCCCTACCATACCGTACAGTAACACGGTGGATAGGAAAGTTTCAGCAAGGACGTGTGTCAATCAGTGATGACCAACGTTCGGGACGACCGATCTGTGTGCGGACTGACTTGACACGTGCCATCATTGCGCAGCTCATGGATTATATTACGGGTCATGGACTACATTAAGAGTCTTTAGGCCTAAGTTTGTCATATCAACTTTATGTGTAGTGTGTTGTCATTTTTTTGCACGATATTTCAGTGCTATCGATTGTCCACACATGTAGTTAACACCTTGAACTTCGATCTGTATATGTCACATTTTCCAACCGGACTGGTATCTTCAAAAAAAAAAAATTGACATCACTTTTGCCCCAACCCTTGTATTATTTATGCCGTATTTAAAGATATTTATTAACATGAACTTACAAGTAAGTATTCTTTCAACATAGCAAAAATGTAAATCCTACACAAATTTCGCACATTACGTATCTCTTTTAAACTTAATTATTAAAATTTAAAAAAAAAACACACAAAACATTTAAGTATTCATTTAATATAGTTAAACATTTGATGCGCACGTTTTGTCCCTGCAACTCTCTATTTTATATCGTACAACATCAAGAGTATAATTTGAGACCTATTTTACTTGGTTCTGAATTTGTTCAGTGGAGACCACAAATAAGTTGTTAAAGAACTTCTTTACGAGCACAAAAAACTCTTCACATGAGAAATGTTATGTTCACATAAATATTTTGAAACAAAAGCGGAAAGCACAGCATATGTAGTTTTCTTTTCAAATAACCAAAACTCTATCCATAAATGACATTCAACAATTTAAAATAGCGGTCTATTTATTGTTAGAATTATCTTCTCTTGAATAATTCCGTAAATTTTATTTCTTTAATTCTAAAGATGTTAGTTCAATAAGCTTCATTTCTAACTTATCAACGGTATTCCAAAACTGACTAATTTGTAGAGAGGTATAGGGAGCCACTAAGAGTTGACGACCCCTGGTCAATGAAGTCCATACCCATCAGTGTTTATTACAGACGCGTGTAAATATCTTTAACAGTAGTCTGTTTTTTTTATATATATAGGAATATTTATAACAGACTATTGAGTATTAACATAAGAAATAATTTTGAGTATTAACGATATGGTTAATAGTTTCTTTTATTAATTTATAAGATATACTCTAAATAATATTGATAATTATAAAAGTAAATAAAGAGTGTTTTTTTCCAGGTATAGAAGTTTAAGTTGGCATTACTTTCCAAGATGGCGACCGATTTAACAGCTGTCACGTGATTTATTCTCAGTTTGGTTTGGCAATTCATCAAAACGATCATCAAGCAAGGCATAGATTCGTCGAATGGGCCCAAAACGAGATTGCCGTTGTTCCCGATTTTCATTAGCGAATTTTGTTTAGCGATGAAGCGCACTTCTGGTGTAATGGCTACGTCAACAAACAAAACTGCCGCATTTGGAGTGAAGCTAATCCACAAATGTAGGTCGAAACACCGTTATATCCAGAAAAACTGACTGTTTGGTGCGCTTTATGGGCTGGTGGAATCATTGGTCCGTACTTCTTCAAAAACGATGAAGGCCACAACGTTACAGTCAATGGTGATCGGTATAGAGCCATGATTACTAACTTTTTCATTCCTGAATTGAACAATCATGATGTCCAGGAGCTGTGGTTCCAACAAGACGGCGCAACATGTCACACAGCTCGTGCCACAGTCGATTTATTGAAAGACACGTTTGGTGACCGCCTAATTTCACGTTTTGGACCTGTGAATTGGCCTCCAAGATCTTGTGATTTAACACCACTAGACTATTTTCTGTGGGGCTATGTAAAGTCATTGGTCTATGTGGATAAGCCACAAACGCTTGACCATTTGGAAGACAACATTCGCCGTGTTATTGCCGATATACGACCGCAAATGTTGGAAAAAGTCATCGAAAATTGGACGTCCAGATTGGACTACATTCGAGCCAGCCGTGTCAGTCATATGCCAGAAATCATATTTAAAATGTAATGCCACACGATTATCTTTCGAATAAAAAAAATTCATGTCAATCGAATAATACATCGTTGTTTTATTGCAATTTAAAGTTCTATACCTCTAAAAAAACACCCTTTATATAGGTTACTGAAAACACACACACACACACACATTCTTCCCATTTTCATTATCATTTTTATGAGCACCAAATACTCATAGAGGAAGGCTGTTCAATTCCTACTATTAGTTTACTCTCTTTCTTCCTATATATATATATATATATATATATATATATATATATATATATATATATACAATGTTCAAATTTCCAATCGTTAGTAAAATACTTTCTATTCATCCATTCAAGCTCAAATACATTTTTTAAAAACTTGTATTGGATGACACTTGATGTTAATAAAATTTTTTCAAATATTTTTTCATTAATCAAATTAAAAAACGAATAAATAGTAAGAAACAAAAATAACAGTCAAACAGTATATACAGCAAGGAAACTCGTTCGTTGTGTCTCTGTAGCGCAATGGAGAGCGCGTTGGATATCCAATTCACACGTCATGGGATCTAATTCCACCTGGGAGGGCCTAATTGCTGATAATGTTATTTCTTTTTTACTATACTATTTGTCTAGAATAATTACATTTAATTTAAGGATAAATTGTAACAAACAAACTCAGACACCCTATAAAGCAAGGAAAATGAAAAATTGCAAAGAAAATCAGCTTCTTCTTTTGTCACTTAATATTGAGATTCTATTATATGTATATACATATTTATATAAAATGTAACTATTTAATAAAATTTAACTAAAATAAAAATTTTCTTTGTTGACCTAAGTAGGAATTAACTTTAATTTTTTTATATTACTTGTTTTAATAAACTTTCTTTCGTTAGGGTTAATTGAATCATAAATGCTATAACTTTGTGTAAAAATTTGGCTTTGTTCAAGTAATATTGTAAATAGTAATGAATAATTAATGATATTTTTTGACAAATATGCATTGAAATATGTTTCTATTAATGTCAGTTTTATTAGAAAAAATTAGCTAATTAAGAGTAAAACCTAGAGATAGACGTAAAAGAGATATCGGGCTTAAAGCTCAAAAGTACCTAAATTTGCGTTGAAAAAGCTTTTTTTTCAGGAATTAAAAAAATATTAACATAAAAAATACCAAACAATAATACCAATGAATTTTCTTTTTGTGGACATCTCTTTGCATTTCCTAATGCTTTTAAATGAAAAATAAAAATAAAGATCTAGCTACATCTGCTATGTAAATATTTCAGAGAAAAACGAACTTGTTTTCATTATACGGGAAATATGTGGAAAAAAATATGACTCGAGATATTTCGATAATGGTCTCTGCGAGCGATTTTTAATACCCAAACTCGCAACAGTCGTTTGGAATACAATTTTGTAGTTTTATTTTTCTATTTGAAGCAAATGAGTTGTTTTAAAAAGAGAAACGAGTAATATAATAAAATGACTTGCTGATCTACAAGGAATTGAAGTCCAAATGTGTTAGAAATGGAATACAGCATCTCCCTATTTTGGGATTTTTTATCGAAATTGGATCCTAATCCTTGGCCTCGTAAGCTGAGCGAAAGTTTGCAACATTTTCACAATCGATAATAGTTCGAAAGAAAATTACTTTTTTAGATCGAGCACATCAGCCAACGATTTAGAAATTCTTTTTCGGTTGAAACGTGCCATATATTTAAAAATTTTAAACAGGAAATTAGTTAGCAACTTAGATAAACTTAAGTGTCGTCATTTTCCCTTATAAATCATGACAATTTATGCTGCTTCATTTTGTTTGTAAATAGATACGACGTACGAGATTAACATTATTTAATCAAAAGTAATGTTATAAAACGAAACCCAGTGGCTGAGGTCATAGTGCATCGCGCTCCTATGTCACAGATCCGAGGTTCAAACCCCGGGTTGGGCAAGGTTGACTTATCCTGTCATCACCTCAGTGGGTAATAAATAAGTACCAAACTTGCTTGGGAACTTAACACTTTGGTTTCGCGTCAGACTGGCCTCCTGACCGCAACATCTGCTCATGCACCTCAGGGTCCCAGGTCGCATATACTGAGTTGGGTGCAGTAAGTTTTGTCCTTCATGGGCCTTCGCGCCACTGAGTTAAGTTAATGTTATAAATCTGCTGACTGAAGAACAAGGTTGAAATTATTTCAGTGAGTGTTTATTAACATTGTACTAGAAGCATCATGAAAGTTATTAGTAAAGTAACTAGTAATTCGGAAATACGGTCAAGTGACAAGGACGACACTTCAGTTTGGACCCCCTTTCTAAGCTACCAAACCACGTCATTGGGATAAATTTCAGCTTCAACAAATTGAACGTGCATAAGCCTCTTTACACGGCAGGTTCTTTAATAGCAAAAGGGCTTGGACTCATGACATGCCGGCCACGAGCTTGTGAACACAACCCAGCGTTTCTCAAACTGTGGGGCGCTAGCCTAATGAAAAGTCGAAAACAAATAATTATTTAAAAGGATCATTAATTTACTGAAAGTAAAAAAGAATCATTCTGACATAATAAAAAATAAAATTAACGTTTCCACTGAATAATGCATTCATAAATGTATCAGTACTGCACGCAATGTATTTTATAAATAATTTAACAATACTAATGTAAGAACGTTTAATAATTACCAGTGACCCTATGTGGGCCTGTCATATATAAAATTATGAACAAAAACTAACACTTATCTTGACAATTTGTATGGTTTATAAATAATCCTTTAAGTGTCAATTTAAAGTTACGTGTCCCGCTCCCCAATGCCCCCGTTTCCCACGTAGGCACGCGTATGGGATGTACTGGGGGTGGGGGAAGAAAAGGAATATAAATAAGGGGAAATTCTCTCTGATATAAGCAAATCCTTCACTAACATTGCCAAGGTCCTTTTAAAGCATTCCAAAGCATTTGCAATAATTTTATGGATGGCAGTGTGCAGAAAATATCGTACTATCGGACTTCGGAAAGATGTACATATACGTCCGGGACGTTTAACGCACCGGTTGAGCGAAACGTATATATACGCCATTGGAACGTAAGATGTTACAGTCGTATTGTAGCTTTAGCATCAAAGTATGTTGTTGTTGTCTGATGCCACCTGTCTGACGCAGTCAGATCGAGGCCCACGAAATTCATCGTGGCATGGGCTAGAGGTACGCCTGTCGTTGGCCTTGAGCACCATACAGGTGACAGTACGATTTTAGCTCGGCGAAGTTCCCCGAAGGGACGATAGATGGCGACACGACCTCTATCTCCACCTCCACAATTTCTGCATCTAGACTGAAGGGGAGGGAAATATTCTCCAGTCCCTGCGCTCGTGATTAAGCCCACAAGACTACGAACCCACTGATTTAACGAGCACGTACTCCGTGTGTACTCGGAGGGTGTTTGGTGGCATCGGGCATCGAACCCAGGCCTTCCGGTCTGGATTCCGATGCTCTAACCACTAGGCTACCCACGGCCTACATCAAAGTATAGAATTTTGGAATTCAATGCATTCCTATTTGTATGGAGAAGGAGGCGCAATGAAAATTATGATTGTATATTGGGTCGCAAATACTAAAAGTCTAAGAAGCTCAACCATAACCCAGTGTTTCTCAAACTGTGGAGCACTCCCCCTAAGGGGCATGATAACTCTACGAGGGAGGCACGAGCATAGTAAAAAATCGAAAACAAAAGATTATTTTTTAGAAGATTATTATATTTACAGAAAGTTAATAAACAAAATGCATTCTGACATAAAAAAAATAAAGTACACGATCACTCTGATATAATACACTTATTAATATCTGTATTGCACAATGTATTTTTTAATTAATTTAACAATATTAAGTTAAGAACAAGTGCAATAATTACCATTGACCCCATGGGTTTGTCATATACAAAATTATGTACAAAAATAAACAATTATCTTTATAATTTGTACGATTTATAATTAATTCCGTAATTGAATATTAAATTAATGTGATTCGCTCCTCTGCTCCCAATACCTCTGTTTTCCACGTAGACACGCGTATTTAAAGAATTGGATGGGGTGGGGAAGAAAAGGAATAAATAAGCAAATCCTCTAAAATAATTAATCTATATACACCAGTGGCACTTAAGTCGTATTGTAGCTTTAACTTCAAAGTACTAGAGTACTTAATGGATTCAATACATCGCTACTGCATGGACGGGGGCGCGATTATAATTCTGATTAAATACTGGGTCGCGAATATTGAAAGTTTGAGAAGCACAACCATAACCTCTAAGCTACCGCGGTCATCAGATGTAAAGGAAGAAGGAAAGAAATATACGAGTACTGCTTCATGGAGGGACGAGAGTGAGATTTATATTAACGTTCACTACGAAGTAACACGAATGAAATTTGCGAAGGGTTTCGTTATATTGAACCTCGGTGAAGTGACGAAGACGACACCTGAGCTGGCATCCCCTTCTCTAAACTGCCTCACTAAACGGACGGGAGAACTTTGAACCTCGTCAGATTTCACGTACAGCCCCTCTACACGGCGGGGGCACACAAGGACACAAGGGCTTAAACCCATAACACGCCAGCAGGAGTTCGAGACATTAAGTTCTAGGTTTCCGATGCTACAAAAATCGCCTTGAAGTATAAAGTTTGCGTCGGTTCGTTGGTTTTATTTATCACAAGGGTGGTATTCAAGTTGTTGCTCCAAACTCCTATTATTTATTAGTAACCAAGTATACATAGCAAAAAGGGAAAAAAAGCTTCGAATCTATGCTATGTATTAATGGAAAAAGAAATGAAAAATATAGTAAATACAGTGAGACTTCGCTTAACGCGTGGTATAAGTTCTATCGAAGTATCAAAGTAGAGCGTAATAAAGGGTGTTTTTTTAGAGGTAAAGAACTTTAAATTGCAATAAAACAACGATGTATTATTCGATTGACATTAATTTTTTTTATTCGAAAGATAATCTTGTGGCATTACATTTTAACTATGATTCGTGACATAGGACTGCCACGGCTGGTTCGGATGCAGTCCAATCTGGACGTCCAATTTTAGATGACTTTTTCCAACATTTGTGGCCGTATATCGGCAATAACATGGCGAATGTTGTCTTCCAAATGGGCAAGCGTTTGTGGCTTATCCGCATAGATCAATGACTTTACATAGCCCCACAGAAAATAGTCTAGCGGTGTTAAATCACAAGATCTTGGAGGCCAATTCACAGGTCCAAAATGTGAAATTAGGCGGTCACCAAACGTGTCTTTCAATAAATCGATTGTGGCACGAGCTGTGTGACATGTTGCGCCGTCTTGTTGGAACCACAGCTCCTGGACATCATGATTGTTCAATTCAGGAATGAAAAAGGTAGTAATCATGGCTCTATACCGATCACCATTGACTGTAACGTTGTGGCCTTCATCGTTTTTGAAGTACGGGCCATTTCCAATAGCCCATAAAGCGCATCAAACAATCAGTTTTTCTGGATGAAACGGTGTTTCGACATACACTTGTGGATTAGCTTCACTCCAAATGCGGCAGTTTTGTTTGTTGACGTAGCCATTCAACCAGAAGTGCGCTTCATCGCTAAACAAAATTCGCTAATGAAAATCGGGAACAACGGCAATCTCGTTTTGGGCCCATTCGACGGATCTACGCCTTGCTTGATGATCGTTTTGATGAATTGCCAAACCAAACTGAGAATAAATCACTTGACAGCTGTTAAATCGGTCGCCATCTTGGAAAGTAATGCCAACTTAAACTTCTATACCTGGAAAAAAACACTCTTTATACTTTATAAATTTTATATATATAAGTTTATAAACACAGAACATTTAAAAGTAATTATTCATACCTTTTTTAAAATTAATATATGTTTATTTTATAGATCTTACCCATAAAAAAAGATATAAAGAAAAACAGCAAGGAATAGATGAAAAAAAATTTTTGAAGAATACACTGTGTGTTTTCAATATTGAGAAAATAATTTTAAATTAAAATTAATCAATTTTAAGGACATTTTATAATTTAAAGCATACAAGTAATATTAAACATACGTTATTTTATAACTAGAACACGAGGATACAGGACAACTCCAATCAGTGTGAAAGAGGATATCAAAGATGTTTCTAGTGATCTAGACAATGGGAGTTAAAGGTCCCACTTCTCGGATGAAACGTCCAGAACTCTATTGCTCTCAGCGGAGTTAGGATCTAATAAAACCAGTTCCAAGATTTATGACCACCATAAAATGAGTTAAAGAGAGAATAACTTGAAATGTTCAGAAATACTTTTAAAAACAGGGAGAACAAAAATTGAATCACAAAAGAAAAAAATCGGTATATAGAAAATTCACTTTGCTATAGAGAGGTTATTTTACGAAGAAAATCGTGAAATATTGAAGGTTCCAGGAAAAAGTCCGCTATATAGAAAAATTCGTAATTTAGAGGTTCGTTATATAGAGGTTCGACGGTAATCACTAGTTTACAGGGAAGTCTTATGGCATAGGTCAACTGGACCTGGGCCCAGGACATCGGTCGCAATGGGGGCCTCATCTCATTCTCAGCTCATTCTTATGAAAATCATAATTTCAATAGTCAAATGCTATTTCCAGTTGTGTGTATTCTCCGAAAAACTGGGAATATCGGACTATATGTCAACTGGCTACATATTATGACCGTTGTCCACGTACAGGCCTATCAACATACGCCATCATTATTCATTCACTCAAAAGGTGGACGTCGGTCGAGTGGGTTTGTGGAATTGTAAATCATGCGCATTTTTATTTGTTTCGAGTTATTGTTTGTACGAGTATTTGACGTGTATGCTGTGTACTATTTATTTTTTGGAGTCATAGGTAAGGCTTCCATTTGTGTAGGGGTGCACGGCCTACTTTTGAGTAGGGGCCCCGGGCCTCAAGAAGTCTTAAGACTTCCCTGCTAGTTTATGCATTCTGATGTCTATAAAACATCGTATTCAGTAGCATAACACATATTTTAATGAATATATTGTACTTGTCTTTATATATACAATCGAACCTCCATATAACGAACCTCTATATTGCGAATTTCTCTACATAGCGATTTTTTTCCTGGAACCAAGAACGTTTCACGATTTTCTTCGTCAAATAACCTTCCTATAGCGAAGCGCATTTTCTACATAACCAACTATTTTTCTTACAAATCAATTTTTTTCCACCCTATTTTTAAAATATTTCTAGACATTTCAAGTTATTTTCTATTAACACATTTTTTGGCGGTCATAAACCTTGAACTGGTATTATTAGGTGCCTAACTCACCGAGAGCAATAGAATTCGGGGAGTTTCATCCAAGAAGTACAATTTTTACCCCTCCCCCATTGCAGGTCAGTAAAAACATCTTCGTTATTCTCTTTCACCCACAGTGGAGTTCTGGTTATAAAATAATATATATTTAAAATTACTTGTATGCTTTAAATAATAAAGAAAATGTCTTTAAAATTCATTAATTTTAATATAAAGTTATTTTCTTAATGTTGAAAATACATTGTATTCCTCGGCATTCTTTTTTCTTATTTTCCTTGCAGGTTTTTTTTTATGGATAAGGTTTATAAATAGATATTAATTTACAAAAAAGTGTAAATAATTACCTTTTTAGTATACAGAGTGTATGAATTAAAAATTTGTTTTATGTGGTTTATAAAGTACATTTGAAGATGAACCTCTATATAACGAATTTTCTATATAATGAACTTTTTCAGGATTTAGCTACTTCGTTATATAAAGGTCCAAGTGTATTTCTAAAATGAAAAGAGTTGAATCAAAGTTTTAAGACAACATTTTCATGGACTGCCTAGCATTCATCCACTTACATCTTTTCAAGAAAGACAGTAACCAGATTGAGGTAATATTTTTCGAAGCAAGCTTAGCAATATTTTTCCTCTCCTTCTAAATAAGCTGCGAGAACATAGACACTGTTGTTTTGTCTTCCTTCTGGTTTTCGCGCAGAGAAATACTTCGTTACATCTTTCAAAGAGTTTTGAAAGAACGTTTTGTAGCGCCGGTTATTACTGCTTAAAATAAAACTTTTGACGTTTCCTCTTTACGTAGAGAAAGGGAAAGATGATGACGTTTTCAGCCACTGAAAACGAATATTTTGATAGAAGCCAGCACTTTTGTACCTCTTCTCCCGGACCATTATCTTCGCTGACAGAGTTATTCTACGACTTTTAGGCATCGAAACAGATCTCAAGTGTATGGTAGTTTTTGGATGAGGGTCCCGGGTTCAGCGACCGTCAGGTGCGAGAATTCTCGGTAAAACTGTGAATATATAAAAATCGAAAAAACCAAGTGCGGTTATGAGATAAGCAGTTATTGTTCCCACAAGTTCAGCATCAATGGTAGGAATTGCAATACTGGTATACCGGGATACCAAATGCCGGTATTTTGAGTCATTTGTTCAACTTTGTAATACCGATATTCACAACTTTAGCACTAGATTGCTCGAGAAAGTCAATTTGACTGCTTTTTAACTTTAATTAGAAAAGCAATTACATATATAATGCACAACTTCTTAGAATTTTTTAGAATATATTTTTTTCCCAATTGAAATAATTTTTTTATTGTTATATTTACTAATAACTTGTCATATGACGGTAAATAATATTAAGAAAATATTAAAAGTTATTTTTTACACATTAATCATTTTTTCACAATGCAGTCATTTTGACTGCTATTGGGTAATATAGGTATACATTAAATTTCGCTCTTTATAGAGTTAAATACCGTTTTTTTCGATAATTACTAGCAATTTTTAAAAAAAAATTTCCACTCTATATTCAGGGATCACCAAGATAGCAAAATAGAATACGTGTTTGTTTTAATATCTTCCTAACAGACGAAATTAATCAGACTGTGAAAAAATATTGCATCGTGCAATCAAGAGAAGTGATAAAATGTGTGAACCGTCCAAGGAGGCTAGCCAAAACAGTTCTATTACAGTTCTGAGCGATACTGCGGACGCGCAGGATTCCTAGTCTGATATTCGTATATATGAAAACAAGGTTGTAGTTGTGATGAAAGTGCGATTATTTCGATGTATTTTAAAGTGGTGAGTTTGCTATTCGCATTGTATATTTGCATATCATACTTGACGGTTCAGAATATTTTTCAGATTTATTATAAAAATAATAACCTATAATAATGAGTATAAGAATAACTTTAAAGAACATAAAATTCAGGTGATATTACTTCGGTTTGGTTTCATTTTTACCACAGACCACAGGCTGAATTGCGATATTGATACATTTTTTATTTGTGATTTAAATAAATAAGATGTTCCTTTACTTTTTTGTAATTCTTTATATATTTTTATAATTTAACATTAATATTAATTTAATATTAATAACATTAATATTAATTTAACATTAATAACATAAAAATTAATTTAACATTAATAACAAAAATTAATTTAACATTAATAACATAAAAATTAATTTAACATTAATAACATTAATATTAATTTAACATTAATAACATTAATATTAATTTAACATTAATAACATTAATATTAATTTAACATTAATAACATTAATATTAATTTAACATTAATAACATTAATATTAATTTAACATTAACATATTATAATATATAACACAATAATATTAATTTAACATTAACACAATAACATTTTAACACATTATTTTTTGACATTTACACTCTCTAATACAACGGGTGAATAAAACAAAGAAAAACAACACCTGTGTTTTCTTTCTTTTTAAAAAAATCTACTACCAGTATTAAAACTGGTATCCCGGTGTTAAGATCTAAAAAATACCGAACACCGGTATTGAACTTTTGGTCCGATATTGCAATCCCTAATCAGTGCTATGTTACATTCGTTACTCGTGGCATTGGTATAACATTTACACAATTAAAGAAAACCCAAACGATATTTTATTCAATGGTTGCGATTGACAGATTAATTATTTATTGGCATTGCGATATGAAGCAAAACGAAAGCTAGTAATATGATTGATTGCTTAAGACTTCTGGTACTGAGTATTCGCATGACGTTTGTAAAACACAGGGTGATAATGTTTACAATATACCGTAAAATTCGGCGTATAAAGCGCACTTTTAACACAAAAAATAAGATCGAAATTTGCGCGTGCGCCTTATACAACAGATATGAAAGCGATAGGTAAAAAAACAGAGATGAGCATAAAAAAAAGTCAGGCATCTACATATATCGAAATACTGTTTATTAAAAATAAATGACAAACTTGAAGGGTTATATAGGTAAATAATATACTTATAGAGATAAATAGTATACTTATAGGTAAATAGTAAACTTCTAGATACTCTAGAAGTGTACTATTTTTTCTCAAATCTTGGGATAATATCTGGAATGAAGGGCTTCAAAATATTAATATTATTGCATACACACATTTCAAGTTTCTTCGTAAAAAAGAGGCTGCGCTTAATATGGCGAATACACCAAAATATTTAAAAAATGCAGCTTGAAAGTATAGATTCGCGTTATACACCGGTGAGCGTTGATTTTACGGTAAATTAAAATAGGTATTTGCACATTATACCATAGACCAATTTCACCAAATGCTAACGAAATTATTATTTATTTATTTATTTAATTTAATTAATTAATTATTTATTTTGTACTTGCAAGGAAACAGTTTTCCATTGTTATCAGCATATCGCGGAATTCGTTTTACCTGAAGAATTGGTTGACAGTACAATGCGTAAATATCCTAAAATAATAATAAAATAATATTAATTATTAACATTATACACAAAGTCAATTGACTTTAAATAAAATTAAGTTTATGGAATAAAAAGATCAATGAAATGCTAGAAATAAAATATTTGTAGTTGAGGATTATTCCCTAAAGAAGTCAATCATTGTTAAAGATGAATGTGAATTAAAGTATTAAAATCGAGCAGAGTTAAAGGCGGAACATTAAAACAAAATATGTTCCACATAAAGTGGTCAAACAAAGTGATAATCAACACATAATGACCCTCTTTCCGAGTATATTTGCGATGGAGCTGAGATAAGTGATGGAGAAATCGACACCTGTGAAAATTTTAAAGTTCTACACATATAACCCTTTATGATCAACTCACACGATTATACAGGTTTGTACGGGTAAGCCCTTCTTTTTTATCCCTTTAAGACCCAAAATATTTTTATCTTCATATATTATATTCTTCTGGTTATTAACGTTATGCCGACCCCAATGACACTGGAAAAAAAATAATAAAAACATTTTTTCTACCTCCCCGGAACCAGCACGAACTTGCGGACTGAGTCTTAACTTCATCAACTTCGCTACACGGTGGGTTTTTAGCAGCCTCCGAATTCGAACCCACAACTAGAATAGAACAATACGGAATATGAGTTCTTGATCCTGACCATTTGGTTACTGCGGCCATCCAAAAGAAACTCAACTGGACATTATCATAAAAAAATTAACAAAGAATTTAAGGTGGAAACCCATTGCTATAGAATGAAAACATTTTTATGCTGCGATTTAATTCAATGTTTCAAACATGAAATGGAAAAGTTTGAGGAAAACATAGTTTTATTAGGTGAAAAATCCGGATATGAGTATAATGTGGAGGAATGAACCTCGAGAGTAAGGGAATTTTATTCATGTAATAGTTATTGGGATTCCATATGTTGTAGTTCGCGCTCATTTTTTTTGCGTAATTACCATACTTTTCCCAGTTGAGCATCCAACTAATTTATTTACTAATAACTAAATGTCTCACTTATTACGGAGACCAACTATTATTAAACTATGCTCCATGGACTCCTGGGGCATCCTAACTATTTTCTAGAGGGTACGCGAAGATCTCTCTCATTCCCCTCTTTCACAGATTCTGAAAATCCCCAATGAAAAAAATATATTAGAACATGTATTTCGATCAAGAATAGTAATTCATTTAGTTCTAAATAAATATTTCGTAATAATTTTAATCATATGTTTACTGTTTTCTTAAAGGAATAAAAAAGAAGCGTTAAAGTCTTTATGAGTAGCAGGGACAGTCTAAGGATTATTGAGGAACCTTTAAATCACCCGGCAATGTGATGGAAGTCAGGAAGGGGTGTTCAAAATCTTTGGGATCCACGGTATAAGGCGGATACTTAAAGCATACAGGTGGCTATCGAAAGTTTAAGAACTACTGATCTAGACATAAGATGAAAAATAAAAAGTCCGCTGACTAAAAGTTAAAACTAAGGCAAAATACTAGCGCAAAAATAACTTTTGTGTAAGGAAATTATTTCTGTTAACGAACCACACAAAAAATCTTGGTTTGATATTAATAATAAATTTGTGTAAAAAATAGAGAAAAGTGCTGATTTTGATGCAAAATACAGACTGACCAGCAATAATTTAGAACATTCCTACAGTAGGCAGTACTTTTGAATATGTACCTTATGAGATTTCATCCAAATTAATTCTAGGTTTAGATATATCATCGTGCACGTGCTAAGTAATGTCAAGATGTGGATATAAGAGATGCGCTGACACAACGGATTGTTTTTGCCACTATTCAACTGAAACGTTTTAATGCATAGTTTTTTATGTGATGTCGAAATACATCTGGTCATAATTAAGCATAAATAACAATGATCAGGTGTGGCTTAAAATATTTACCTTAAAAGAGCAAGATGGACATTTAGGCAGGTGTAAATGTGACAACGAATTAATAAACTTAGATATTATGTAATAACCCGAACTTTTGTATAACGTAGAGAGCGTGTGTGTGTGTGGTATATTTTCTTTTATTGATTTTTGTTTAAAATAATTTATTTTATAAACAAGCACGTTTTATATTTGTTACAGATTATAGTTAAGAGTCACTTAGCATTAAAGATAGAACTTGCGTGCTAATGAAGTGTTCTTGAATTCAACAATATAACGGGATATGAGCAGAAATATTTGTCAAAAAAAATCCCACAAGGATATACTTTAACATAATTAAATGTATCTTTAGTCTCAATCTAAGCAAAGATAACCTTAAAAAGTCCAGTTACATTAGAAATGGTTATAATTAGAAAACTTTCAGTTTTTATAAATAATATTTTTAAGTAAGCACAGTTTCGCGCGCGGGCGCGAGGCCCAGTACATTGACAATACGACAACGTGAGATGTAATTAAAGGTATAATTACTAACATATACCTGATGATTATAAATATTAACAATAATATCGTTAATCTTTTAAAATACTGAGTTAAAAATTTTATTTTGAACCTAAAAGTTTCGTAAAACACAGGCAAAGTATTTCTAATATAAGTGGACGATTTAAATTATATTTAATATTATTGAAATTAAATATTTGAAAAATATAAACATTGTGCTGGCTTTAGATAAGTGTCAATAACTGTATAAGGGCAGCTAAGTATATATATCAAGCACAATAGCATAACGGAGAATGTTAAGGCCTCCTTGCAAAGTCAGGTTTTGGGTCCCAAGTTGAATCTTACAAAAGGTACGTACTTTGCGTCAGTCAAGCTGTGGGGTCCCTAGAATCTGGGTTGAAATTTTTATTTCCCACATAAGAACAATAATAAAAAGGCAATTATGTCCTGTTAATATTATGGTTACAAAGTGGCACAATACGAGGAGGAACTATATTTATAACTATATATGTGTCATTTTACTGCTTACAAGAGATTGAAAAAATAGAACTACATGTTACACATAAATACGAACAGTTGTATACATTGCATAATGAATGCTTATACAATTTTACAACTAATAATAATATTATGAGGGTAAGTCGGAAAGTAAGTTTGCCCTGTCGACTGTAGTCAGAGTTGTGTAGAAAAGTCAAAACATAGAATGAGACGTTAAAGATAAGACAACTTTATTTTTCCACATAAGTACCAAGTACATTGATACATTTGTGATACCGCTTTATAAAACTAAAAAAATCCTCCAGGAAAAACTCAGGGCTTTGTATACGGAAGAAGCGTTCACTGTTGAGTGGACTTTATGGAGGTTGGAACCAGGGTGTCACAATGCCTACGTAGTATTGTGACACCCTGATCGAAATTGAAAGATGTGATTCGAAAAAAGAGGCCTGGGTTTCTCAGATCTGGCGTTCTGTTGTTGGATGACAATGCGAGACCACACTCGGTGACGGCAATGCAAAACTATATTGCAACTCTTGGTTGGGAGGGCCTACATCATCCGCCAGTCCTGATCTCGCACCAAGTGACTTTCATCTGTTTCTGGCTTTGAAGAAAAATCTCGCCTGAAGGCGCTTTGGAACAATTCTGAACTCAAACAAGCCGTTAGACGCTTCTTCGGTGTGCAAAGCCCTGAATTTTTCCTGGAGGGGTTTTTGAAGCTTGTCGAGCTGTATGACAAATGTGTCACAATGTACTTGGTACTTATGTGGAAAAATAAAGTTATGTCTTATCTTTAATGTCTCATTCTATGTTTTCACTTCCACACAAAACCTGACCACAATCGAAAGGGGAAACTAACTTTCCGACTCACACTCGTAGTTATTAGATATTACTAAAACTTGTATTAACCAAGTTAACTAATATTAATACTATTATTGACTAGCTGATATTAGTTGTTACAACTCACTAGCATTTTTTTCTAGTATTCCTCTCTAGCATTTTGTAATTCTCCTACATTGATTTTTTTCATCAGAGGGCTCAAAGCCTATATAGATGTCGATTATTTTGCAAACGAAAGTCAATACAAGGAAAAAGAATTTGTTTCAAAAAATGTTTCCAGTGGAGAAATGCTATTCCTTTGTATTTTATGAGAAAGAAGAAATATTATTTTTACTATTTGTTAAGAAAACAATATAATTTATGACCAAGGAATATGAATGTATGTTGGCTGAAAACCATCTCATTAAAATGAAAGGCTTTTTTAAGCAACACCCCAGTAATATTAATCCAAATCATTCTTCGCAAAATAATTTATCTTCAGGGAAAATGTATCCTGCCTTAATTATAAGTGTTTAGGATTTTCGGAGGATAATTGATTTGTTGATCCATAAGATAATGATGTAGACTTGTTCCGTTTTTCAACCCTAAGAAATTATTTAAAACACCCCGTTGTGGACAAAAATTCTGTTTCAGCTGGGTCAGGAAAATGAAAGATTTTTAAATAAATCAAAATTTTGTAAACAAATATTTATATATTTTTATCAAATTATTGTCTATTTTTTATTAGTTTTACCATAGAAATTATATATTTTAATTCTAAAAAAGTGGAAAATATTAAACGAAAAAGCGCCGCCTACAATAACAGTCATATTTAAGGTACTGCTGCCAAATGATTATTTAAAACACTCTCTCTTCCTACCTGTATTATTTATCTACAAATCCATTGTTGAGTTATTGGTGAAAAAGCTTAGTACTAGCTTAGATTCTTGAATTTAACTAAAGAAATAATTTTACAAAAACGTTGCGTGATTTGACGTAGAATTAGTTTTTTTTTTAAAAAAATTGCTTGAATAGGTAATATATTATAACCAACTAAATAAGCACTTTTACCAATTTTAGAATTATGAATTGTAGTTCTCTGTTATCTTAGATTGGAGGGATTGAAATGAGCTGAGAATCCTTTGAAATAGTGTTAGTTAATCATTCTAGCAGAGCCAATGGTCCAGAAATGGACTTAAGATCATGAGAAAATGCCTGAGTGAGTCATAAAAAGTTATATTAATGCCACAAAAGAAAAAAAAACACACGAGGACCACTGGTGACGAGCCTGGCAATTTTCAGTCTCGATCAAGTGACGAGGACAGCATTTGACCTAAGACCCCGTCTCTAAACTACCACACCAGGTTAACGGGAGAACTTTTGAGCTGGTTTGATTTAAAGTGAGTGCATCAGCTTCCTCTACTCAGAAAATGGCTGAGCTCTGGTACCTTTCTTCTTGAATACTACACTACGTCAAGTGAGTGAATGAATATTAACGTCACACTATTCAGCTATACGAGGGCTTTTGGCGACGGACCTCGTTATTATAAACCATGGTTAAGTGACGAGGACGACACTTGAGCTGACAATCCTCGCTTCTAGCTACCACACCAACGGGGGGATATTTGAGCTCTCGACAGATTTAGCGTGCATCGTTTCCCTACACGGTGGGTTTTCAGTGGTACTGGGCTCGAACTCATGACATGCCAGCCTCGATGCGATACCTTGACCACTTGGCTATAATGGCCATGGCAGTTACAAAAGAGTAACCACAAAACATTTGACAGTATTGAAACGACTATCTATATAACGTCGAAGATGCATATATGCTATCTTTAGACTCTTTGCTCTGCTGATTATGATATCTCATACGTAAATGGGTAAGGAAAATTGCGAAAAATTCAAAATTCAGGGAAATATTATCGTAAAACAAGTCACGGTATTATATCACCTCCATTGTATAAAACCTCTAACGTTTTTAAAACTCAGTATTAGAAGAATGTGGTTTGAGCTTTAGAAAGTTTTTAAATATTCTGTTTGGATCATCAAATAGTATGAAAAGATTTCTCGAAAAATAAAGTTTTCCCTTTAGTCTTTTATTTTTCCTTTCAAGAAATACATATGTATTGAATTATAGATAAAAAAATTTAAAAATTTTGAAAAAACCACTTAATACTAGTTTTTACAGTAAAGCTAATGCTCTATCTGTGTGAGTTGACGATGAAATAAATTTATATAAAAAATGTAGCAGTTCAGTAAAATTTTATCTGCTTATATACTAAGAGTATATAAATATAAATCAGCAAGAGATTAAAAAGTTAAATTATTAATATTAATTAAATTTTAAGTTTAATGATTACGAAGAAATATTTTACAGAATGTTTCCCATTATGCATCTTAACTATTTAATTTAAATAAAGCAGGTCCTTTTTCAATTAAAACCAGAAATCTATACAGATTCTATGAACTAAGTATTTTAATAAAAGTAATACGCATGAATTTAAAAAAAAACTATTATATTCAGTTATCTAATTATGGATAATTGAATTTGTAAACTTTCTCGATTAACATTTTTAAGGGTATCAGATATTTGCACAGAGAAAAATCCAAACTAATTCGCTATCCCTTTCGTACTGAGAGGTAAACATCTCATGGGCAAGATTTACAAGGATAAAAATCAAGAAGTTACAGTAATACTTTTAGTTTCTGATAATGTTATTTATTGACTCGCAGCCAAGTACATGATACATAAATCACAAATTTTGTTTTACTGCCGGAAGAAATTCTAGCAAATTGTTACCTCCACGATGAAAAAGTTTTATTTCTTCATTTGCAAGCCATGTAATAAAAAAAATTTAGTACTTCATTACTTCGATAAGTAATAAACAAGATTTATTGCTTCAATGATATGAGAGAGATTTTATGATCTGTATCAATCAAATTATATTACCGAAACAGTATATGGATGTAATGCTAGAAATATATATCTTCGCAAAAAGTTTCTTATCAACCTTCGTGAGAACAGGCTTCAAACTAATAACAATAATTTATTTGTTTTTTTATCTACAATTGATTGCAGTAGTGCATTTCTTTCTGAGGGTGAAATTTTACGTTTAAACGGCATTTTCAGGAAATACAACCTTAAGTTTACGTATAAAAAGTACCGTTGTAAAATCAAACTTTAAATAATTCTAAAATATTAACAACATCCTAATTGTCTCTTTCGTTCATTTTTAAATTTATGAATTTTACAAAACTTTAAGATAAGATTTCTGCAAACGCTCCAAGTTTAGCATGTCCAGAGTGTTACGTTTCAAAGCTCATAAAACCCTGGAAAAATAGGCACCTGTTTTAGCTAATTTGATCTCAGCACACAGCATGTCTTATTTGTTCGATAACACCTACGAAATTTCTGGGTGTGGCGATGTGATTGGTTGATGCAAAAGTGTGAATGATGTATTGGGTGGAGCTATCATCTCACACCTAGGATGTCAATGATAGATTCCAGATTGTCATCTCTAATTCTAATTTTACTATTTCGGAGTGATATATCATTCTTTTCATACATCGGTCTTATGGTAAATGATGTCTTTAAGGTTATTTAAACAGTTTTAAACGTTGACACATTGTAAATTACTTCAAAATACGGATAGCGATTATCAGATGTATATCATACTTTAGATATGCGTTGAGTAATGACGTATATTCAGGATCAGATTTGAAGTATTTTCTTATGTAAAGTATATACGTGAATACGAGTAAATTTGTAAAATATGTTGAAAAATGATGATTCAATTTATAAAAGTATGTTGTTTAAAATAACCTACTTCGTTTAAAGGGAAATTTCAGAAGGGGAATTATGGAAAACAATTCTTGAATATCAGTTTTATTTCAAGCGTATCACTCATTTTTTTTTAGTTTTTCTTTTCACTAAAACAATACAATTCTCAATTCTAGTTATGCTTCTTGAAACACATAATACAAAAAGCATATTTTAAGAGTATATATTTAAAAGTAATATTTTATCGGTCGGCCTTCAAACAGTGAACGTATAAAGAGATGTCAAAATATTTCGCGTGTCATCTTTTTTTTTTAAATATATTTTACGCAATATAATTAATTATTTAATCTATATTAAATAAAATACTTATATTATCCTATTAAAATCGTAATTGTTACCTATATCTAGTACATTCGAAAAAATAAATTAAAAAAAAAAATTTAAAAGCCATACCTTTATTTTCAGCCGCTCATCAGAATCAGCTGTTTCGCCAAGACGATCAAAGTCAAAGAACAGGATGTTTGTTGCTCAAAAACAAAAAATCAATTCCTTTCACAAAAACCGCCAATTACATTTCATCAATTCACGTCGCTCAGTTCACTTTCTTACAGATTTGGCGACAATCGGTCGTCGTCCCGATTTTTCGGCGGTCAAGGCCTTTAACGCGTTGCCGAGACACAGAAACGAACTCTGCCGCGTTGACTGCAATGTTCGCGGCTCCTCTGGATTCTGATTACGCAAGCGAGGAGGCTGCTCCACGGTCACAGCTTCTCGTCGCCAAGATGGTCGCCAATGCTAAGGATATCTCTCCTATGGATGGTGGGATAGGGATGTGACGGACTTGCTCTTTATCCTTCTCCTCTATAGGATTTTTTCCCCTTTTTTGCGGAAGACTTTACTTTGAAGACAGTTGGTGTTAGGGCGTGTCCAAAGGAAATGCTCGCCAAGCTAAAGGATGGCTAGAGATGAGTCGTCCTGATCGGGAGAGATGGTTGAATCGCCTATTTACAGAGGGTTGTTGGGAAAAATTATACTGAGAAAAAATGATCTGTGGAAATGGGTATATACGAGTGTATGAAATTTCGTATAAGACAGCTTTTTTCTGTTATTACATCAGAAGATTAAATTTTAGAGTACCAACGTCTATTTGAAGTTATTTTTAGTAGTGCTGATTACTTCTTCGAGACAGTTTTCTTTTTATGTATACTATTTTAATTATATATATATATAAGTGCCGTGATTCCGCAATTATTTCCTAAAACTGTAACCATTACTCATTTTATTCAATTCCTACTATTAGTTATCTCTCTCCTTATATATATATTTTTTTTTGTTCAGTTATAAAAATACATTCTATTCATCCACTCAAGTTCAATAAAATTTTCTTTAAACTTCTAGTGGATGACACTTGATGTTAATGCAGTTTTTTCGAATATTAGTTCATTAATTTAATTGAATGTGTGAATCATTAGTAACAAACAAAAATAATAGTCCAACACCATATATAAAAAGGATATGCTCGCGTCCCTGTAGCGTAAGGGATAGTGAGTTGGATTTCTAATCCGAAGGACGTGAGTTCAAATTCCACCTGGAATAGCCTAATTTCTGAGAATGTGATTTCTTTATTATTATACTATTTTATAAGAATAAAAAAATATAATTATTGAATAAATTGTAACAAACACAGAAGTAATAGTCCTACTTCATACACAAAAAGGAAAATGGAAAACTACAAGAAAAATCGCCCTATATTTTGCCAATAAATATTATAATTCTGTCATAGATATATTCTTATTCATATTAAATGTAACAATTTAATAAAAATTAACTAAAATAAAATTCTTCTTTGTTGACCTAAGTATAGGGATGGACTCGTTTTTTTTAATATATTTCTTTTTCGTATTGCTGGTTACTTCTTCGATATCTATTTTTATGCATATTTTTTTAATTGTGTGTCCTGATTCTACCTTAATCATTTTTTTAAACTGTAATCATTACTCATTTTATTTTCTTAGATCATTTCAAACATATCACACATACATATATAAAATTATATAAAGACATTTAGTAATTCATTTGTTGAAAATATCTGTTGTGTCTCCCGATCTAACAGTTGGGTTATTCGAACCCCGGTGTACCGAACCCTACTTAACAAATTTTTATTTGCCCCTGATTATAATGAAGACAAGAAAACCTCTTTCTATCGAAAAATTAACCCCGAATTAATAAATTATCTCAACAACTGAAAAAAAAATTGTTTTTATTTTTTGGATTAGAAAAGAATTGGAATTTTTTCCAAATGACTTACAGTAGAACGTCGTTTATCCGAATCGACTGGGACCGCACACCGTTCTGATAAGCGATTGCTCAGATAACCGAACACAGGATACGCGGTTCATGCAGTATATGAAACCGGACACCATGCGAATATTGAAAATCATTACATGCGAGAAACGTGCTTGAAGAAATAGCAAAATAAATGTAAAATGTCAAGGTCTCTGATTTTCTTGTGAAGCAGTAGTTGAGTAGGTCAACACTCTGATTGTTGTTCAGATCACTCCATAGCTGTCTATCAAAAAACGCGTCAGCATTTGATGGATGCTAGCTACTTTCGTTGTTGTTGTCCTTGTCTTCATTTGTTTCATCGTCGACAGGGTCGGACTCTGCTTGCACGGAAGTCACAATCTCGTCATAATTTAGCATTTGAAATCCATTGAGTCTTCTGCATCGATTGCCTTCAAGTTTTCTATATCTTCATCGCATTCTTGAAATCCTGGGATTGATTGGACAAAGTCGGTAATCTCATCCCTGTGGTTGTCATTGTAGTCTTTTTCGCCTTCTAAATTGACAAAAGTTGACAAAAAAACTGGTTCGGATATTTGACGCTCCGGACAATTGACGTTCGGATAAACGATGTTCTACTGAATATTTTTTATCCGGGAAAAAAAGACTTTTCTAGTAAGTAGTAGATTCTGACGAGAAAGGGCCCATTATTAGACTTTACAGGTTCTGGTGAGTAAACTGTAAAATTGTGAAAGGGACAGAAAATTTCTTTACTTCATCCTACTCCACAAAGCAAGGGAATTTCAAAAGGGTTTTTTTTGCCAATTGTTCACTCTTTTCAGAGAACAGAGGTTTATTATACATGCGGTTTTGTAAAAAAAATTGTGTTTTTGAAAAATTATGAAGCATGGTTGAAAATGATAATGAAACTCTTATCAAAACTGTTACATTTTTAATGCCATGCATTTATTGAAAATTATGAAAACACCTCTCTCTAAATGACGCAGTATTTTCTTCTATGTATTAAGTCGAAAAAGAACTCTTATGAGTCAGGAATCAAAAAGGTTGTCAAACACATCTATTAGCTAGAATTTTAAAGTTCCTAATTAACTGGGGTGTTATAATTCGCTGCTTAGTATATATATGTTATTCCCAACTTCGTGTAGTTTCTTAATATAGAATTTCCAAAAGATAAATGCAAATTGTTTTGTCCATTTTTTGTACACTGATGTTACGAATAACCCTGCGCTAACGAATACAATCCAGATGAATTCATTAAATCAGGGTTTGGCTGCATATGTACTCAAATACTTACTGAAACATTTACATTGGAATGATTCAAAATTTCGCTTTAAGCTAATAAAATCGATTTCACAAATGCCGTTTCAATATATAGTTGTTGTAAATGCGAATCAAACATCTTGAATAAAACTTGAGATTGTAGTTTTTACTTTCTTCACTTTAAAATTAGGCTATTATAAGCCTTTTGTCGCCTCTAAACCGCATGGAATCAAAATTTAAGATCATTTTTTTTTCTTCCCTAAAATCACTCAATATATGAATAGGGATTGCAATATCGCATCCTAAGTTCGATACCGGTATTCGGTATTTTTCAGATCTGAATTCCGAGATATCGGTTTTAATATTGGTAGAAGAACATTTAGAAAAAGAAAGGGAACACAGGTGGGATTGTGTTTCTTTGTTTTATTAGAAAGTGTAAATATCACAATAAGTATAATTTCTAACTCTTAAATTATAACAGTATATAAAGAATCACAACAAAGTAAAGGAGCATCTTATTTATTTAAATCACAAAAAGTGTAAAAATTACTAATTCGGTCTGGGGTAGTATTTCAAATTTTAGAAATGTGATTTTAAAAAAACATAATGGATGAATTGTGCTGTCATTAAGCCTGGGACGTAATTTTGTGCAAAAATTACCAGCCTTCGAAAACGCTCTTTTTGCATCTACTCTAGTTAGGAATACGTGATACATTTTTTCGATGAATTTACCTCTAAATCTCTTATCTTCAAATAAATCGATTTCTCGTCGGATGGTTTTGGATATAGCTGATTCTCTTGTATTGTATTTTGGTTTGTTGAAATCTTTTAGGTATCGCTAATTCTAATTTTTGTTCAAGTGGCAATTCCTTTTCTCTATCAGCATTAAGGTCATCATCATAATTCGATAACTGCACCGAATTCTTCTGAATGTGAATAGGTTTGTGGGTAAAAAAAAATAATAGTAGAGATATACAGACATAGAAGAAATAGTGGATATATAAAACATATAGTGGAAACAATGTAAAACATTTTTGCTATAAATAACGAAAAAACGGTATTTAAACTTGTGAATTACAAAATTGTACAAATGGTTTAAAATACCGGTATTCGGTATCCCGATATACTAAAATTGCAATCCCTCTATATAAATGAGGAATTTGGGACTCTATTTTAATAAAATTTTATGTGTTCTGAGGTACTAGATTTTATTGAGCATTTTAGATTTGGAAGCACTATGATTAGAATTAGCATTCCACTTCCTTTCAGTCATATTAAATTATTTTTCGGAGTGAGGGAGGGCTTATTAAAGATGTCCTTTAAAGCAGTGTTTCTCAAACTGTGGGGCGCGAGTATGTCGAAAAGTCGAAAACAAAATATTATTTTGAAAAAAATTATTAATTTACTAAAAATAAGAGTAACAAAATACATTCTGACGTAATAAAAATAAAATACACATTTACATTGATATAACACACCTAAAAATGTATCGGTATTACACAATGTGCTTCATAATTAATTTAACAGCACTAAGTTAATTACCAGTGGCCCTATGGGCATGTCATAAAAATATACATGAGATTTAATACTTACTTTGATAATTTGTACGGTTTAAAATTAAAGCCGTATTGCAGCTTTTGAGTCCTAGTACATTTTTATTGTTTTCAATACATTACTGTATAAAGGGGGCGCGATGAAAATTATGACTGAAAATTGGGTCGTGAATAATGAAAGTTTGAGACGCACTGCTTTAAAGCATTACTAAGGATTTTGATGATAGCTCTCTTAATTTTAAACCTAACTCATGTGACGAAGATGACTCCTTAGTCTCCAAATATCCACAACGTTAGGATTTTGAGCCTCAAGAGAATCAACGTGCTGCAGCCTCTCTACAATTTTCAGTAGCATAAAGGTTCAAACCCGTGAAGATGGCCATTTGGCAACCATGTCCACATTGATATTTTGAATCCAGGAATGAAATAAATTAGTTCGCATAACTTAATAAAAAATATCGTTTGTTAGAATCTTAAAAAAATATTGTAATTATTTTTATTGGGTGTAATAAATGAAATAAAACTTAATACATAAAGAGAAACGCTTAATGTTTTCACGTGACGTGGTTAAGACACATAGTTTCAGGTGATTGGTTACTTTTTATTAATGCCACTGTACGAAGCAACTCGAGGGAAATTGGCGACGAATTCGAAATTGGTTAAGTGACAATATACTGTAAACTAAGGATCGCGTACATCTGAACAATGATGAGGCGATAATTCTGTCTTTCAACTTCCTCATCTCATCACGTCAAGTTTTGGGGATCCAGTTTTATGTAAGAATCATCGTAGAAAATTTACATAATGGATCCGTTGTAGATTTAAATTCACAGAGATTGTTTACTGTCGTCTCAGTTAAAAAGAACATGAGTGACAAAGATATGTTTTATTAAAAGAGAGGATTCAATTGACAAAAATCGATCAAAAAATCAAATCTAATCTTTTGAGCCTAAATTACTTGTTATGTACTTTTATACAACGTCACAAAATTTTAAAGTTTTAGCTTAAAACAAGAAAAATTATGATAGCTTTTACGTTCGTTTTTATTAAGGTATCCGACTACGTTCGGAACCGTGATTTTGCAAAAGCGTATATATGGATAATATTTATGATATTTAATGTCACTTAGATTAGAAATGTATATAAAATTGTTTTAAGAATAGTATTACAATAAAAAAATTATTTAAGCAAAATATTTTGACAAAAAATGAACGTAGAATGACCCATTTTCAAAGGATTCTCCTTTTGTGAAAAATGCTTTCATTATAATAATATGTTGCCTGTATAAAGCTCAGACCTTTGTACGGAGGCTCAACTAGAATTTTTGAAATATATAACTTAGAAGAGGGTTTATATCTATGTGTTTTACGACAACAGAGGGGAGAAATTTTAAGAAAAAGAACGTTCATAATTATTTCAAATGGTTGTAAATCCGAAAATAATGTGAATTTTTTTCAAACATCGTAGGTGAGCATCTGTAGAGATGTCTGAGCTATATACAGGCAAAATACTACAGAAGCATTTTTCACAAAAGGAGAACATTTTGAAAAAAAAGGTTATTCTAAGTTAATTTTTTGGCGAACTATTGTATTTAAATAAAAAAATTTTGTCAAAATGTCCTTAAAACAATTTTATACATGTATTCTAATCGAAGTGACACTAAATATCATGAAAATTATGTCTATATAGTATACACACATAGGAGGCAACCAAAGAAATTTTGAAAAGTATTAAGTTATTTGAACTAAAAAGCAACGCGAAGGCCCTACAGGACAGTTCTCGTAATTTACAGCCTTCATCAAGTGACGAGGATGAGACCTGCGCTGGCTTAGCTTCTCCTAACTACCAAAGCAATGAAACAATATATAGCATCGATAGATTTAACTGCATCCCCTCCCTCTACACGGCATGCTCTAAGTAGCATAACGTCACGAAACCGTGGCAATCCGGTCATGTGTTTGTTACCTTATCTAATAGTTACCGTGACCATTGAAAGAACATGAGAGCTAATGACGATGGTTTCATAAGTTTGTGCTATGCTGAGGTAATGAGAATAATACCCGAGCTGATACCACACTTTAATAATTTCGATGCTATGCTAACATAAGGATTTTCTTCACGGGAATCAGGATTCGAACCCAAGATTCACCACTGAAGAAGGAATGGAATATCCCCTCGGCTGTTACAGCGGCAAGCAAAATTGGAACTGGAACCCGATAATCGAATTAAGCTAGTGCTTCTCAAACTTTCACTACTTGCGACCCAATTTTCATTCATAATTTTCATAGTGCCACCAACCTTGCTATAACAATATATTGAATTCAATAATAATGTATTTGACGTAAAGCTACAATACGAGTATAATTATAAAGCATTCAAATTACCAAATTGTAATTTTTTAAAGCTCTTACTATATATATATATATAAGGCCTCGGTCTGGTGTGCCTGTCTCATTTTCTCATTTTTCGTTACCTTAGGCACTGAGGCACATGAGCAGATGTACTGGTCAAGTAGTCAGTCTGAATTGATACACACACATACACGTATATATATATACAGATGGGTGACAAAATAATACGAACACCTGTGAAAGAGGAGAGAAACGCTTTATTAATAGGGAGTTGGACACCCCCTTTGACTGAATTACAGACTGTATGCGACGTGGGATGGACGCATAGAGGTCATGAACAACTTGTAATGGAATATGAAGCCATTCTTCGTGGAGAGCGGTCTCTAATGCCGAAATTGTAGATGGTGGAGGGAATCCAGCATGTAGCTTTGACTAAAAATATCCCCACAAATTTTCAATAATATTTAAATCAGGTGACTGAGGGGGCCAATCAAGATGACCTACTTCCCCCTCATGCTCTGCAAACCATTCTTGCACGATTTTAGCAGTGTGGATAGGAGAGTTGTCGTCTTGATAAAGTGGGCATTCTCCGGGAAATGAAGTCTGGACAAATGGATGCACCTGATCCCCCAGGATATTGACATAGTGGGCAGCTTTAACCTTGCCATGCAGAGTAACAAATGGCCCAAGACCACGCCAAGATATCGCCCCCCATACCATAAGGGACCCACCTCCATGCTTAACAGTCGGCACGATGCATTCAGGAGCAAATGCTTCTTTGGGCGTTCTCCACTCATAAACGCGTCCGGTGGTTTGGAATAGGGTGAACGTCGATTCATCCGACCAGATGACTTGTTGCCGCTGTTGTGGGGTCCACTGTCTGTGTGTTGTACACCACTGGCGTCGCTGTAAAGTATGACGTGCTGTTACCAATGGTTTACGAATTCCAACTCTTCCATACAAGTTCGAAGCATGAAGTTCTCTTTGGACGGTTCTTGCTGAAATAGGGTTATGAAGATGACTATTCACCTCAGACGTTATCTGGGATAACGATTGCTTGCGCTTTCGGGCCACTATGCGGGTTAAGCCTCTTTTTATCCTTGTCGGTAAGCTTTCTTTTCCGTCCACTGTTGTGCTTGCCAGACCTCACATTCCCGCATTTCATGCATGCTGTCATAACGGCAGATACAGTACTCCTTGCACGTCCCAAATAAATGGCTGTTTCCGTCACCGAGCAACCAGCGCACCTCATTCCAACAATCATACCTTTTTCGAACTATGACAGGTTCGTCATTATTGCGTTTTTCAGAAATTACAATTGACGCGTGCAACACCTATCTCAGCTGTTGAGCGACTGATACTTTACCTTTCGAATCCGCTAGGCGGCGGACTGCAGCGCTAACTGACATGCGCGTTATGCGTCTTTGAAATGGACCATGCCTTTTTCACGGGTGTTCGTATTATTTTGCCACCCATCTATATATATATGCATATATAATACATATATATATATACATATATACATACATATATATATATATATACATATATACATATATATACATATATATAAACATATATATAAACATATATATAAACATATATATATATATATATATATATAAAATATATAAAAACAATCACAATTATCAATTTAAAAATTGAAATATATGAATCAATATATATATATACATATATGTATATATATATGTATATATATATATAATATAGTTAATAATTCTCTACAATAGACTGATAGGTTTCAATTGAATACCAAAAATAAATAAATCTTCTAAAGGGTGTTTTTTTAGAGGTTTAGAATTTTAAATTGAAATAAAACAACGATGTATTACTCGATTGACATGAATTTTATTTTATTCGAAAGATAATCTTGTGGCATTACATTTTAAACATGATTTCTGGCATAGGACTGCCACGGCTGGCTCGGATGTAGTCCAATTTGGACGTCCAATTTTCGATGACTTTTTCCAACATTTGTGGCCGTATATCGGCAATAACACGGCGAATGTTGTCTTCCAAATGGTCAAGCGTTTGTGGCTTATCCGCATAGACCAATGACTTTACATAGCTCCACAGAAAATAGTTTAGTGGTGTTAAATCACAAGATCTTGGAGGCCAATTCACAGGTCCAAAACGTGAAATTAGGCGGTCAACAAACGTGTCTTTCAATAAATCGATTGTGGCACGAGCTGTGTGACATGTTGAGCTGTCTTGTTGGAACCACAGCTCCTGGATATCATGATTGTTCAATTCAGGAATGAAAAAGTTAGTAATCATGGCTCTATACCGATCACCATTGACTGTAACGTTGTGGCCTTCATCGTTTTTGAAGAAGTACGGGCCAATGATTCCACCAGCCCATAAAGCGCACCAAACAATCAGTTTTTCTGGATGTAACGGTGTTTCGACATACACTTGTGGATTAGCTTCACTCCAAATGCGGCAGTTTTGTTTGTTGACGTAGCCATTCAACCAGAAGTGCGCTTCATCGCTAAACAAATTTCGCTTATGAAAATCGGGAACAACGGCAATCTCGTTTTGGGCCCATTCGACGGATCTACGCCTTGCTTGATGATCGTTTTGATGAATTGCCAAACCAAACTGAGAATAAATCACTTGACAGCTGTTAAATCAGTCGCCATCTTGGAAAGTAATGCCAACTTAAACTTCTACACCTGGAAAAAAAAACACTCTTTATAAGATATTTTGGAACTTAAAGTATATATGGATGCTGCAGTATATAAACATTGATAACTCAGGAAAGCTTCTGTATATAAAGTAATTATTTTAAAAATGTGTTTTAACCAGTTTGGGGGTTAGCCAACCTTCCCCCTTTCTGTTTTAAATACGGAGTGAAATCTTATTAAAAAAAAGGATAGAACTTCTAAATCCATTACAAGAAAACGTAACTTATGTGTGTGTCATATATATATATATATATAAATATATATATATATATGTATCAGAAATATTGTGTTAGTTATGCACAACACAATAAATTTCTAGTTTAAAAAAATCAGAAAAAATAAAAAAATATATACATATTTTACTGAATATTGTTTAATTAAAAAATACCCAATTAATTTTATTAATAGTTATTTGAATAAAGAAATTCTATATAGTAAGGATTAAAATTCCTTAGAATATTAATAGTTTATTATTATAAATTTAATATTTTTCTTACTTATAGTTACCACCATATTCTAATATTAAAAAAAATTACTTTTTTTAAATTCATGTATAATCCTAGTGTTCCTAAATTAATGGTAGTATGTGTATAAATACTCTTTTAATTTTTATTTCTATTCTTTTCATACTTTTGCTAAGCTACTATTCAGCCATTACCATTTTTTTTGAATTTGCATTTGGGTCCAGAATCTGGCAATAAATTGTTAGTTGTATTCAGATTTAGCGCGGGCTCTGTATATTTGAATGCAATTTTTAGGTAAGTTACATTTTTCTTGTAATAGATTTAGATATTCTTTCCATTATTTTCAATTGGTTTTTGCTCAGTATTATTAAAATAAAGGGGAAGGTTGTTTAGCCACAAAACATGTTCAACCTTACTTTTATTATAAATTATTTATATAAAAGCTGTCCTAAGTTAACAATGTTTATAATACTGTAGCATCCATAATATATTATACACTCATGGACAAAAAAATTAGCGCACCGAGAAATAATTTCAGGATCGGAACGAAACTTGGCATGAAGGTTCATGTCGAGGAGTTAGGAAAATGATTGGAAATGCAGCATGGTTGCACATTACGTATAAACGGTAGAGGGCGTTTAATGTCATTTCTATGGAGAATAAATTAGGTAACCAAAGCTTGTTTGAGTGTGCTGAATCGCTTACAAAAAATACCTGAGGTAAACATGTCATTACGCAGTTTTCGAAGACAATATGAGCAGCTGTCGCTGTTTTATAGGGGGAGAAACATCAGCAAGCCTGAAGCTGGGTGGTCAGCTAGGCTAGTAACGCGTCAATTAGGGTGATCTGATTGTGTTGTGAGGATGTGTTGGGACCAGTGGATCCGAGAGATGTCATTTACACGAAGACCAGTCTCAGGAAGCCCTAGACAGACCAGTCGTCAAGAATACCGCTACATCGTAAGAAATACACGCGTACAGCCAACATCTTCATCAGCCGCCAACCAGGCACAGGTAGCACCTTCACTAGGGGCCCCTGTGTCTTCTCGAACCATACGAAGGCGCCTGGTTGAATGACATTTGAGATCGCGGCACCCATTACGTGTAATGCCCTTGACGCTCACACATCGACACCTCCGTTTGGAGTGATGCCGCGCACGAGGAAACTGAACTGCAGTGGAATGGAACCAGATCGTCTTTAGCGACGAATCCAGATTCAATCTCAGCAGTGATGACAATAGTATTCGTGTATGGAGACCCCTTGGTGAAAGCTTCAATCCTGCCTTTGCTTTACAGCGACACACCGCTCCTACAGCTGGTGTGATGGTATGCGGTGCCATTGCCTACAATACACGGTCACCCGTACTATCCGGGGGCACCATGACAGCATGCAACCACATGTATTGCCACTCATGCAACGACTTCCAGGAGCCATTTTTCAACAAGACAAGGCTCGGCCTCACACGGCAAAGGTGTCACAAGACTGTCTCCACACTATTACTACCCTTCCTTGACCTGCTTGATCCCCAGATTTGTCTCTAATCGAGCATATCTGGGATCATGTGGGACCACAAGTTGGGCCTTCCACGAGTTTGAACGAACTAGAGGCAAGGTTACAGCAAATATGGAACGAAATGTCTCAAGACATCCTACAGAACTTAAATGCCTCAATTCCCAATTGTATCGCATTGTGCATTCGCGCTAGAAAGGTAGCAACATGGTAGTAAATCCTCCGTTCTTTTGCCTTTTTCTCTGAAATAAATCATGCTTTTCCTTTGGTTTTCTAATCATTTACTTATATCAAAGTAGTCATTACGTATGTAAAATTTCGCGCGTTTCATTTTGATTACTCCTTATTGGTTCAATAATTTTTTTGTCCAGTAGTGTATTTGTATAATTTCTCATATATACTTCCTAAAATCTTATGTCTGATTATCCTGCAATTTCAATTTCTTTCAGTTTTAATTATTGAATATTCATCTATATTTAGTAGAGAATTTTGACTATATATATATATACTATATGACTATATATATATATATATACACTATTGTTTTTATCAAAGTAGCGTTACACAGCAACGCGTGAGCTTTTGGGAACGCTAAGATGTACTTATAAATTATAATAAAATATGTTTATATGGATGATTTCTATTTATATAAGAAATCAGAATGTGCAAAATTAAAACTGGGGCAGCCTTTTATTTGAAATGACATGTTTCGTTGGGTTGAAAAGCATAATTTGTGAGAAAAATCTGAAGATTAGACGAATTAAAAAACCTCTTACTTCGAGTATTGGTTCTTTTTTTAAAACTAAATGATGTAAAGATTTTTAAAATTTTGCAAAAGAATTAAATAAAAATAAAGCTCTGAAAGCTTATAAATGTAAAAGAACTCTACATGTGCCAGCCCGCTTCTTCGGGCACAATGATCTCACACACACACACGCGTCCCCCCCCGTTCTATATGCCATATCAATACTCACAAAGGAACAACCAGTGCTTTGTCCAAATTTCTCTCTTGCCCAGCGGGTGTGGTATCGTTTCGTTTTGTCGAATGTTCCCTCTGAAAGAATGGCTTGTCTTTGTTGCTTTTAAAAGAAAAGGCTTTTGAGTTTTTTACTTTTTATAATAAAGAATTTCGGCATTGTGCATTTTTCTTGGACTATAATTTTAATGACATTTTTGAAGTTAAATAGAAGCAAATGGGTTTGTTGAATTAAGGTTTTCAATAACGGACATTTGTTTTGTCTTAGAATTATTTTTGTCCCTTGATAAATGATAACAAATGAAATGCAGTATGAAAATGTTAAATTGTTCGCAAAATTTTGAGATGTATATCCAATCTTTATATATAAATGAAATCAAAAAATAAATTAACAATTTATTTGTCTTTCATTTCAAATAATATCGCGAGGGGGGTTGCAAGTAATACAATATTATCAGCAATGTTCAATCTCTAGAATTCTGTTTTTAATCGGATTACAGCATGTTAAATTTTTAACACATAATTAATTTAACTTTGTTTGCACTAATTACGTGAACGTGATTACACATTACACAACGTATTTGGTGAAAGTCCCTTGCTGACAAAAAAAAATAATATAGGCGTTTTATTGAAATGGAATCACAAAAAAAGTATTACTTTTCTTTAGATGAAACATAGACTTTCACTGAAATAAATTGGATTTTCTGAGTAAACAATGCATTAATATAATTGTATTCAAATTTTTGTATAAAAGCTGGCTATTGTTATTATTATATTGTTTATTTTTTTTTGTGATATTTCTATAGAATATAAAAATGCTTGAGCTTTTGTTCTTGATCAAAAAAGATCTTTCAATGTTTTTTATTACCACTGAAGCGTTTAGTTTTTTTCTACAATTCTATGTAAAATAAGTTTACTTGAAATAAACAAATTAAGTATCAACAATGGCTTTGAAGGCAATAAAAATTTTCAAAAATAATTCCAGAAATTTATTATAAACAATATGCAAATGTAATTAAAATTGTAGCACGCTGTAATATGCGTATAAAGAAATGTATTATAGATTAACTTAACTAAATTAGATGTCACCTTTATCCTTAGAATTAAATTCTACATCTGATGTCTAATCTTTTCTGAATTCTTCTACACCAAACACTCAATTCTATTTAAATTATTAACAGAGAGCATTGCTTAGATTGCTCAAAAATGCATAAATTTAATCAATGATTATGTGTGTGTGATTCAGAAATTTCATATAATTGTTTCCCAAAATAAAACTGCTTTCTTTTAGGATGTTTTGATTACAATAAAAGAGTTTCCTGTAAAGAGTTACTGTAGCACTATGTTGGCTCAAAACCATTCATTTTAAAACATAATTCATTTTTTAAAAAAGTACAGAGTGTGGGGAAAAAATGGCTTGGAGAATAGTTCCTGGAACCCAGAATTTCAGGTTACAAAGAAACATGGTAAAATAAATGAGATAGTTTGCTAAACTGCTAAAAAAAGAATAAGTTGAAATGACCACCATTCATCTTTTGGCACAATAGAGCCCTGGTCAGTAAATTGTAAGGAAAGACTTCTGGAATTGCTGCAATTTCATTAGAAACTTTCTTTCTGTAGTTCTTAAAAATTATTAGGGTTGTCGCAATACACATTAACCTTGAGGGTTTCCCACAAAAAAGTTATCACCCACTGACCGATTAGGTGACCGAGAAGATCATCTAGGGCCGCGACCAGATTTACCACTGCTAAAAACTCTGCAAGGAGTAAAGATTGTGTAAATGTGATCCACACACATAACTGTATGGGGTGTATGGGCAAAAGTACCATTCTGTTGGAAGCGGCTGTAGATCTTTTCCTCTTCAGTTAATGCTTCTACAATTGAATTCAAAATGTTGGAAATGTAACACTCCGAATTTAACTTCTGATGAAAGAATATGGAACCAATAATGCTGTATGTGTGTGTGTGTGGGGGCAAATGTTACCCCCTAAACACCAACTTTTTGATTATGTAATGATATGGTACGCGGATTCTCCACAGCCAGGAGCCTGTCAGTCTGTGAGTTGATATAACCCCTCAGGTGATACAAGACTTCATCAAATGCAAAGAAAAGATCCATGTTCAAGCTATATATATATTCATTTTTATGTAGAGGTCTTGAGGAGCCATAATTACATAGGAAAGCCTGGGCGGAAGCGTAACCTTAACGAGATAAGGAACACGAGGATAATAAGGCAACAATACACAATGTAGAGTAAAACATTTTATTACACTTTATATTTTATTACATTTATTTCCACTTTATGACAAATAGTATAATAAATATTCCCACAAAATTTCAAAACGTTATCTGGTTTGGTTCTTAAGATATCATGTATCTGGTAAAGGGTTTCTTTCGCGAAAACATAATTTTGAGAAAAACTCATTTGAAGTTTTATCTTACTGCCCCTTTGCATAGAGTGATGTTTCTTAAAAATCACTATAACTTTATTTCTATTTCGCGTAAAGGAAAAAGAAAAATGTTCAAACTATAAGATTTTAAAATGTAAAAGAAAAGGCCTTATGTAGACGAAAAACAACATTCTCAAGGTAGGCAGTCCCCTTAAGAGAAGATTTCTTGGAAGAATATTGAATTTCGCTAAACAGAGGGTGCTGTGCAAAACATGAAATGCGATAACGAAAATGACTAGTTATAATCTTTTACACCATTTCAGAATTCCAACTAGTTAAGTCACTGCTTCTCAAACTTTCAATACTTGCGACCCAATTTTCAGTCACAATTTTCTTTGCGCCCTCTCCCTTCCCCCATTAAAAAAATAACAATATATTGAATTCAATAATAATGTACTTTGACGTAAATCTACAATACGAATTTAACTACACACCGACAAATTACCAAGATAAGTATTAATTTTTGTACATAATTTTATATATGACGAGTCCATGGGGTCACTGGTAATTGTTAAAATTGTTCTTAACTTGGCATTGTTATTATTATTGTAATTAATTATCAAATACATTTTGCAGTACTAATACATTTATAAGCATGCTATATCAGTGTTTTAGGACCCAGTGGTCGAATGGTAGCGCATCGCGCTTCCACGTTACAGATCCGGGTTTTATTCCCGGGCTGGGCCAAGTCGACTCAGCCTTCCATCTCTAATGCAGTGGGTCGATAAGTGAGTACCAAGCTTGCTAGGGGACTTAAACACTGGAGGTCTCGCTTCAGGCTGACTACCTGATCAGGACATCTGCTCATTCAACTCAGCGCCTAATGATCACCTATACTAGGATAGGCACAGTAGGCCCTGGCCCTCATGGGCTGTTGCGCCACTGAGTTTGAGTAAACGCGTATTTTATCTTTTATTATGTCAGAATGTATTTTGTTTTGTTTCCTTTCAGTAAATTAATAGTATTTTTAACTAACGTTTCTTTATTTTTGACCTTTCAATATGCTCGCGCCCCCCTTGCTGAGTTATCACGTCCCTTTAAGGGGTTGCGCCCCACAATTTGAGAAATGCTGAGTTTAGTGGTATTATTCAAATCATACTAATAAAGAGTGTTTTTTTTCCAGGTATAGAAGTTTAAGTTGGCATTACTTTCAAAGATAGCGACCGATTTAACAGCTGTCAAGTGATTTATTCTCAGTTTGGTTTGGCAATTCGTCAAAACGATCATCAAGCAAAGCGTAGATTCGTCGAATAGGCCCAAAACGAGATTGCCGTTGTTCCCTATTTTCATAAGCGAAATTTGTTTAGCGATGAAGCGCACTACTGGTTGAATGGCTACGTCAACAAACAAAACTGCCGCATTTGGAGTGAAGCTAATCCACAAGTGTATGTCGAAACACCGTTACATCCAGAAAAACTGACTGTTGGGTGCGCTTTATGGGCTGGTGGAATCCTTCTTCAAAAACGATGAAGGCCAGAACGTTACAGTCAATGGTGATCGGTATAGAGCCATGATTACTAACTTTTTCATTCCTGAATTGAACAATCATGATGTCCAGGAGCTGTGGTTCCAACAAGACGGCGCAACATGTCACATAGCTCGTGCCACAATCGATTTATTGAAAGACACGTTTGGTGACCGCCTAATTTCACGTTTTGGTCCTGTGAATTGGCCTCCAAGATCTTGTGATTTAACACCGCTAGACTATTTTCTGTGGGGCTATGTAAAGTCATTGGTCTATGCGGATAAGCCACAAACGCTTGACCATTTGGAAGACAACATTCGCCGTGGTATTGCCAATATACGGCCACAAATGTTGGAAAAAGTCATCGAAAATTGGACGTCCAGATTGGACTACATCCGAGCCAGCCGTGGCAGTCATATGCCAGAAATCATATTTAAAATGTAATGCCACAAGAGTATCTTTCGAATAAAAAAAATTCATGTCAATCGAATAAGACATCGTTGTTTTATTGCAATTTAAAGTTCTATACCTCTAAAAAAAATACCCTTTAGAAGACATATCTAATCACAACATGTAATGCATGACACTCAAGGTTAAAAACGGTGACAATATTTAACAAGTTACTTTTGTGTTGATTCATATTGCATAAGTCATATAAAGTGAATGAATACTGAAAGAAACCTTACTCCATCCTCATCTGAGATGATCGCGTCTTCTAAATTGACCACTTATGCGTCGCGATCAGTAAATCATTCGAAGCGTTCTCATCTTCTCTGAAGAGTCGAAGGGTCGTCTTGTGCCATAAAAGATTGAAGCCGGATTGCAAAACCATTTCCCTGTGGGGAAAGGAAATTGTAAAATGTCTGCTGGATGAAAACTATCATATAATTTGCATTGGAGTAGGAGACTATAAGGAATGTAGTCTATTTTGAAAATATTTTTAAGCGAAATATGACAAGGATTAAATGATACTGTATTTTGTTATGATGAACTTTGCAAGAGTACTTCAATGTTAAGAATAATTGGGGTTTATCATTATGTTGAAGATATTTATAATTATGCCCTTGAATTTTTCTTAAGGTTATCTTAGTCATTTTTTCGATATGTAGGCAATTTAATAACACTTTATTTTACTTTATGTATATACTAGTCGTCCCCACCCGCTTTTCTGGGTATTTTATCACGGAGTATGACGATATATATGTGTGTGTGTGTTTAAGTTATTGATATCTAAGTCTTATCATTAAGATTTCAGATGGATTGAAAAATATTCTTACAGACCATGTGTTTTGATTAAAAAAAGACAGGACTTGAATTTTTAAAAGTAAAGTGTATTTAGTTTTCACGCCTAAATAGCCCTTTCTGGGACTCGATTTTTACCAAAACCATTCTCAGCGGATCTTTACTTAACAAAAGAAACATGCTTATAAATTTCTAAGTCTATCAGTCTAATAGCTCAGAAATGGGAATTATTTTGAATAGAAGACTCCTCCTTAATCCCCTACAAATCCTGGGAATACGCATTTCGTAAGTCTTATTTTTTTCTATTTTTGACCCAACAAAAGAAATATGCTTGCCAAATTTCAAGACTGAAGGTTAAACAGTCCAAACACGTGAATTACTCCCCTCCCCCGTAAGCCCCTTGGGAGTCAATTCCCCAAAACCCTTTCTTAGCGGATGTCAAGTCAACAAACGATACATGCTTACCAAATTTCAAGTGTACAGGTTTTATAGTTCTATAAAGGGAACTTATTATCTCTGCACCCCTTTAATTTCCATTGGCATTCGATTTCCAGAAAACATGATTTAGGGGATCTCTACTGAGTTAAAGAAACATGCTTAACAAATTTCATTTTTGATAGTGTAATAGTTCGGGAGTTCTCGTGATGAGTAAGAGTGTATATCGCTTTTCTTTCTTATGTACAGAGATTCGTTAATTTATGCTTCATGAGTAGCTATACCGTTAAGAAAAATAGTATCAAAGCACCAACTTGCCTCAGGCAGTTTCATCTGACTTGCATTGTTAAAAATCTGATTTTTGTCGTTGGATTAATCTCTCTTTCTAAATAAAAATTGTTTCTTGATACTGTAATAAATTTATCGCAACGATGCTAACGCTCAAGATAACTCATGAAGATGGCAACTCGATTTCGTATGTGTCGTACACGCTGAATCGGAAACCATGTGCTTCGTTTCAAATAATGTCGCCAATACGTTTACGATAGTACGTTACTGCAAGCTCTCTCAGAAAAATATCGCAACGAATGCCTGGACTGGAAACGTTGCGTGGGAGGAATGATGTTGTCTCATACGAAGACTTACTTACAATAAACGGTACTAAATACTCAACTTTCTAAGAAACTGCAAAGCTGCAAGTTTATCACAAAACCTGAGGACTTTATCAGTAAAGTGTCGGGCAATGTAGCTTCTGGGAGGAATTTAACTGAAGAGGAATATACCAAGAACGAATTTTGTGAAATAAATGAACAAATAAATAGAACTATAATACATTTAAACTACAGTGTTATACAATTTGATCAATGATTATGAATAATATGTATAATAGGGGTTAGTTCATAGTTAGGTGGACAGGGAGTACCTTCCCCCCACTTCTCTCCTAGTAAAAAGGAAATTGAAAAAAAAATAACAGAGATTGTGGAACAGCATATTGTCTTAGTCCTGTATAGCGTATAATTCACCCAGTGCTCTTGCTCTTTAATCTAAGGCAGTGTTTCTCAAACTGTGGGGCGCGCCCCCCTGGGGGGGGCGCGATAAACGTACAAGGGGGGCGCGAGCATATCGAAAATAAAAGATTAAAAAAATTTATTTACTGGAATGACGTAAAACAAAATACTTTCTGACATAATAAAAAATGCACATTTGCACAGATATAATTTATATATCTGCGATATTACGTCATAAAAAATTAAAGCTTCTACTTCTATTACGGTTTCTTTTCAAACCAAAATGAGAAAAAACAAAACTCAGACCCATAATCGAAAAAAAATTTTAGGAAGATAAAAAAATTTCATCTCTGTAGTATTATTGTCATCAGCTGTAGGCAGCAGAATGTAGTTCCTGCGGTTTGACCGTCGAACTTACTTGTACGGTTAGTTAGTCCTGGCTCTTATGTATTTGTTTTTTTCATTTTGGGAAGTTGCAAATAAACTATTTCTGCTGCGATGTTTTCCTTGTAAAATATTTTTATGATTTTTGGAAAAGCACAGAGAGCTCTTTGAAGGATTACTTGGCCAAGATTTATTTCTATGAGTTATTCCCAAACATATAAAAAAGCATAATGAAAAACGTTTTACATAATTTTTTTTGAACATCCATATTGTAATAAATACACTTTTATTCCGGAGCTGTCACGCCGAGCACAGAGTGCACGAAATCGGTAATTCTGGCAAAACTATTTAATTGTTACCAATGGCTCTGACACTATCCTCCTGCTTGACAGTCTTAACGTGTGAACTAAAATATATTTGCCACATATCTCCCTCTTTTTTGGGAGTGACAAACGTTTTTTTAAAATCTTTAGGTACTTGTTTTGACTGAGTTCCCGGTGTGATAACTTTTTTTCCGAAATATTTTCTGTGTTCTTGAAAGTAGGGGGGTGAGTATATTTTCTCTTAATTAAATTATTCACTGGAATTACGATTTTTATTGTGTACTATAAAAATAATTATAAAAAAAAAGATTGGGGTGGCTCAATAACCCCACTCGATCATTAGTATCAAGTGCGTGCCTGCTCCAGGTTTAAAACATGTTAAGAGAGAGACTTTAAATATTGAAAATAATACACTTATTTCTCATCCGAATTTTATATTATTGTTCATTATTCAACATCAACTCTAAATGCTAATTCTGTGAGGATTAAAATTACAGTTCGCTTAAAACTAATTATAATTTGAGCAATGATTTAAAAAAATCATTTTACATTTTTGTAAACATTGTTGCGCACTTGGCTTTACTCTCCTTAAAATTCAGCGATTATATCAATATTGTTTTGTTTTCTTATAAATGAACTCGTGCAAATAGCCTGTACTTCAGCCGGTATACTTTTAATGTATCAGTGCTGCACAGAGTATTTTATAACTAATTAATTAATGCTAAATTAAGAACAAGTTTAATAAGTATTAGCGACTTCCATGGGCTTGTCTTACAGAGCAATTTTTTCAAAGGAATGCTTATGATTAGAAATTGACCCACTGAGTTCTTTCTAAAAAAAGCTGATATCTATATTTTGTCTTTTAAGCAGCCACTGCATTTTGCAATATGTTCCAATTTAAAAATTAGAGAAAGGAAAAATAACATAATAATTATCCTATTACTTAATATTTTTTTTTTTGCTTAAAAGCAACATATACAAAATTTAATACTTATGTCATGAATTTGTACGGTATATAAGTAAGATTATTGCTTTAGCGTAAAAAAATGCATTATTATTGCATTCAGTACATTATTAATGTATAAGGGGGGCGCGATAAAAATTGTGATTGATAAGGGGGGCGCCACTATTGAAAGTTTGAGAAGCACTGATCTAAGGGATTGTACATTGAAGAACGTCTGAGAAATACAGAAATGGCAGCTCCAGTTTCACTGTGCTTGGTTTTTTTATCTGTCAGTGTGGAGAACTAGTAGTATCTCCGTAAGGCTATGATATTATAGTGGTAATAAACTTTAACTACAGCATTCTTCATCTTGTTCCGTTCGCCAACTATTCCTAGTCTTTCCTAAAAAATTAGTTTGAAATAGAAAATATGAAAAAGTATTTTTATTAAGGTATACGATTACGTTTGGAGCCCTTCTTTTAAAAAAATATCACTTAGAATAAAAACTGATACCATTTTAAACTTCAGTTTGTATGTAAATAAGCTATGCTTATGATGTAATATTTATTTAAACTTCAGAAAATTGGTAAATTTATAAGGAATTTTGAAGAAATTTTAGGAGTATCAAAAAATTCTACATGGAAATCTATTGAGCAATTTCTATAAACTCAGTATCAAAATAATCATTATATGTGTATCTAGTACCTGTTGTAAAACCTTTTGGTTACAAATGTAAATAAAATTTCCAGAGCTAGTCGAACAGCCAACAGAAGAAATTTGCCATATTTTACAACATTGGTACACAAACACTAGACCATAATTTAAAAACTGTCCTTGTTATAATAATTAGGTTACTACCGACCCAAGAAAACATTATAAGAAAATTAGTACCAAATTTCAAAGATATTTATAGGTAATATTTTGAATCATCATTTTGGAAATGTTCAAAATAATACGAAAAACTTTATTTTGAGAAAAATGCGTTTTTAATACTATTTATCACAACTTAATATTCACGCAATTACTTACCTAGATTTCACCAGTTTTATAGCTTATACCGTCTGTTTGCTCATTTTTAATCATTTTTTTACTTTTTAGCAAGTCTATTTTTTTGGCAACATTAGCCACTGACATAGAATGTCGTTTGAACACTGTTTCTCACATTTCATTAAGTTCTGAAAAACTTTTCAATGTTAATACAACATTAGTCACACGGAAATGTTTCATTATATCTAAGAATCCCTGAAGTCTCTTAAATTTTAAAGTCATATTCGTAAATAACCCAAACATAGAGTCTTGCACAACACTAACTTTTCTTTCAAAACACACAGGGCAACACAATAACGAACTAATATTAACTAAAAATACCTAGTTAAAAACAATATATTTTCATTGTTTTCTGGAATATATGTAGGTTTTAAAGAATTAATTAGCGTTCTGAATCACTCACAGTTGGAATATTTATAACCGTACTAATTTTTTTCCTTCTAGGAAATTGAAACTTTATTACGGTACCTATCTGCTTTGTACAGACGTTTATGTAAATATATTTTAATTTTGTTTCTTCCCGTAATTATTAAAAAAAATAATACGCGTTAATAATTCACTGATATTCTCTCAAATAAAGCATATAACTTTTGTTTTACAACTAAACAGATTTTTTATCAAATCAAGATGAATGTAATAAAAAAAATACTGCTATATAGATTTGCTTTTCAAATACTCTCGAAATGCGTACTTATTTTTCTATTAAATCAAAAGCTTGTTAAAATTATTTATTTAAAAAAACGTATGGTATTTAAATCCTATTTGACGAATTTTAGGGCAAATAAACACTGATTTCCGGTTACTTAAATATCCACTTCCAGTTTTTCGCGCTGTACTTAATCTTTAATATATTGGCTTTAAAAAAAAGCGGCCTAGAAACAAAGTAAGAACAGTTTTATAAAGCTGAAGAAATGCTTTATTTTATAAAATCAAAAACTGAAAATGTGATTTTTTTTCAAAAATTCACCATTTTAACGTATTCGTATACATTAAGTAATTCAATGTGATTAAAAAAGTAGAAGATTGGAACCATAAAATTTGTTTAAGCTCTTACGTCAATTATAGGCCTGAATATCCAATTGAATTTGTCAGGTATCCATTTTTGTCCTGCCTTTTTAATTCTCTTAATTGATTTAATAATGTATATAAAAATATGTTGGCATTGAAAAGCGCATTTAATTGATTATATATGATCCACTTTCTAGCTCTTCTTTTTTCACACGCACATCCACATAAGAATATGTGTCTGTTAACAAATCGTATAAAAAATAGTCTTCGTATAAAACAAATATAGTCTACAACAAGAATGTAAGGTGTGTAAACATGAATTAATATTTATATTCAGGAATAGTTCATTTCTATTCACCCTTATATTGAATTCAGAGTCACTTTTCAGAATGATTTCATGTTTTACAAATAAGTGTTTTTTTAAATTAACACAAAATATATACATGATTATAAAAAACTTAGCTATTATATACTCACGATTTTATTTTGAAAATAATACCTCAAATCGCAAGAAGTAAAAATATGATCTTAGAACTCAAGAAAAATCAACAATAAATTCACGAACATATCTACAGTCATCTATGGAAAGTTATATGGCCACATTTGCACATTACATTTTAATTTCCTACATAAAAGAAGCCGAAATTAATAAGAAACTATTTCTGTAACTCGCATGAAATTTAGACTTTTAATTATAAAATCCATAAAATAAAATGTGATGCTCAAGATATCTTTAAATCCACAGATTATTTCAACTAATCATATGATGCAAATACAGGGTATCCAAAAAGTAGCGCCCAAACATCGCATAACCAGTTTTTTCGTTGGGAGTACATAAAAAACTATATGAAAAACTCAGTGGCCCAACGGAGAGCATTTGGGACTCCCTATAAAGTCAGGTTTTGGGGAACAAGCCTAAATATGTACTTGGCGTCAGTCTTTGGGCCCCCTGGAGCAGGGGTACTCAACCTTTTTTCTTCTGGGCCACACACACACATGTTAGATATTTCACTCAGGCCGCATACATATGATGGCTATATCACACGGGCTATAACATGAGGATTAACGGTAAGGCGGGTGGGGAAGAAATGCTTTTTTTAAGACCAAGATAGCATAACAAATTTAAAATGTGGAAAATTTATCAAAATATTAAAACTTCTATATATATATATATATATATATATATATATATATATATATATATATATTGCTTTTTTAAATTCTTCTTCCTATTTTTTTTATTTATGTCACTGAATTTTTCTAAATTGGAAGCATTTAAGAATCACTCTTTCGCAATTTCTGCATCAGTAAACGGTTTCATACAATTACCAATAATGTAACAAATTTCATAGGGTGCCTTTGTTACTGCTGTGACATTACCACTTACAAAACACTTTATTTTGCTGTTGTAAAGATTATTCAAGAAAGACCCTTTATCCACTCTTGAAAGAGATCTTCGAGAAAAAGTGTCATTCAATGATTTCTGCTTATTGGTATTTTTTAAGTACTATACTTTCATGGCAAATCAAATAATTACTGATCCACACATGCTTGCATTTTATTACAAAATAGACAACTTCCCAATCGTCTTGAAACAAACTATTTTTTCGAATATTTTTCGCTTGTAAGATATGAAAGATAGTTAAAAATTATTTTCATTCATAAAATGATCGACCCATATGACATCGACAACAAAAAGCAAAATTAATGTGTTTGATTTCTTATCAAAGTATTTCTCACAAAGAATTATGAAATTTTCACAAATAAATTAATTTCTCAGAGAAATGGGGCATGGCCGGGTCACTTAAAAAGGCTCGGTGGGCCGCAAGTAGAGTATCGCTGCCCTAGAGTCTTACTCTCCACCACCCCCTCCCGCAATGCGGGGGTATACATTACGCCACTCGGAAAAACTACACCTATACATAATTTACGAGAAAAATACGAAAAATAAAATATGGCATCACAACCGTATTAGACACACCAACAATAGAATTTGAAACAATTTATAAAATAGATGTTCAAAATGTCCGCCGTGTATATCGAGACAGGCTCCAGAGCTCCGTGGAATGGATGAGAGCATGCTTATCAGCAGCGTGGTGTCCACTGGAGAACAAGCAGCATGTACATGAGAAATTAAGTTTGTTTTCGAAGTCAATTTATCTGATAAACCAATTCCTTCAAAACCATTCCATCAATAAAACCCAACTGTATGAGATCTAGAGATCGTGGTGGTCATAGAACCGGATCCGCATTTACGATTCAACTGGGGTACGCGATGTCCAGTCATACACATTCAAAAGCACAGAAATCCGCAGTATGTACATCATAATTTAATGTATTTTCCTCGTAAACTATGAATAGTAAAGATGCGGTTCTTTAGATGTGTTTTATTTACTCCCAAGGAGAAATCTGACAGTGCAGAGTTTGGTCGCTTTTTTTGAGACATCCTGTACAGCAAAAGCAAGATTGGTAAACATGTTTCACATGTTTGATTGAACTGCATTTTTTTAAACTTTCTTTTTAAAAATTCACGCAAGCTTCTTTTTACACGTAGACAAATCAATAAAAACGTAATAAACCAGACATATGCGAAAATCTTTCGAAAGAATTTCAGAAGTATGTCAAATTTTTAAAATAACTTCTTTGACGCACAAGACAGAATTTTCAGTTTTTCTTGTTTGAAAAATGTATGCATCAAATACGATTCTTTGCATTTAAAAATAAGTTTTTAAAAACTTTTTGAAGGGTGTGTCGTCAGACATACTATGGCATGGAAATTCTGTAATTTTCTTCTTTTGCTTATTTAGATGTATGACAGTCACAACGAATTGTATAAATAATGCACTTCATAAAAAACAAATAATGGCTTACAGCAAGTGTGTAAGGTGTGTAAATACGAAATAAGGTTTACATTTAGGAAGAGATGATTTACATGTACCCCTTTTATTTACTTACTGATTATTTTCCATTAATTTAAATTTATTACTTACATTATTGTCATTGGAGAGGTAATTGTATTTGTAAAAATAATTCGAATAATTTTTTACGTACTCAAGATCGGTCATACAGTACAAAAATTCAATTAGAATTCTAATGAGGTTCATTTGCGTTAACCCCTGAAGAAGCCAATTTCTTTTGCCAAAAGTATTCCCAAAAAATAGGCACAATTTTTAAAAAAAATTATACAACCAAGTATAATGCTTAATAGAACGAGAAAATGGATGAATTTTATTTTAATTTTCAATTTTAAAAATTTCCCATTATTTCTTATTTTAAAATTGTGGAACACAACACCCCTTAAGATTTGTTTTTTATAAGTACGATCTGCATATTACGAAGGATGTTTCATACATCTTAAAATAATTAATCTCATACAAAATAATTTCATTTCCGCACCTCTTTTTCCCAACGGTTGAGTGTTTTGTATGTGTGTGTATATAAATGTCGTAATCCTCACGAATGAAAATTAGGCTTTTAATAATGAATATATAGACTCTGCTGGCCTAGCTCCTGCAAAAGTTGGCTTCTTCATAGACTCCCAAGCTGTAATTTTAGCTCTAAGAGGTAATACACCAACTAACTGCCTTAACACAATTCAGTGCCGAACTAAATTTGTGGAGCTCAACTCATATGGCTGGATTGTGGTTTTACAGTGGGTCCCAAGTCACATTGGAGTACCCGGCAATGATAGAGCCGACCAAAAAAGCCAAGCAAGGGGTCGAGTAGACGCAACCAGAAATCCCTTTGACCCTCATAAGAGCAAAGACCATTACCTCCACATACATTAACAAATATACTGTCAAGACCGAAAACACGAAGAGTTTTCGAAAGCCATGGGAAACTCTGGCCACTGTGGGCCCAATTCCGAGGCACCTGGAGAGAGCCGAGGCTGTTGCCTACTTTCGCCTAACTACCGGACATGACCTTTTGGGAGTATACATTCACTGGCTTGGCGTGGCTGCTAACGAGGCCTGCCCAATATACAGCCATGCCAGAATGGATGGCTACTACCTGCTTCAATGCATAGGACTCGATGACTACCTCGGTGACGACATCTTCTGATGGTACTGAGAAGCTCAGCATCAAACGGTCAAGAAGCTAAGCACGGGTTTTGGATAAATAAATATTTTAGACTGTTGATGATTTTAAATTTGTTGATATTGACGAGGCAGTCCTTTGTAATATTAGCTCCCCTTTATTTACACATACAAACATAATGCATTACGATTACACAAGTAGCATACCAAGACAAGAAACACAAAAGATAAAAGGGCTGCAGCCATTTATACAAATTTTAGACGAACACAAGGAGACAAAGAGAATGAGCTCAAACTCTCGCTTTTAATACTGGCTTTCAGGCTTGCGGGACCCATTTCTAACAAAAGCTACGATTGGTCAGAAACGGGGGTAACGAGTTTCTTATGCAATGTTACCATTCGTTTACGATTAACATTATCGCGTTAGTCATGATCAAAGAATTTAAAGTTAGTTAAAAGAATACTAGAGGGAGTTATTACGCGCACACACACAAATATATATATATAAATTTAAATATATAAAAATCAATCACAACTCAATAATCAACCAAAAAATTGGAACCATATGAATCCCATAATACTAAATCCTATTTCAAAATATCAATGGCGAATATAGAAGATAAAATTCCATCGTTTTCAAATAAAATTAAAAAATTATGAAATAAAAATTTATAAAATATCCAAGTGCAACCTCAGACTTAGGACCGATAAGTGGGGTTAAACTAGTTTGAAGGCGCTAACCTTCCCCCTATTACAACTTGGTAAGTTAATCGGAAAATATCCAGTTTTCAAAAATTTAAAAATTAAAAAGTTAAAATTACACCATTAAACTCTTGAAAATTAAACTATTCGCCATCGCATTCTGAAAGATATTATAACATTAAAATATTAAAATTATAAAACAAATTAGTGCATAATATAAGTGAACCATTGAACACCAAAGATGTATGTATATATATATATATATATATATATATATATATATATATATATATATATATATATATATATATATATATATATATATGCACACAATTTGAAGCATAGCGCAATACTAAGTCTTACATTGCAATGGGGACAGAGATAATATCGGCATTTTTTATTATATTTTCATTTTCATTTCTTTTCAAGCGACAAATTACACATTTGTTGTGACTTGGAGGTCACAGGTGTAGGAGGGTACGGAGAAGAAGCATACATGATTTTAAAAATAGATTCTTTTATTTTTTAGATCTAACACTTTATGAAGGATTTACAGCTTATTCCTTAACCTTGGGAGCAAGCTTAAATCCTAATTAATTATTAATCTAACTTATGAGATTATTCAAAATGATGCCGTATCTTGTATCGTATTACAAGTCCTTACAAGTATTCGTTATTGTATTACAAGTCCTTATACAAGTCCTTCTCGGGCAACGATAGCTTGGTACAGATTCACTGTTATTTCCTTCGACATCTTCAGGTGGATTCTAAGACGAATATTAATTTCAAGCCGTACAACTTCCTAATCACTATTCACTTTTTACTATTCCGAGATATCAGGATTAACTTCACACACCCTAATGTCAGGATTACTAAGAAAAATAGTTGACAGAAAGAGAAGCCCAGTGAAAGAGACCGAGGTTATTGAAGTGGATGGCAATGTCTAAAAAGCGAACAACTACAGAAAAAAGTGACCTCACAGCTCAATCAGCATCTGGATTCTCCAATGCCAATAACTAAATTTAGAAGGCACCTTCATAAACAGGACATTTACGGCAGAGCAGCAATTCCCAAGTCACTTGCCGCAGATGTTAATGCCAAACGTCGTCTACAGTGGTGTCACACTCACAAAACCTGTTCAAGTAATAAGTGGGAGAAAGTAATATGGTCTGATGAATCATCTTTCACACTTTTCCCTACAACAGAATGGTGCATGTTTGGAGGATACCTTTATAAGCGTATGACCGTGATTGCCTCCTTTCAACTATCAAGCATGGAGCTGTATCCGTCTTGATATACTCAGCCGTATCATTGTTTTCTGCTGGATCTATGGTAACCCTGAAAGGAAGGAACACTGAGCAGACGTATAGAGAAATGTTAGAGTTGATCAAGTTCATCTTATGATGCAAACTTTGTTTTCTGTGGGAGATGGAATTTTCCAGGATGATAATGCACCTACCAATGTAGTCAGACTTGTCCAATCATGGTTTGATGAAACCGACGATGGAGTTAAACATCTACCTCGACCCGCACATTCATTCGACATCAATATAATTGAACCGTCGTGGTCTCTAATTTAGAGCGTTCAATACGGAATCGAAATCTTCCAAAGGCATCTCTCCCAGAACTTACGCATTATCTCCATGAAGAATGGTACGATGACCTTCTAACTAACCCCTATTCAGCGCAGGTATGAATTGATTGCTAGGCGAATCCAAACTGCATAACATATCAAAGGTGGTCCTACGCTAAAATAATAAAGGATTCTTTATAAATCCAAGATGTTTCTATCATTTTCTTAAACACGTGCATATTTGCAATAGAAAAATAAAAATTTCTGCATTTGGAATAAACTTAACTGCCAGTTGTTTATATTAATTCGTGAAAGAGAAAAACAATGAATTCTTTCTGAAAAAATTGTTGTCTAATATAAAATGTAATTATTAATTAATTGTGTCTGAACTACCTCCTGAAATATAACTTTGAGTAAAATAAGTTCTTCATATGCTAGAAATATATTTTACGCATAGAGCAATTCCATACAAAAAAATTACAAAGTGAAAGGTTTTACAAAACTTAAAATACGTAATTTAGAAAAAAAGAAACAGTTTCATAAATATATAAGCGCGTCTCAATAGAAAATGGAAACTGAAGGAAAAAAAATGCTATAAAAAGTTGGAAGTTTCATTTATAGGTGCTGAATACAATCTGCATTCGTAATTCACCTTTCTAAATTGTATCTGAATACAAAGTGCAGAAAATTGAAAAAGTTCCGAATCTAGACAGGGAGAGTTTTCTTTATTCCTTTTTATTTACTTTCTATGAAAACAACGATCAAAAGAATAATATTTCATTTTCGTATTCTAATTAGATTCCATTTTTTATATTCTGCGATGCAGTAATTTATTGAAATTAATCTATACACAAAGAATTTCATTATTTTGCTTAATGAATTTAATTTAAAAATGTGTGCATTAATATTTAATTTTATTTATAAAATAATTTTATTTAATTTCCTTTTTAGAGTAGCGATATTTAATATTATTACGAAAATAATAAAGAAGGTTTTTTTTCCCTTCATATTTTTATCGGTGAAAAAGAGGAAAACTGAGTAACATTAAATTCAAATATTCTATTAATTAAAATAAACAACTTGATTTGTATTTATTTTACACTGATATCCTCGGAAATATACAGTGAAATACCTTAAACACGAAAACACTTATGACGAAATATCGATTAACACGAAATAATACAACAGTTCCAACAAACTTCTATGAATTTTTAAGCATTTTTTCTCTTAACACAAAACGAAAATCACTGAACACGAAAATATTTATCTTCTGGAAATGAACAAAATCTGGAAAACACTAGCCGGTAGGGATTGTAATATCGGACTAAAGTTCAATACCGGTATACTATGAAGAACTTAGGATATAATTAAAGAGAGAACTTAGGATTTTTTTAAATATATTCTATTGACGTTAACTTCTATAACCTAAACAAACTAATATTTTGACTAACAATTAGAGAATAATGCTAACATCTGAATAGTAAATTAATCACGAATTTTCCACATCATTTCTTGCAAAGACTTAAAATGGAGTAGTGTTAAGAAGCTTTTTTTAATTCCGTGTTTTGGCTCACAGGGCAATTGGAAATTGAGCTTAAGGTATCGGAATAGGTTGAAAAAGTGTTCTTTAGGTGTTAGATTGGTTTTAGGGCCATCAAAAAAAGGAAACATAAGTATTCAGGAAGAAAAAGAAATAATATTTAAAATTGGTGAGAATTTTAAGTTGTTTTTTTAATATTTATTTTATCTATCTAAAAAAGTTTAAATGTGTTTTGGAAGAATGAATTTGTCACGATAATATTTCCTTAAAAATAAATGGATATCTCCTGAACAATCCAATAAAATTCAATGATATTTGTTACATTTATGAGCCCTTTACAGTGTAACAAACGCATATTTTTGTATACTTACATTCAATCATATTTAAAGCCATTTTTAGCTTAAAACAAAGTAATTTCGACGAAAAATCATTAACGTCAAATTTGAGAATACTTATAAAATATATTTATAACTTAAAGTTGTTTTTTTTTATTCTGCAGTTTGTGATATTTTAGATGGATCAAGAAGTGTATCAATGAAATTAAAATATTACATTGTGTGCAATATATTTTTATCCATGCAGTCTTTTTTAACATTAAAAGTTTTGCTAAATTTTTTTTTAAAAAAATATAATGTTTTTCAAAAACAAGGCATGATGCATTTTTCTTCTTTAATAATCATGGATCTTTAAACTTATCATTTTCTTTAAAACAATAAAATTCTTCTGAAAATCAATTTTTGACGAATTGGTTTCTGCACCTAGTAGGATTCCTTAAGGTTAGACGTAATTTTGATTCAAGGTAAAGTGACGAGAGCAAATGCATGAAAAAATGCCTTTTTTTCAATTCCTACACTATTAGCTCATACTCTCTCTGTATTTATTTATGGTGATGGAATTTTCAATAATTAATAAAATATATTTTAAATCACTCAATTGAGCTAAAATTTTATATACATGATTATTTTGAATGGCAATACAGTAATTTAATTATTATTAATAAAAAATAATTGATTAAAACTATTTATTCAAAGAATTACAAATACAGCCACGTTAGCATCTTTCTTGGCAACTTATTGACCATTTTGGCGACGTGTCAAAACATGAAAATGTTTTTTCTCCCATTTTAAAGCACTCGTTTGAGCTGACATTTTCTATGCACTATTGTTTTGGGTAAAAATACGTAAATTTAATTATAATTAATTGAATTAATTGACTGAAACTAATTATTTAAAGAATTACAGATTGGTTGGTTTCATTTTTAGCGACTTAGGTCAAAACGTCAAAAGATTTTTTCTCCTTCACTTTTTAAAGCATCCAGTTGAACTAAAATTTTCTATACACGATTTTTTTGGATGACAATACGATGCCTTAATGATAATTAATAAAAATTAATTACCACTTAACGCTGTGATCCTGTCGTATGTATATACATATCTATATTAATTGTAACTATTTAATAAAGAGTAGCTAAAATAAAATTTTTCTTTGTTGATCTAAGCAGGAATTGTCTTAAATCTTTTTTTTATATTACTTGTTTTAACTTCTCCTTCTCCCCGCTATAGGAATATGAATTTGAGTTTGTATTCATCAAGGCAGATTCTTAGTTGAATTTGGACAAATAACCGTGACTTATGCTTTATGGATCTCCATCTATTTTTTTCTTACAAATCTTATTCTTCTATTATTGTGTCTCCTAAAATCTTAGAGAAATATAGAGCGCATTTTCTAAAAAAATTAGTATTATTACAGAATTTGATGGGTTTTTAATCCTCTAATCCCCTTAGACTTTTTTCTATGGGATTGATAATACAATGCAATAAAATTAAATGCAAACTTTTTAGAATACTTTAATACCTTCGTTCTAAAGTTATAGACGTGGCGGCCCTAAAATATGCATCAAAAGAACACCATATGAACTTAAAAGATAAATTCTGATGGGAACATTAAATAACCTTTTATAGGTATTACTATTTTTCATGAGAATGGTAACAATTTTTATGTAGAATGGAAGAGTGAATTAGGTAGGGTTTGCAGCCCCAAGTTCCCAAAATCCCGGGATTTAATTTTTGACTAAATTACACTGCTGGACATCGTAAATGCAATACCAAGAAATACAAGATAGCACAACAAAATTTATTTTGTAAATAACATGTTGACCAAGTATCAAATGATTAAATTCATAGACTTCTTTGAAGTGTGGTTCCTGCCAGAATCAGTAGCCAGAGTAGCCGCCATTGTTGGAGATCACCACTGCCGCACGCCTCGGCCTTGATTCAAAGAGACTTTGAATATGTTCTTGGGGTACAGCAGACCAAGCAGCTTCCACACGTTGCAAAAGTTAATCTGGTGTGGTAGCTGAGGGTGTAATCTGGGTCAATCATTGAGCAACCATGGACCACATGTTTTCTATCGGCGAAAGATCCGGAAAGCGAGCCAGCCAAGGAAGCAATTCAATCTGGTGATTGACGAAGAACCTTTGAACAATGCGTGCACGTGTAGTTGCACATTATCCTGTTGATACATACTGCACATACTTCCTTCATCGCATCATTAGTGGCAGAGACGTCTATGGTTTTGCGTCAAGGGTAGACCAAGCAATGGACGTCTTGCGGACAGACCACTCTGCTGTAAACGGCGTCAAATTATATGCGCAGACACTGAATGATGCTTTACAGACTGAATGTGCTGTGCTATGGTTCCTGATGTGACTGAGCGATCCGTCACTGCCATGCGCACAATTTGCCTGTCCTCACGTGAAGTGGTGCACTAAGATGGATGCGATCGGTCCGTCGTACACTCCTGCATCCAACGGTCACATATCCTTATTACAGTTGTTTGGTTTTGTCCAACGCGACTACCGATTTCCCCGAAAGATAATCCACAGTTTTGGTATAGGCCACTATCCTTCCTCTGTTGAACTCGGATACTGGATCAAAAGCTGATCGCTGTTTTTTTCGAGACATAACTGATCGTTTTTTGAAAAAAAAAACCACAAGAAAAACACAATTGCAGAACTTGAAATCGTCGAATTCTCCAAGCTTTAAATAGCGCTTTGAGGTGGCGCCACAGGAGCGCGTGATGTGTGTCTGCCCTGAAATTCTAACCATTTGCATATCTCTCCTCCTCTAATGCATGGTGCAAATTTTTCATGTTATTTGAATGCTTCCTTCAGGGTGTTTGCATTTACCAAGGCCAGAAGTGTATATTAAAAAAAAAAATTCTTATCGAAATTTTCTAAGATTTTAATTCTTAGAAAATAAATATTTTGTTCATGAATTATGTACGCAGAATTTTTTTGTGCAATTTTAAGTGCTATAAGTAAAAAAAAAATATATGCAGCTATCATTTCTCGTATTGGAAAACGTCGCATAGATCTAAATGACTTTCTGCTATACTTATACAATAATATGAGGAATATCTAAAGAATACATTTTATCACAATTCCTTCTTCAATTAAATGCCGTTAATTAAGAATGGACCAGCTTAAAAGACTTGAGACACTTCAAATCCCATTGCAGTACTAACAGCTCATGCAACTGGATCTTCTGCTTCAAATAAGGTAGCACTTGAAATGGATTCGAATTCTGATTCAATAACTGGATCAATTTATACACCAAAACCATTAAGTGTAGTAGAAGATCTAGATAAAGTTACTAAAAAGGTATATGCACTAATGCAGTCTATTAGATTTAAGACACTGCCTTTAAAAATTCAAAAAGAAATTTCTCTTTTTTGAACATGGAGGGAGACGTGCTGACGACTTGAAAAGAACATACTCCTATTTAATGACGACATCCCCTACTATTATAGAATCCAAACGAACATTTTCTTCGGCAAGACAATTAGTAACAGAAATAAGAAGACATTTGAACAATGAAACGCCGGGTGAGCTGTATTTTTAAAACGTTTATTTACTGAAACACAAGAAATGAAGAAATGGTTATTTAATTTCAATGTACTACCTTTATTTGTTTTTTTTATGATCAATTACGTTTTTTTTATTTGTTTCAATAATATTATTATTAAACGCATTTTTAATTATATATTTTCAGTTTTATTAAGCAATTTCAACTATGCTAATTTGCAAGTGTTTTTAATAAATAGTCCAATCCTAATGAAATGGATAATGTAATCCCGAAATCCCGGAATTGAAAATGTGACAAGGGATTGTCAACCCTAGAATGAGATGATTTCTTATTAGCGTCACACATTGGAGCCACACCAGAACTATTAGTGACAGACCTCGTTATTTTAAACTGCTGTCGGGTAACGAGGACAACACTTCAAACTTCTACAACATGCCGACGTGCCCCGACAGATTTAACGTGTAGCAAGTGGAATGAAGGAACATATCCGACATAAAAAATATGTTTTGATTTTATGCCTTCACATACATAGCCTAAAAATTAACATATTGGAGCATAAGTTGAGTCTTCATTTCTCAATTCCTCATTTACAAGAACCACCAAATTGTAGGCTTATAGGCTGAATTAGGGATCGGCAACCTTTGCCAAGTGGTACAATTCTCATTCGCACTCTACATTATTCTCGAAATTTGTCAGATTTGAGTGAATGCAATTTTGAAAAGGAGGAAAAGGATTATAGAAAGCAACATTTTACTCTGCTTTCCGCTTTTGATTCAACATATCAATATCAAAAAATCTTTCCTTATATGAAAAATATGAGTTTTCAAAAAAAGTTACTTAGCAAATCAATCTTCAGAATCGTTTTAAACTTAGTCTTAAGTTATACCCCTGATATTTCGTAGTAGAGGTGCAGGACAAGCTTCGCATTAAAAATGTATATTTTAACTATATGGAAGGGGTATTTATGTTGTTAATTTTTATACCGATAAATATCTTTAAATGTTGAAAAATTTGTAAGGGTGTATTTTTTAGAGGTATAGAAGTTTAAATTGCAATAAAACAACGATGTATTATTCGATTGACATGAATTTTTTTTATTCGAAAGATAATCTTGTGGCATTACATTTTAAATATGATTTCTGGCATAGGACTGCCATGGCTGGCTCGGATGTAGTCCAATCTGGACGTCCAATTTTCGATGACTTTTTCCAACATTTGTGGCCGTATATCGGCAATAACACGGCGAATGTTGTCTTCCAAATGGTCAGGCGTTTGTGGCTTATCCGCATAGACCAATGACTTTACAAAGCTCCACAGAAAAAAGTCTAGCGGTGTTAAATCACAAGATCTTGGAGGCCAATTCACAGGTCCAAAACGTGAAATTAGGTGGTCACCAAACGTGTCTTTCAATAAATCGATTGTGGCACGAGCTGTGTGACATGTTGCGCCGTCTTGTTGGAACCACAGCTCCTGGACATCATGATTGTTCAATTCAGGAATGAAAAAGTTAGTAATCATGGCTCTATACCGATCACCATTGACTGTAACGTTGTGGTTTTCATCGTTTTTGAAGAAGTACGGGCCAATGATTCCACCAGCCCATAAAGCGCACCAAACAATCAGTTTTTCTGGATGTAACGGTGTTTCGACATACACTTGTGGATTAGCTTCACTCCAAATGCGGCAGTTTTTTTGTTGACGTAGCCATTCAACCAGAAGTGCGCTTCATCGCTAAACAAAATTCGCTTATGAAAATCGGGAATAATGGCAATCTCGTTTTGGGCCCATTCGACGAATCTACGCCTTAGTTGATGATCGTTTTGATGAATTGCCAAACCAAACTGAGAATAAATCACTTGACAGCTGTTAAATCGGTTGCCATCTTGGAAAGTAATGCCAACTTAAACTTCTATACCTGGACAAAAAACACTCTTTATAAGATATGATCAAAATCTAAATCTATATTCTTGACTTTTGTTCTCAGCATGCATTGTGGTAGGAATCGAATTGTTGAAAATATTTCGTACTGTGTGGCACTCTGAATCATATTGCTAGAATGAAAATCGTTTAACACGAAACTGAGGGAACTGAAATATTTTTACGTGTTAAGGGATATTGTGAACGATAAAAACATAAATTCAAAAAATGAAATTTATAAGAGTACAGAGCAAGCATTTGACAAAAATCAATGAAAATTATCTGATATTTTTCTTAACATTTTCTTTTTGGCATCAATTTGTCTACACATTGTTCGATGTCGTCCATATTGTTATTCATTTCACCATTGGAATGTACGTTTAAATAACTGCGCATACTTCTCATGGCGTTTATCATTTTGGATGATGTGGGAACAGGAACTGTATTATTAATTTCCTTTTTATAGTCGGAATCAATATCAATAATATTTTTTGAGTTTTGAATTAACTCCAATATGTCTTTGTCTGTCATAGTTGAGGCTATAAACACATTATCATCGTCTTCTGCAACGAATTATTCCGATGATATAGTAAAACACAATTCAATCCGCTTAGTATTTTCCGAATTTTGTGTAATCCCAGAAGTTAATATTTTTGTGTTAAGCGATTTTCGTTCTGTATTAAAAGAAAACATGCATGAAAATGCATCGTAGTTTGTCGGAACCGTTGTATTATTTCGTATTAATCGATATTTCGTGTTAACAATTTTCACGTTAAACGTGTTTCACTGTATATTGCTTTGGTACGCCACACCTACAGGGTTGCCTACCCTTGAGCTAATCCAATTAGAAAGAAATTTACCTACTTCAATACCAATAGTGTGTTTAAATTGTATAAATTCTCACCTTGACTTAGATAACTGAACAATATATATTTAACTTGTTTTCTATTATTAAAAATGCTGTATTTTACAAATGAATTTTGTATCAATGCATTGTGTCCGGGCTTAAAGTATACAAAAGTAATGTCTTATTATTACGGAACTACCCATCAGAAAGTAATAAACTGTTCATCCATGGATTGAAAAACCCTCCGAAATTTTTTGAGTCTAGTCCGATCGGCCGCACATGAGCGCATTATTCGCTTATAGTAGGAGAAAAACTTTTTACACTGACTTTATTAGTAAAGATGTGGATGCCACAGGAAAAGATGCAGTGCGTACTTTGGTTCACGGAATTTATATCAGTTAGACGTGTACAGTGACGTGTTCGAAACGAATGGAATGTCGACCATCCGACATCAAAATCTATCCACCAATGGCACAGAACATTAAAGGCGACACTTTTGACAGTGTGTGTTAATTTGTAGGAGTATTGTTAAGTCTATTAGGAAGCCAGTAACGACATTTCATTCTGTTCGAACACGTCGCTGTACATGCGTGACTGCTTTAAATTCCGTTAACTAAAGTACGCACTGCATCTTATACTGTGGTGTCGATATCTTTACTAATGAAATCAATATAACAAGTTTATCGTCTGCGATTGCCGAATAATGCACGCACGTGCAGCCGATCGGACTAGACAAAAAAATTATCGGAGGGTTTTCCAATCCATGGATGAACAGTATATTACATTCTAATTGGTAGTTCAGGAAAAAAAAGACATTACTTTTAGATACTTTAAGCCTGGTATTATAAGACAATTTTATTCTTTTTTCTTGCAATGTGAACAATTTAAGTGTGTGTGTATTTAAAATTAAATTATGTGTACCTATAGCTAACTGAATTAGTTAAATACATCCATTACTATTTCATTAATTAATTCACCACAATCTGGTTAAGAGAAGTATTGTGAACAAAATAAAAGATTCAATTTACGAACGGAGGATAAACTCTTAGAAATATTTGTGACCTAATGTGTTTGGTAAGATTTAAGTTAGATTGATGGTTGCTAAAAGGCCAACAATACCAGGCCGAGACATGACTGATTATGTCGTCATATTTAATGATCAAGCTCTATTGAAAGCAAGTTACTTTATGAAAAGCCACGTAATTGATGAAATATCACGGTAATTATCTCTAAATTCATCTACTTTAATTATGATGGCGATTCTCTTAAAACATTTTCTATAGTAACCTATGTTAGAGAGGAAAAAATTATGCAACACGTTTACAGAGAATAGGAAAAAAAAATTAAATAATGAAATTTAAATGAAGTTTAAACACTAACAAATTTATTTTAAATTGTTCTCTATGTTTTGATTTGCTGTATTATTTTTAACTTAGAATTAAAAGGATTAAAATGCACACGTGAAAACAAAATTGGGATAAACAATATTGAGTAACATTCGCAATTCTAAGCGGAGCTGTATAACGATGATGTCGCTATTACTGGCTCAAATATGACTAAATAAAGAAATGTAGGAGTTAATAATGAATTTAATACTTAATTATTATAAAATTTTAATTTTAGACTGACAGTTTTCTGTGATGCGAAACATAGAGCTTCATCTACTGTAAAATGTCTGTTTTGTGTGTGTGTGTGTGTGAAATGTCTTTTTCGAAATCATAATCATTTGGAACAAATATACCTATCACAAGTGTTCTTCTCTTTCCGAGAAACAATTTCTTTTATTATTCATTCTTTTTTAATACAAATTTCTATAAACCAGTATTTCGACAATCCTTGAATCAAATAACTTAAATCACATTGAAAGAGTGTTTATTAAACCACTTAAGTGCCGCAGACTTTTATGTACATCTTGCTCGACCGGAGCGTTATGCGGCCCGGTTGGATATAAAGAGTGTTTTTTTCCAGGTATATAAGTTTAAGTTGGCATTACTTTCTAAGATGGCGACCGATTTAACAGCTGTTTATTCTCAGTTTGGTTTGGCAATTCATCAAAACGATCATCAAGCAAGGCGTAGATTCGTCGAATGGGCCCAAAACGAGATTGCCGTTGTTCCCGATTTTCATAAGCGAATTTTGTTTAGCGATGAAGCGCACTTCTGGTTGAATGGCTACATCAACAAACAAAACTGCCGCATTTGGAGTGAAGCTAATCCACAAGTGTATGTCGAAACACCGTTACATCCAGAAAAACTGACTGTTTGGTACGCTTTATGGGCTGGTGGAATCATTGGTCCGTACTTCTTCAAAAACGATGAAGGCCACAACGTTACAGTCAATGGTGATCGGTGTAGTGCCATGATTACTAACTTTTTCATTCCTGAATTGGACAATCATGATGTCCAGGAGCTGTGGTTCCAACAAAACGGCGCAACATGTCACACAGCTCGTGCCACAATCGATTTATTGAAAGACACGTTTGGTGACCGCCTAATTTCACGTTTTGGACCTATGAATTGGCCTCCAAGGTCTTGTGATTTAACACCGCTAGACTATTTTTTGTGGGGCTATGTAAAGTCATTGGTCTATGCGGATAAGCCACAAACGCTTGACCATTTGGAAGACAACATTCGCCGTGTTTTTGCCGATATACGGCCACAAATGTTGGAAAAAGTCATCGAAAATTGGATGTCCGGATTGGACTACATCCGAGCCAGCCGTGGCAGTCATATGCCAGAAATCATATTTAAAATGTAATGCCACAAGAATATCTTTCGAATAAAAAAAATTCATGTCAATCGAATAATACATCGTTGTTTTATTGCAATTTAAATTTCTATACCTCTAAAAAAAACACCCTTTATACCCCCTCCTACCGAAATACGATTCTTTTCTTTGCTCTGCTATCAGTTAAACTATCCCGAAGGCGTTGGAATACAATAAAATGACTGACAGTGTTTGTGACGGATTTACTTATTTTAGAAAAAATGTGCTTATATTTCTGCCTTTTCTTTTCTCCTCGTTACACCTCATACGTGCATCGATGTGAAACACAATGACATTGGAGAGCGAATCGCGTAACTTTTAATCGGTAGTTTTTTCTGATAACTTCGTGCTATAAAAAAAAACGACTGTCCTCTTTGTTGTGGTTAAGTGATTGAGACGATACCTGACCTGCAGCATCTTAAACTTTCACACGATACTATCGAGAGAATTTTAAGCTCATCAGATGCAAATGTTTTCCTCTCAATAAAATTTATTATTTCTTATTCTCTCACCCATCTGGTATAGTGGTTAGGGACACTGACTGTGTGTCATTGGGACTGGGTTTGAATCACTGAGAAGACATGGGTGTTTGTAAATATATAGTGCTTGCGCGGCACGGGGGTACTTAAAATAGCCATTGAGCTAAAAGTCCTCCCGTGAAGTTGGTGGAAGAGGAAGAGAGATCGGAGGCTGATGAGCAACCCCCAGGATGTTCTCCCTCAAAATTGGGGTGAAACTAAGCTAAATAGTTCTGTCACTTGTACGGGGATCAAAGCTACGGCTAACAACAGGCGTCACTTAGCCATTTGCCATGATGAATTTTGTAGACTTTGATCTGGTCATTGTCGATCAGGTGGCATTAGTAACAACAACACATTCCTCATTCTTTTTCAATATGTAGTTCTTTAATGAGTATTTCGATCAGGGGTGTCCAACGCGTGGCCCACCTTGAATAATTTTGCAGCCTGCGAGATTCATTACAAGTTTATGAAATGCGACTATTTTATACAATATATATATATATATATATATATATATATATATATTATATGCAACCGGTGAGATTATAATGCATTTCCGAAGTGGCCCGCTAGGTCATTTGGGCTGGCCGCCCCTGATTTAAATCTATCCTTGCGTCATACAATTTAACATTCATAAGCTAGAGTAATGGTTTTTTATTGACATCGAACTATTTAAAGCAAAACAAGGGCTATTGATGACGGATTTCGTAATTTTGATCCACGATCAAGTGACAAGGACAATACCTAAGCTGGCATATTTCCCTCAAACCAAGTCAACGGGTGGGCATTTAAGCTTCGACATATTTAACGTGCATCGGACCCCACTGCACGACGGAACTTCAGGGATTCATAACATTCCAGCCACGAGTTTGTTACCTTCATCACCAAGCTATCATTGCCTAAACTTTATGGTGATGAACTCGTGGCCGGAGTATTGCAGGTTCGAGTCTTGATTTCGCTATGTTGAGGAACTGATACACATTAAAACTGTCTAAGCTCAAAATCCTCCCATTAAGGAGGTGCATTGGTTTGGAAAGAAGGTACCTGCTCAGGTGTCGTTTTCGGGTTCTTGAAACCCAGATGCCCGCATAAATTTCCGTAGATAGAGAACTAACATCTATAAAAGAATTAAAAAGATTGGAGCACATGCTCGAACGTCCTTACTGTTTCGAAGCTTGGCCATCACTGAAAACTGTTCTGCCCACTAGAGGGCATGAAGGTCTTTCTGCTATTAATATGGGAGGAATCCATAGAAACGGTGGTTATAAGACTAGAACTAACATTTTCTGTTGTATTTTAACTCATTTAGAGCAGGGGTACTCAACCTTTTTTAATGCTGGGTCGTCATTCACGCGAGCCACATACGTATGTTAGCTATTCACGCGAGGGGGAAATGTTTTAAGACCAAGATAACATTGGTAATTTAAAATATGGGAAATTGATCGAAATTTTATAACTCCTGTTTTGCTTTTTATTATTATTATTTTTTTTATATTTTTTATTCTTGCCACTAACAATAAATAGAAAGGAATTACGAAACACTCCTTCACAATTTTTGCACCAGTAAACGGTTTCATATGCTGACCAATAATATAACAAATTACTTAGGATGTCCCTGTTACTACTGTGACATTACCACTGGCAAAACACTTTGATGCTGTTGCAAAGAATATTCAATATATAAAGTATATTTATCATCTCTTGAAACAGGAAAAGTCTCAATGAATAATACCTGTTTATTGGTATTTCTTAAGTACAGCACTTTCATGAAAAATCATACAAGTACTGATCCATATTTGTTTTTCACTACAAAGCAGTTAACCTCCAAATCGTTCTAATATTTTCGCCTACAAGGTATGAAAGATTGTTCAAAAATTAGTTCCACCTATAAAATTATAGCTACTTCACTGCTGTGTGTTATCACTAACCGTATCCGTTACAAGTAGAAAAGAAATATCAATTCACAGGCGTACGACATCGACATCAAAGAAGCAAGATCGATAGATTTGATTTCTTGTCAAAGAATTTTCCACGAAATTTTTAATACATTGACTTAAATAAAAAAAACTTTCTTTGAGCAATGGGTCATGACTGGGCCACTTAAAAAGGATCGGTGGGTCGCATGCGGTTTGCGGGTCGCACGTTGAGTATCGCTGGTTTAGAGCGTTAGTTTCTGTTAATTTCTATTTAAGGTATCTGACTAGTTGCGACAACATTTTTTCTGAAAAAAATGGAGATATGGGAATTTTTTTGTGATTTTTAGATTTATTTAGTACATTTTTAAATAAAATCCTAAAATTGAAAACAAAAAAAAAAATTATTAAAATGGGAAAAAACTGGTAAAAATGTACAAAAAATTGCATACACGGGACCCGCTGTGTACAAAAACTTTATGAACAAATTCTCATTTTTTCAACTTAGATGTGTTACTTTATTACTCGTGTTTAAAATGACCTTCAGAGTAAGAGATATTTAATTTTTACAAAAACTATAGTACTTTATTTTAGTGATTATATTAAATTGCTTAAAATGACAGTGATTGTATTCAGATAAAAGACAGTAAATTTGGAAATAAAGCAGTGGTTGATAAATGTGAAGGTTAAAACACTTCTACTGTTATACAAAACATTCACAAAATATTTTAGCAAATTATTTTCAAAACTGTTTGAGCCATCGCTATCTCCGTTTGAAATATTCGCTAGAAACACATTTCTAGTAAAGCGCATTTTAATGTTTGACATCATTTGTAAAGTTATAGCATCTGCTTTTACTAAAACACTTATAGTTTTTGTTCTAGTGCATGGAAAATAAAAGACTTGGTATTTTTATTAAGCTAATAAGATGGCCTATAAAATAAGTTCGTAAGCAAAGTTTGTCCATTTTTGAAAAAAAATCATGATTTTAGAGTAGTCGGATATCTTAATAATGAAAGACAAATTTTGCGTTTTCAAATATTTTTTTAAAGAAATAACACTCATTTTGTGACACAATTGAATTCCTTTTATGTATGACTTTCAACTACAAACATTTTAATATCGTTTTCATTATCAAAACTTTGCAACTGTTCGTTCAGTGGCTGCTTATATAGTTTATATATTAACTTACTTGCTAAACGTATTCATGATATTTCATCTGTTAAGATATTGCCTGATTCAATTAGGTAAAGAAATTCACCCTAACGAAGAGCGAATAAGGAATGACGTTTATTGCTAATTTTGTTTGCTAATACTTTCATGCCCCTAGAGAGAAATCTTTCTCTTTTAAGAACACAAACTCGTCGTAAATGCCCCATAAAATTACTTGTTTTATGGCAGAATAAACTGTGAAGTCCTTTGGACACTGCTTAAAAATAAAATACTTGATACTGCTTTGGAGGAAACGTGTATTTTCTGCAACGCCAGTATAATTCGAAGTTTTACGATCACTGCAGTACAATTACATGTTTAATATTCGTAAATTAAATATCATTAGTTTGAGTAAATGATAATTCCCCATGAGGTTATAATATAAAATGGCATTTTCAGTATGTAAAACCAATATCAATTTATAGAATGTTCACAACGATGGAGTGAATAAAACAAGTAATATAAAACAAATTTTTTAAAGTTAATTCCTACTTGGGGGGGGGTCAACAAAGAAAAATTAAGCTTAATTAATAAATTAAGCTTAATTTCCTTTAAAAGTTTCAATTAATATAAATATGTATATACATATGGTAGAATAACAATATTAAGTGACAAAATAGAAAGCAATTTTCCTTGCAGTTTTTCATTTTGCTCTCCATATAGGGTTTCTGATTTGTTTGTTTCTATTTATTCATTAATTAAATTTAACTGTTCTAATAAATTATAAAAGGAAAAAAAAATTGCATTCTCAGAAATCAGGTCATTCCAGGTAGGATTCGAACCCACGATCTATAGGAGTCCAATGCACTATCCATTGCGTTACAGGGACACATCGAACGATTTTCCTTTCTATATATGCTGTTGGACTATTATTTTTGTTTGTTACTGTTTGTTATTTTTTTAAATTTTATTGAATGAATTAATATTTGAAAGAACTGTAGTAACATCAAGTGTCATCCACTACTAATAGTTTAAAAAAAAATCTATTTGAACTTGAATGGATGAATATAAAGTCTCTCTCTATATATAAGACGCATTTGTTGTCTGTTTGTACCCTTATAACTCAAGATCCAGACAACCAAATAACAAGAAATTTGGTGCACGTATACAAAAATTACATGGGGAAGGCTCTTAAACAGGTTTCGTGTTCGTAATTCTTTCTAAATTTTTTAAAATTTAATTTTTAAATGATTTTCCCGTGTTATGACGTCATATGATGTCACGTTTTTCACTAAGTAGAAAATTTATACTTTACACGCAGTTTTTCAAGATTATTACATATTTTTACTATATCTATATTTATCGGTTGGAATATTTATTCAATTTTTCTATTCCATGATATTTAATTAGGATTATTTTTCGAATAAATCATTTTTTTAAGGATTATTCTTTTAACAACTAAAATTTTGTTTTGTTGTTTTATCAACATTTAGGTATTATCGCGGGATGTTTATGTGTGTGATTTTGTTTACAAACTACAACTTATTTATTTCTTTAGAATGCGAAGATTATAATTTTGACAAACTAAAACTTCTCATTGATAAGGGTTATATTTCAGTTCGGTTCAAGTGTAGTATAGGAGGGGGGCACTTTGGATTTGGCGACTTTTCCTCGAATTTTTCCATTTTTATATAAATGTCATGGTGTGAGAGAGATATATCGAATTCATTCTAAAATAAATAATACCGAAAAAAGTACCTTGGCGACCACTTTTAGTCACCGAAATAAAGGACTGCGCCAAGTAGCCCCCTATACTACACTTGATCCAATAATATGGTTCTTTGCAATTTCATGTGTCTTTATTTTAACCTTTAAGGGTTATACTATTGGCTTCAGTGCATAAAATTGCCATGTAGAAAATCAAACTTGGGTAATCATACTGCCCAAGCAAAAGCAGTGTTGGTAGTAATTACATATCAAACTGGAATAGGCATCAGAGAATGATCAAAACAGACAAATGGCTTAAATACCTGTTGAGGAAGCAGTTAGTCGTATTTAAGGGTATACTATTGGCTTCAATGCATAAAATAGCCTTGCAGAAAATCAAACTTGGGTAATCATACTGCCCAAGCAAAAGCAGTGTTGGTAGTAATTACATATCAAACTGGAATAGGCATCAGAGAATGAGCAAAACAGACAAATGGCTTAAATACCTGTTGAGGAAGCAGGTAGTCATAACATAAATTATTTTTGGAACTTATGTACTATCCTAACAATCGCCGACGTTCAAAATAACTTGCCAAGTTGGCAACCCCGATTTCGCAAGTCATATATATGCTGAATTGCCAATCGTGTTTCGTTTCATATATCGCCAATAGGTTGCGGTTATATGTAAGTATCTTATTTTTTCAAATTATGCTTTTGCATTGATAAAGTTAGTTCAGCTCTTTTTATGTCAGTTAATGTTAGTATTGTATTTCATTTTTATATTTATTTTTATGCTCGGGATATATATTCTTTGGATAATTTTTTTAGTACTTGCATATTATTGCACATTCGCCAAAGTTCAAGACAACTCGCCACTTTGGTAATCCCAACTTTATATACGTTGAATTGACAATCATGTGCTTCCTTTTGTATTATGTCACCAATAGGTTGCGATAATACATAAGTACCTCTAATTCTGTACATTACTATAACATTAGACTGGCCGCAACATACCAATTTGGAGTGATTTCAAAATCATGCCAAAAATGAGTAGCCTACCAATATGAAATTAATATTCTGAGTATTATCTTAGCCTGTTTATCTTTCCCTCCAGTAATCCTTAATTAATTCAATATATAATTTTTGGTTTTTTTTATATTTTAGTACTTACATTTTTTTTTTTTTTTTTGGTTATTATGTACTGCAAATATTTTTTTTACACATTGCGATGTCTTTGGCAAAATTAATCAGCGGTATTTTTCTTAAATATGTTTTCTTTATCTGTTTTTGACAATTTTTAAAGTTTTGTTTGATGTTTGTCTGAAATGCAAAAATAGCAAAATAAATATTTTACAATATATATATTGTGTTTGTACGAAAATGTTTTTACTGATGTATTCAAAATGTTGAGCCGTCTTTTGTTTTTGATATCTTTTTAAGATTTAATTTTATGTTATAACTAGCTATACCCAGCTAAATGTTGCTGTGGCTCAGTCAGCTTTAAAAGAATGGTACACCATAAAGTATGTCATGAGGCTTACAAAAGTAATAATACACAAGAATTCAAACAAATCTATATACATATAAGGCGCATTTGTTGTCTGTCTGAATAAACTTTCTCTTTCACACTACATCATTTGGACAAATTTTCAAACTTTCTTTGTGTGGTTAGTAGTTAATTATAATGCTATTGAAGGGAGAGGTTGTTATAAATATCTCTTTATTTGAACGTTTTTTAATGATTTTATTATGCACATTTGGTAGTAAGAAATTGATCTTTTTTTCAAAATAAGTACTTTTATTGCTTCTGGTACTTACAGTAGATAAACTTTGTATTTCACTCTACATCATTTGGATATTTTTTCATAGTTTGTTTGTGGTTAGTAGTTAATTATAACGCTATAATTTTAATTGAATAGGCGGATATTGCATTTTTAAGTATAAAAATAATTATAACTACTGTACTGTATTTTTTGGAGTGAGTGAATATTAACGTCGCACTGTTCAGCTAAACGAGGGCTTTTGGTTACGGACCACGTAATTTTGAACCATGATCAAGTGACTAGGACGACACCTGAGATGGCACCCCCTTCTTCTAACTACCACAGCACACCAACTTAGAAGGAATGTTCTACCAATACTTAGGAGGAATATTCATCGAAATCCACTCTCCTAAGATACATGGCAGCACGAGCTCTATGATGAGTATTTTAGAGGGGAAGGCGAACAGTTTTGCAGCAGATATGCGTTTTCAGCTGATGGCGTTTTCAGCTGATGGCGTTTTCAGCGGTTTGCAAAGATTATTATTTTTGTCCCGAAAAAATAGTTTGTGCCAAAATTTAAGTTGTCTTATGTTTTTGTATGTTTATGGAGACCTTAGAAAACGATTTGATTATTTATTTTAAGTGAACGGTGTATATAATTAATTTTACAGTGGAATATCTTTAATTTATTAGCTCTAACCGATTAAATTTCCCTAAGTGGAGTATTTTGTTTATGTATGTCCCTTAATTTTCAATGTAGTGACATGAAAAAAATTGCAGTAAATCATAATGCGGTAAATAAAGCTTTAACGTGCATCGTTTCCCTACACGGCGGGTCTTACAAGGCTCTAATAAAGTTTGAGCTATGAAAGTAGCTAGACATTTGCCAACTTGACTCTATCGTCAACATTTTGCTATGTTTTTCATTGAATCGCCATTGTTATTTAAGAAACGGCGTTGCTTGCGAGTATTACAATTTTAACATAAAATAAATTTAACAGAAAGTAATATTAATGTATGACACTTTCAGATATAAATTATTTACGATATTTTAAGCGTCACAAAACTTTTAACAATGTGTTACTTTTGCTGAGCAGAGATCAACTTAGGGAGGTATTTTCAAAAATTGACCCACAAGAGTGTTATAGGTAGTTACAAATATAAAAAAAAAATCCTTTTTATCAGCTATTAGGTCTACAGACTTAAAATTTAACAAAGGTATTTTTTTCTTCAGCTGAGATATGCGAAAAGCTTTTTTTTTGTTTAATTTGCAATTCACTTAAAATTAACTCATTAAAAACTTCTTTATCCTTCAATCTGTGTTGTTTAATTTTTCAGTTCACCCGTGCGAAGAACGGGTATACCAGCTAGTATTTTATTAACGATTGAAAATTTGAACAAGATATATATATACAATAGTAGGAATTGAATAATAAGAGAAAGACCATATGAAAGAGAATTGTTGCTCTATACAGATAATAATGTTGCAATATACAGATAATAAAAGCTGTATTCTACTTTGAACTATTTTAATATAATTATCATAATTATACAGGGGGACTCGCAGCCAGAACGACAAACTTGCAGTGTATGAACAGAGCAGATTCGAAATCACTTAAGAATGCAATGTCTCAAATGCTGCAGTTGCTAGCTGTGGTGAAAAAAAGCCGAGAAAAAGAACAGAAACAACAACACATTAATATAACAGAAACATTTTATTGAAAGGTTGCACAACATATGTTCAAAATTAAAATCAGAAGTCTTTTGATAGGCCTGATAACGGCGCTACTGGAAATTTCTAACGTTCTCGAAGATTTCTGGCATATAACGTATACTCCTGGCAGTTGCAGATATTCTAGAAATGAGATCTTCAACCGAAAGAACAGATGTCTCGAACACAAAACTTTTCATGTGAACAGAACTAGACTCCCGTCACCTTCTGTTCCCACTTTCAAAGGTCGTGTGATGTGGAATACGCATGGTCGGTTAACGTCCCTGGTACAAATGCAGAGCGGCGTGCCTATTACAATCCACCACTCCATACAGGATCAGCAAGGCGACCAGTTCTTCGTTTGAATACGAATTCATCCCACTAAATAGGGAATGATGACTTTCTGCAGGTTCTGTTTTCACGAAACCTTCTGTAGAGCGCCATCTACCGCAATACTATCCTGAGGAATATTTTGGAACTCAAGGTAATCCATGCAGCACCCCTGCCAGGCCTGCCTTTCTGATCGTAATATCAAACACCTGTTGTAGTACAACCTTTCAATAAATCGTTTCCTGCTTCATTAAACCTTTATCTTCCGCAATATGATTTACTGCAGTTTTTTTCATGAAATATATATATTTTTTTAATCACTACATTGAAAATTGAGTGATATGCATAAACAAAACACTCAAATTTGGGATATTTAATTAGTTAGAGCTAATTAATTAATTTAAGATATTCCACTGTAAAATTAATTATACACACTGTAACTTAAAATAAAAAGTCAATTCGTTTACGAAGGTCTTCATTTACATACAAAAAATAAGACACTTACATTTTAAAATTAAATTTTTTTTAAACAAATATGACAATATTTGCAATCCGATGAAAACGCATTTTCTGCTATAAAACTATTCGCTTTTCCCGCTAAAATACTCATCATAGAACCCACGCTGTCATATATCTTGGAAGAGTGGATTTCAAATAATATTCCTGCTAAGTATTCGTAGAATATCCGTAAAAATGGTTATCCTATGTAATTTTGAAGTGTGTGGTACTTATAAGTACCGTCGGTAGATAAAGGGTTAACGTCTTATTGTTTCTGTTTTTTCCCCCTGGTGCTTTGTATCATAGCTCGCAGCTTCGACATTTGCGACTTTGAATTTGAATTGGATTCCATGTCGTTTCTGTACTTCCTACACATCTTGCAACTTTGTTGGTCTGCTAGTGAATCAACCTGTGTTTTAAACTATATCAAATACAAATCTAACGAGTAACCACCTTCGCGGTCTCGAACTCATGGCCGGTGAGTCGCGGGTTCGAGTCCTGTTTGCTGCTGAAGACTCACCGTATAGAGGTAGCCACTGTACATTAAATATGACGGGACTTAATATCCTCCAGTTGGTATGGTTTCGTAGTTAGGAGAGGGTGCTGCAAGCTCTTCGTCAATTCACCACGGTTCAAAATTACAAGGTTTGTCGCCAATACCCCTCGTGTCGCTTTATAGTGTGACAGAATGTGACGGCCTCACGCATCTTTTCATTAACATGTCCTTTTGGGTTCTTTGGGGTCAGAATTAATGGCAACTCTTTTCACCCAAGAAGTGAAGCGTGAAGGAAAGATGCAAATTAGGAGGTTTTTAAATATCAGAAGTTAGAGTAAGAGGGGGCAATTTGAGGAATGTTATGATAATCCGTGATTCAAGCGTGAAGAGGTTTTGGAAAGGTTAAGTTACTGCCAACAGAAGCTATACGTGATAGAGAGCCCTTGGGTCAAGATACATACCATTGCAATCCAGTAAGCCGCAAATACATGTAGAATTAGATTGATCGTTCGACATTAAGGTAATAGTGACTATTTAATATTCGGATCTCTCATAGCATTGGAATTGAGTTTAGGCGAGTTAGTTATTGATAGTGGTCCGTGTTACGTTATTTCGGAATTATAAAGGGTGTTTTTTTTAAAGGTATAGAACTTTAAATTGCAATAAAACAACGATGTATTATTCGATTGACATGAATTTTTTTTATTCGAAAGATAATCGTGTGGCATTACATTTGAAATATGATTTCTGGCATAGGACTGCCACGGCTGGCTCGGATGTAGTCCAATCTGGACATCCAATTTTCGATGACTTTTTCCAACATTTGTGGCCGTATATCGGCAATAACACGGCGAATGTCGTCTGACAAATGGTCAAGCGTTTGTGGCTTATCCGCATAGACCAATGACTTTACATAGCCCCACAGAAAATAGTCTAGCGGTGTTAAATCACAAGATCTTGGAGGCCAATTCACAGGTCCAAAACGGGAAATTAGGCGGTCACCAAACGTGTCTTTCAATAAATCGATTGTGGCACGAGCTGTGTGACATATTGCGTCGTCTTGTTGGAACCACAGCTCCTGGGCATCATGATTGTTCAATTCAGGAAAGAAAAAGTTAGTAATTATGGCTCTATACCGATCACCATTGACTGTAACGTTGTGGCCTTCATCGTTTTTGAAGAAGGATTCCATCAGCCCATAAAGCGCACCAAACAGTCAGTTTTTCTGGATGTAATGGTGTTTCGATATACACTTGCGGATTAGCTTCACTCCAAATGCGGCAGTTTTGTTTGTTGACGTAGCCATTGAACCAGAAGTGCGCTTCATCGCTAAACAAAATTCGCTTATGAAAATTGGAAACTACGGCAATCTCGTTTTGAGCCGTTTCGACGAATCTACGCCTTGTTTAATGATCGTTTTGATGAATTACCAAACCCAAAACTGAGAATAAAAATCTCTTGACAGCTGTTAAATCGGTCGCCATCTTGGAAAGTAATGCCGACTTAAACTTCTATACCTGGAAAAAAACACTCTTTATATATATTATATGCTTAGCCACCGTAGATTCTCTCACATATATTATTATTATCTAGTCTGTTAGATGTTTAAGTAAAAGATCTTAATAAAGTCATATTAAGATTATGGCAGCTTCTAGTTCTTCACTTATTCCTACACCTCTAGCTCACGCTGATAATCAAGGAGAAGGGCACCCGAGAGGGGCATTTCGAAAAACGTAAACTGAGAAAAAAAATTTTAAGTTTATAGTTCTGAAAAAATAACTATAATAAGGTTAAATAAACTTAAATTACCACTTTAAGATGTTAGTTATATATTTTACTTTAAAATAATTGCATTTCCATATTTTGTCTACCCATACGTTTTCATAAATGATCAATTTTTAGAGAGCATCCATTGCAAAAGAAAATTTAAGAAAAATGTTAAAAAAAATTATTTTTGGTCACGACAGAATTTTTAGTTTTTTTCTTCTTATAATTGAAGTATTACATTTGTATGAAAATCATATCAGGAATAAGAACTGAAATTATGAAATTATTAATACAAAATGCCTAACTGTGTAAAATCCGGCGTATAACGCGCACTTTTAGCACAAGAAATAAAGTTGAAACTGAAGGGGGCGCGTTATACACCGGATATAAAAACGATAGCTTTAAAAATAACAAAAGAGATGGACATAAAAAAAAGTTTACTTCTACACATATTGAAATACTGTTTATTTAAAAGAAATGGCATGTCTTATGAACTAAAATAGTTGTAGTTTTAGAAGTGTACTATTTTTTCAAAAGTCTGGGATAATAACTCGAATAAATGACTTCAAAACATAAGAGCATTGTATACTAACAGTTTAGATTTTTCCGTAATAAAGGGGATACGCGTTATACGGTGAATATATCTGAAAATTAAAAAAATACAACTTGAAAGTATAGGTGCTCGCTATATATATATATATATATATATATATATATATATATATATATATATATATATATATATATATATATATATATATATATATATATATGTATATATATCGGTGCCCGTTATACGTCGGATTTTACGGTAATTCAAAAATTTTACATACACACATTTCACAAAGAAAAAAATCACATTATTGTATTGCCGCGGTAATATTCTGCTTTATATATTACACATCATTTTTTGTAGTTATTATTTCTCTTTATAAAATAGATTTTTTTTAAATCAAAACGCTTTTTTAAACTCTTTTTTAAAAAAGGGGGCGTGGCTGAATTCCCTAATTTGTTTTCAACTTCTACTTTTCCGATATGCACACACTATATATAGATCGAAAGACAATAATGCAAATAATAAGATTAAATAGAAAAAAACGATAAAGCTGTCATTTTTGAGGTACCAATTCATCTTAAACAATTATAAAATAAAATGCAGTTTCACATTTAAAATTTATTAGTAACTTATTTCTTTCTTAATGCCTTTTAAACTATTATCACTCTTATCATAATCATTTAAGCAGTTACTTTATCAAAAGAAAGTAAGAAGAAAAAAGTGTTATCTCCTACAAATACTTATTAACAATTAACGGAACTAAATACTTAACTTTCTAGGAAACGGCATGATGATCAAAATATGAGGACTTAGTCAATTAAGTGTTGGAACATGCAGCTTCAATGATGGATTTAACTAAAGAGGAGTGCTAAGAACGAATTTTGAGAAAAAAAAGAACAAAAAAATAGAATTACATACTGCATGCAACTTACAGTTTTACAATTTGAGCTATGATTATGATCAGTTGAATAAGTTGTACAACAGGGATTGGTCTGGAGAGGGGGTACCATTCCCCCGAGTCTTAACAAAATTTAAATTTATCTTTATTTACGCGTCTATCGATAGAAAATACTGGTGCTAAAACATATTTTGACACGTATTTAAGCTTATTTTACTTCTTCTGAGCAAGAACGAAAAATCCTACTAGTCCCTTTTAAGATAAAGCCATTTTCCATGTATTTAAATTAATTGCGCATCAAACTACATTAACTGTCAGTTGTTAATCTTCCTTATGAAAGGGCTTTATTAAATTCACTTTAGGTTCCATTAAGCAACTTACAATTAAGAGTCAAAGTTTTACTAAAATTACATTAGAGCTGCATAATGTGTCGTTGACAGCATTCTAGTATGAATGTTTAAAGTCTATATTATGTTAAATGTGTATTTCTCTAGTCTTGTTGGAAATTACTCACTTCGACTTAAATATTTAAGATGAAAAAGGCAGATTTAAAAGTGAACCAACATGAAAATAGAGCGATTCTTAAACGCTTGTAGTTCATTATCGGAGAAACTATAGTTTATTTTAATGGTAGTATTTTTGGAGATTATCATTCATTTTAAGGAATTCTGTCCAATAGTAAATGAAAATAAATATATAAAAAGAAAAATACAGTTTTATTTAGGAGAACAATTGTCGTTTTCATATTTTACACCTATTTTTAAATTTAAAACATTAATTAATAAGTAATAAAATAGAGTAAGACCATGGAATATTTTTTGAGGTTTAAATGTCTTTATATGATAACATTCTAAGTTGGTTTATCAAGCTGCTGCTGTGAGCATAGAAACCTAAGAGTATTTATATTAACGCTACACTCTAAAGAAACATGAGGGATGTTGATGACTGGTAGCGTAAAAAAAAAAATCCGGAGCCTTGATTAAGTGACGAGGACAACACCTGAGCTTACACCACTTCTCCGAACTACACCACACCATCGGGAAAACTTTGAGCTCGATATATTAAACGTGCATCTGTCCCCTCTACATGGAGAAACTTCTGTGGCACAAGGTCTTGAACCCACGAGTTTACGACCCTGGCCGCTAGGTTTCTCCAGGCCCGTCATAACATCAGATTAAGATAAGGCTTGAAGGCATGATACTGATCTTGTATCTCATGATATTAGTAAAAAGTGTGAACATTTAAAAAAATTCTTCGATCAAGTACTTATCCAGAATGTAAGAATGTATAAAATAAATCTTATTTTATTACGGTATTATTAGGATAATAATAAAGAAAAGCAAAAATAAGTAGTTTTCTCTTTCAGATAATATGTAATTAAAATATCATTATTAATAAAGCGCCATTAAAACGTATTTTCATGATAGATTTCGAAGTTATTAGCAGATGAGTTTAAAATTAAACATTGAAAGAAAAAGAAAAACGAAAAGCTGTTTAAGATTTCGGTTTTCCAACCATTTTCCTCCATTTTCGGTTAGACAACAAGTATTTTGTGCAAATGTTTAGTGAGGATATTTTAACATTTTCGATTTTAGAAATTGAATAACTTATTTTAGAAATTGAATAATTCCAAGTAACATTGGAAATAGGTTTCTTACTGTCTTTGTATTTAAAAGCAGTGTATTAAATGGAATATTTTTGTACCTCGATGAATTCATTTTATGGTTTTTACGTTAATTTATAAGATTGAAATTTTCAAATGCTGTTCGTATTTATTAGTTTATACAGTAGTTAAAATCGAAATATTTGAATAAGTTTAATTATATTAATTGTAACTATCATAAATTTATTTCATTAAAATTGAAAATCTACTTTTTTCTAAATTTATCCGCCTACGCAGAGCTTCCTTGAATTTCTCCTCCTCTGGCTCACATTATATTCCCCTGATGCATGCGTATTTTAAATTAAGATAACCGGATTCACGATCTAATTATACAACTTAAGCAATGGTCACAAACTCATAACAACCGTTTTTTCCGTCGAGTTGAAGGTTCCAATCTTCAAATCCACTAAAAATCCAATGTGCAGAAATGCTAATGCGCACTAAATGTTTCTAAGGTCAAAATGTTCACGTTGTTGTGATGTGGGAGTTTGGACAAAAAGAATGTCATCCTTGTGAATTAACCGTGTTTCAAAATATTATTACGAGGTCGATAATTCTTATCTTGCTTCAGAGTTGTCGTCAAAAGTCAATCAAACAATACAAAATAAAATGAAATTCTGAAATGTATCTGTATCCCATTAAAAATAAGTTTTATAAAGGGTGTTTTTTTTAGAGGTATAGAACTTTAAATAGCAATAAAACAACGATGTATTATTCGACTGACATGAATTTTTTTATTCGAAAGATAATCTTGTGGCATTACATTTTAAATATGATTTCTGGTATATGACTGCCACGGCTGGCTCGGATGTAGTCCAATCTGGACGTCCAATTTTAGAGGACTTTTTCCAACATTTGTGGCCGTATATGGGCAATAACACGGCGAATGTTGTCTTCCAAATGGTCAAGCGTTTGTGGCTTATCCGCATAGACCAATGGCTTTACATAGCCCTACAGAAAATAGTTTAGCGGTGTTAAATCACAAGATCTTGGAGGCCAATTCACAGGTCCAAAACGTGAAATTAGGCGGTCACCAAACGTGTCTTTCAATAAATCGATTGTGGCACGAGCTGTGTGACATGTTGCGCCATCTTGTTGGAACCACAGCTCCTGGACATCATGATTGTTCAATTCAGGAATGAAAAAGTCCGTAATCATGGCTCTATACCGATCACCATTGACTGTAACGTTGTGGCCTTCATCGTTTTTGAAGAAGTACGGACCAATGATTCCACCAGCTCATAAAGCGCACCAAACAGTCAGTTTTTCTGGATGTAACGGTGTTTTGACATACACTTGTGGGTTAGCTTCACTCCAAATGCGGCAGTTTTTTTGTTGATGTAGCCATTCAACCAGAAGTGCGCTTCATCGCTAAACAAAATTCGCTTATGAAAATCGGGAACAACAGCAATCTCGTTTGGAGCCCATTCGACGAATCTACGCCTTGCCTGATGATCGTTTTGATGAATTGCCAAACCAAACTGAGAATAAATCACTTGACAGCTGTTAAATCGGTCGCCATCTTGGAAAGTAATGCCAACTTAAACTTCTATACCTGGGAAAAAAATACTCTTTATGAATTCATAATTTTAAGTTTTATATGATCTTCATAATTTTTAAGTTTTATATGATTTCATAATTTTATATGCATTCATAATTCATAATTTTCATCTTTTTATTTCCACCCTCATAGGTTATAAAAAGCAATAAATACTGAAACAAATAAAACTACAGCGTAGGATGTGCTACCTGCTACAGCCTGTAAGGACTGATTACAAAATATTCAAGGTTAAGATTATCTAAACTTGCCAAAGTAGCGATAAATATCGCCATTTGGCATTCCTTACCATCTGATCGGGGAGAGCGAGCGGAGCAATGGGAGTATGCGTGATGCTGATGCGCCGTCTATGCGCTCGAGGGATTTTTCGCTCTTTCTTTTCTACAACCCAGGGTTTGGCATTTATTGCAACAGACTTGAATGCATCTAAGCATTAATGTCAGAGGCGGCAACTTGCTTTAGTTTTGTCTCTTTTTACTTTTGACACTTGCTTTGAATTTGAAATAAGCTTGCATTTTTTCTCCCCCTTTTTTGTTTCCCCTTGTTCAGGTGCGGGCTGAAAGAGTTAGTTTCTTCTGGTAATTTGTGAACTTTCTTATTTGTAAGAAAGAAAGTTTCGTCGGAAACCCTAAGTGTTTCAGATGTACATTAATTTCGTACATATTTACGAATTTAAAGATATATATACAGTGGCGCACACAGGAATTCTTCAAGGGCGGGGGTCCGAGGTCGAAAGTTCACCATTCTTATATCCTGCTCCTTTTGATTTTGTCGATTTTCAGGAACAAAACGCATTAAAAAATAATTATTGAATAAATAATTAGCATTGATTAATAAAATTAATAATTAATAACAAATACTTAATTAAATTTTACGTACTATGTACTTAGAATTATAATCAATCGGAAAAAAAATCAAGGGCTTTGGGGGGAGGGTCCGGATCCCCAGGACCCACCCCTTGTGTGCGCCACTGTATATATACATATTTTGTTTAGAATAGTGGTGGCTTCAATGGTTCTACGGATTTGAATAAATGGACCCAGTCCTTTTAATTAAATGTATGAAATCTAAATGTTAACAAAATTATTTTTTTATGATATAAGTAATGATAAGAAGGTCATTATTTAGTAATTATAAGTATTTCAGAAGTAATTAGAAATAATTTATTTAAGGCTGTTTACACCATATGCACAAGAGCGTGAACTTAACACAGAGCACAATTTCGGACAGAAAAAACGCCTCAATTTTTATAACACTTTGTGACATTGTAACTCATGCATTTGTTTATAATATAGTGTTTTTAAAACTTCAAAATATTTCATAAATAATTAGATTTTCCTATTAACATGTGAAGGGATAGCTCACTAAGCATTATGGTATAGAAGAAAAGATGCGAAACAGATTTTATAAAAGAAACAAAATGTGTCAATTCGGATAAAAATGAGTAGTATGATAAAATAAGTGTGATTCTCCTCATTGTAGTGAAGCCAGAATATGATTTTGCCATGTTTCGTAAACATTTCAACGAATGAGTGGTCCAGTGGTAAAACTGCTACTAGTGGAACTGTTGGTCTCAGGTTCAGAACCTACCGATTGCTACTCGCCAGTTTTTTTAAATTTGATTTAAATTGACTCTCTGGAATTTTCCAGAGAGTTGCAGCGTATGCAAATTTATGTTTAGTTCAAGTACTTCTAGAATATTCTAGATGCTACCACTGTATCTTATATAATCTGCTTCCGTCGAGCTGAGGGTCAGTTCGTCTGGTGTATGATCAAGTACACTGGTGTGCAGAACTTAAGCAACAGGTGGGTTTATTGCCATAACTTCATGAAAAATCATCTGAGAGACATGAAATTCAGAAATGAGGGAGATTATTATGTACGTAAAGGATGACGAAAGCATCGGCGTTGAAAAAGGAATACAATGCATACGGTATGGAATCAAACAAAACAAGCTTTATTGAACGCATAGTATCGTGACTCATGATGGTCTATCCAACAGGAAGAACAACAAGCAGATGTCCCTTAACATGGTATATGCCCTCCCCTCACTGCAATGGTTGCTTCACACCGTCTCCGCATACTCAGAACCAGCTGGTGCAACATTTCTTGCGGTAGGAGTACCCATTCTTCAATCAGCATCTTTTTGAGTCGTTGGATGTTCTCCGGATGATGTAAGCATGCTGCAATACGTCTCCCCAAAGCATCCCACACATGTTCGATGATATTTAAATCTGGGGAGTACGCTGGTCAATCCATTCGAGGGATATCTTCACTTTCCAACAGCTCCTCAACAGCAAGAGTCCGATGTGGCCGTGCATTGTCATCCAAAAAAATGAAATCTGGACCAATGGCACCTAAGAACAGACGCACATGGGGAAGAAGTACCTCCTCACAATAGCGATCCCCGGTTACAGACCCTCTATTGAAAATGTGGAGCTCAGTTCAACCGTTCAGCATAATGCCTCCCCAGATAAGAACTCCAGGACCACCGTAATGGTGTCTTTCCTTGATGTTACTGATATAAAACCGTGTCCCGATCTCTCTCCAAATCAAAACGCGTTGGGAATCGCTTCTGGTATTGAACCGACTCTCATCCGTAAAGAGGACACTACTCCATTGACAGTTGTCCAGTTTTTGTGTTCTCTGCACCACTGTAAACGGTGGCGTCGGTGGTCACCTTTCAACGGGAGGCAGCGTTCAGAACGGCGGGTGAATAGGCCCCCTTTGTGAAGGTGTTTAGCCACAGTAAACCGCGACACTTGTCGCCACGTTGCTGTAGAGTTGCTGAGCAATGATGCTTGCTGACTGCCGTCGGCCTCTTTTCGCCTGCAGGATGATATATTGGTCATCCCCTGCAGTTGTCGTCCTCGGGCGGCCACCACCAACCTTTCTAACAGCTGTACCTGTGGTTTGGAACGCTTTCCAAGCGTGCGAAACGACACTTTTGTTGATTCCGAACTCTGCAGCTACACTGGTGACGGTACGCCCCTCCTCCAGCTTTCCGATCATTCTTCCACGTGTGAAGTCGTCCAGGTGATTTCTTCTAGCCATATTTCATGAACTGACTCACTGGCACTTGTAGCGAATATGTTGAATTGCATCTGCGTCCTTCATTTTATTCTGCTGTTGAGCAGCGCGCGCCGACATCACACGTTTTGCGTACGCTCACGTCGCCTCTGACGTTTGGTTCCTGATATTTGCATACGCATGACGTTTCTACTGACTTACGTGTTCACTGTACTGATCTTCAGACCTCCTTTTCTGCAATTTCATGGCTATCTGCTAAATGTTTACATTGTTGCTTAAGTTTTGTGTAGATCACGCTTGCCTTCTTCCATTCAATAAATTCTCATTGCTCTATTCAATCGTTGTATTGCTACCTGTTACACTCGAAGTATCATCGTGACAATATTAATGTTTGAGTACTTTTATATCAGAAAAATATTCCGAATTTTGTCCCCTTTCTTTAACATTGGCTGAAAACAACCTTAATGCTCATGAGAGCCCTTTATAATGCCCTGGAAAAAGCGCTCTTACCACTAACTTCATCAATCTAATCTCTGCGTCATTTTCCTCTAATTATTTTATAATTCATTTTGCACATTGCAATCTTGTATTTATTTACGAAAAATATTGAATACATGTGAGTTGTGTCCGTTATTTAAATACTTCAAAAAAGGAGACTTCGTAAGTTAATTACTTTAATATAGAAAAAAGGACTTTATAGGACGGACACACAGGTAAAAAAAGAGAATAAGGCTATCTGCCTTTACATAATAAGATTTAAAACATCACGCGTGTTGGAGGTTTTTTCATCTCGCTCTCATGGCGGCGGGAAGAACTGTCTCGCAATCTCGGCTGACTGCCTCAAATCACTCCAGTTCATTCATGGCTTCGGAAGTGATCTGCGAGTAGCTGATATCTACATACATTTGGGGTATTTACTACTACTGACCATTGTTTTCATAATATCCTCATCATCTATGAAAAAAAATTAAACAATTTTTCGAATTATAGTACAGCGGAGTCCCTAACACTCGGCTCTCGATAACCCGGCAGTCCGGATAATCAGCCACACACCCTTGTACATAAAAAAAACCGCACGTGGCAGAAATGATGAAGTCGTTAACATTGAGCACACCGTACTATCTCTTAAAATGTCACGTAATGAGGAACTAAAGGCTGTCGAAACCACATTTCAGTATTTTTAAGCACAAAGTGCGTAGGAGCACAAAGTACGGAACCGTTAGTATAAAGACGTGCATAAATGGATAGTTTTCATGATTCTTAGTGACCCTAAGATTAGGATACATGTATAAATTGTTTTAAGGACATTTTGACAAAAAAATATTTAAATACAATATTTCGGCAAAAAATTAACTTAGAATAATTTTTTTTTCAAAACGTTCTCCTTTTATAAAAAATGATCCTATAATAATACTATTTTGCATATAAAAAGTAAATACTTCTCCACAGAGTCTGAACTAAGATTTTTGAAAAATTTACATTATTTTCTAAGTTACCCCTAATGGAGTTAATTTTCGGAGTTCTGTTCTAAAATATTATCCCCTCTGTTGTAGTAAAATATGGATAAATCCACTTCTAAGCTATATATTTTAAAAATTCTAGGTCAACCTCTGTACAGAGATTTTATGTATAGAGTGTTTTTTTCCAGGCATAGAAGTTTAAGTTGGCATTACTTTCCAAGATGGCGACCGATTTAACAGCTGTCAAGTGATTTATTCTCAGTTTGGTTTGACAATTCATCAAAACGATCATCAAGCAAGGCGAAGATTCGTCGAATGGGCCCAAAACGAGATTGCCGTTGTTTCCGATTTTTATAAGCGAATTTTGTTTAGAGATGAAGCGCACTTCTGGTTGAATGGCTACGTCAACAAACAAAACTGCCGCATTTGGAGTGAAGCTAATCCACATGTGTATGTCGAAACACCGTTACATCCAGAAAAACTGACTATTTGGGGCGCTTTATAGGCTGGTGGAATCCTTCTTCAAAAACGATGAAGGCCACAACGTTACAGTCAATGGTGATCGGTATAGAGCCATGATTACTAACTTTTTCATTCCTGAATTGAACAATCATGATGTGCAGGAGCTGTGGTTCCAACAAGACGGCGCAACATGTCACACAGCTCGTGCCACAATCGATTTATTGAAAGACACGTTTGGTAACCGCCTAATTTCACGTTTTGGACCTGTGAATTGGCCTCCAAGATCTTGTGATTTAACACCGCTAAACTATTTTCTGTAGGGCTATGTAAAGCCATTGGTCTATGCGGATAAGCCACAAACGCTTGACCATTTGGAAGACAACATTCGCCGTGTTATTGCCCATATACGGCCACAAATGTTGGAAAAAGTCCTCGAAAATTGGACGTCCAGATTGGTCTACATCCGAGCCAGCCGTGGCAGTCCTATGCCAGACATCATATTTAAAATATAATGCCACAAGATTATCTTTCGAATAAAAAAAAAATTCATGTCAATCGAATAATACATCTTTGTTTTATTGCAAACTAAAGCTCTATACCTCTAAAAAAACACCCTTTATATACAGGCAAACTATTTTTATAATAAAAGCCTTTTTCATAATAGGAGAATGTTTTGAAAATTGGTCATTCTATGTTCAGTTTTGATCAAAATATTGTACTTAAATAATTTTTTATTGCAATAATACTCTCTTAGAACCATTTAATATACGTTTTCTAATCTAAGTGACACTAAATATCATAAATATTGTCCATTTATGAGCTTTGAAAATCACGGTTCCGAACGTAGTCGGATACCCTAATGTCCCTCCGTCGTTTTCTTGATGAAGCAGCAAAAAGACAACATGACATAAAGAACGCATTTTTTTAAGAAGAGACCAGTTTTTGTGACTGCCTTCTATTTGTAATTGTCCTCATAGACAGCTTTATTCCTTTATAGAGTATTTTCTTAGGTGTGTCTGAGATGAGGTAAATTAGTGTATGCTGTGTGTTCACTAATTTTCATGTTTATGTAGTAAATGATCTAAACCTTCATAAAATACGCATTTTTTCTTTGTTGAAAGGTATTTGGGAAGTTTGTTTCCTGCTCTATTCTGAAGCAAAAAATACATACGAGTGCAGTACAATATTTTCTGAGGAAACGCACGTATAAATATACATCTGTTCTTTTTTAATCCCATTCCCGGTAACCCAGTATTTTCACAATCTCGGCCACCCTTCGGTATACATTAGGCCGAGTTTTTGAGACTACTGTATTCATGAAATATGCTGCAAGTTTCATGCAGAAAATTGTAAAAAGCATAAAATATAATTCGTCTCAATAGCATGCAATGGGAGTGAAAATAATTTTTAGTAATATGGGTTTTAAAAATTAAATCAATTTTATCTTATGCGCTAATAGAGTTTTCTTTCTCAAATCAATCTTAGTCTCAGAAACATATTAACATGCCATCACTAAAAAAGGTTTATACAGGTTAAAAATTTACTTAATGTTGATATGTATCGTCTTTTTTGTCTATTTTACAAAATTGTGAAATACATCATCGATATTACCAAAATAGTACTCACATTTTGAATATAAGTAATAAAAATCTTAAAATACAATATTTAATACACGATTTTGAACGTATCGCATTATTCACAACTTATTTATAATTAATTAGTTACACAATAAATTTTTCATTTGGTGCTTGTACTTTTCAATTATGGAATGTTTTGATTATTGCATGGATTTCACTACGGCATGTTATAATTTAGTGAATAAGATTTCAAGAATGTGATCTAAGTTCCTTTGCAGATCAGCAGAAAAATAATAAATGAGCTAAATTTATATGATGCTATATTAATATGAAACTGCAATCAAATTTTTCCAGCCAATCAGTTCATAAACTCATGTGACCTTATACTCACATGATAGCTGGAGTCACAAGTTCCCAGCTAATCAGTTCATGTCTTTTTCTATTGCCAACTCTTGTTTTCAATAGAAATTTATCTTTAAAAAGTACAATTTTTTTCAATAAAAATAACGCACATGAATAGGCAAAATGCATTTCATTTAAACCCCCCCATATAGCATAATTAATTTCTTAAAACTTTTTGAAGAATCTAAATAACAAATCTTCAAAACTTTACTAGTTGAACAACAAGTCACTAGTGTCAGTTTTGAATTAAATGGAGAACATACACGATTACATTTTTCATGTGACCATCTTTAATTTATCTCACTAACATACGTTAAAAGGGGAATGAATGAATTTTGGAAAAACTATCAATTTTCCCTTTTTTATAGTTCTTAAAAGTTCAAACATTTCTGTTTAAAACAATATAAGATATGAGGAAATACGATAATTAGAAGGTTTTTCTTTTAAATTCTAAATGAAGTTACTTCTAGAGCGCATCAAATGATCTGTTCTAGGAGCACCTGTGTTTCCCCTTGCAAAAGTTTCTGATGAGCATGAATCCATATGATGTTCAAATGCAAAAATTAGAATGTATTGGGCTTATCCAAAAGTGTATGGGTACACGTCTTTTGGATCTTAAAAGCGAAACAGAGACAAAAAAATAATGATGGAACAAGCCTAAGTGGTCGTAACTGACTCGCCGATATTTTAATATAAAAAATTCAAATACATTATAGTGTGGCTATTAAAAATACTATCAATGAGAGATATAGAGAGAGAAAGATATCTACACAACATGAAAACTGGTGTTTGGACTGTTTATCTTCTGTCTTCAAACGAGAGCCCTCACCATGCACTGTGTCCTATGGATATAAATGCCTGGTGCAAGTTTCAAAAGACAGAAGAGGAATGTAACGAAAGGTACTATGATCATTAACACATACACGCATACTATATACCATAATGAATTAAATGATGCCAATTTTTAGAGATCTATATGATCCTACGTTATTAAGAAAATGTTTACATGGAAAGACTCAGAACCCAAATGAGTCGGTTAATGAAACCATATGGACATTGATTCCAAGATCTACATTTGCTGAAATAAAAACTTTAAAATTAGAGGTAAATATAGCTATTGCACAGTTCATTATGTGAGTCATGTAGCAAAATCAAAAATCTTAAGAGATAGTGATATTGAACCAAGTTATAACTGTGTGTCATGATTCAAAAACCTAGATACACGTAGGATTCATGTTGTCCAACAAAAGCATCTTAATATCCCCAAAGCAGACAAAATTATTAAAAATAATGAAAAAAGTATAATTAGAAGATTCTTTTGTATGAGCCAAGAGTAAAAATAATGCTTCTTATGCTTCTGGAAAGTATTAGAAAAAAGTAAATGCTCAAAAAAATTACAAGTTTTTACTTTAAAGCCTGAATTTTCAAAATATAATATTTTTCACTTTATATATATACATACATATATATATATATATATATATATATATATATATATATATATATATATATGTACCTTTTTCTCTAACACTACTAATCTTATAATCCTCAAATTTTCAGTGATCAGGCTTTTAACATGTTTACATATTTTAATGGAGGGAATTAGATATATCTAGCACACCTTTTTCTATTTGACCTTTTTAAACTAAATTTTAAGGGGAAAAATTGAACAATTCTTACAAAATTCATAATTAACTTAATTTTTAACTCAAAGACAAAACCCTTGGTTATAGTATTATTGATAGTATTCATAACGAGCTTTAAAAATTTTGTCCACGAGAAGTAAGTAGTTTCTGAGGATAAACTTACGAAATTTAACATGGGCTCCTATGGACGTGCCTGACCCCCTTAAAATGAACAAAACTTCAACGTCATCACGGGATTTGGTAGGTTTTTTTAATATGTTTTATTTGTAATAAAGTGTGTGCGTGTGTCGTATTTTGAAGCTCTACATTACTTATTGGCTACATACCTTGGAAACCACTTAATTCGTATGACGTAAGAAAATAAAATATTTTATACAAACTGGGGGAGAGGCACTCCTTGTCCGCCTAATGGTGGACCAAGCAGCCTTGGGTAGTTATCGCAACCTACCGGTGACATTATATGAAACGAAGCACATGATTGCCAATTTAGCGCGTGCTACACATAAGAAATCGCGGTTGACAACTTGGGGAGTTATTAGTAGAGTTAGTGATTGTTTTGATGATACGTAAGTACCCAGTTTTGTGCAAATTTTCCAACTGTTTATACTCATTGCTCAAATTGTAAAACTAAAATTTGTATGTATTATGCAGTTCTTTTGGCGAAATATTGGCAACACATTCAAGTTGGCACTATTTTTGGCTACTTGATGATCATGTTAGTAACCAAAATAAATTTATTACAACATCACAAAAAACTTTTTTATATGGAGAGAGACGATTTTAATTTTTTTCAATCGAATTTTAGAATACATTGGGAAAAAACGTGTACATGTTACTGTAAGAATAAATAAACAATAAAAAGGATAAGCGTTTCGTATTGTTGGTGTTCTGAGCTATAACTTACATAGTCAGTCATTGTAGAGAAGTTAATTTATATTTGTATTGTCGAAAATTAGTTATATAAAAGGAATCCAAAATATTTCTCGCGTCCTGACTTCGCGGTTGCTATTGATATCTTGATATCGTTAAACTGAGAAAGTTAATACATGTTATCAAAAATTTTCGAATAATATCATCTGTTACCAGTAGAATTATTTTGAAAATGGTGTAGTATTTCACTCTTAAACATTGTTTGAAACGTTTTTTAAAAACTATGTAAATAATTTTAGTTTTGTTGCTTTGCTGTTTTGTATCTATTTGAATTTATTTTGTTCGTCATGATATTGGTGTATTTAATTCTATAACAAGTAATATAAAAAAATTAAACCGATTACTAATTAGATCAAAGAAAAGTTTTATTTTAGCTACTTTTTATTGAATAATTAAAATTAATATAAACATGTATATACATATGACAGAATCGCAACATTAAGTGGTAATTTATTTTTATTAATTATCATTAAAGTATTGTATTGTTATCCAAAACAATCGTGTATATAAAATTTCAGTTCTACTGAACGCTTTAAAACGGGGGAAAAACTTTTTCAAGTTTTGACACAATTCACCAAAATTGTCGCTAAGTCGCTGTATTTGTAATTCTACAAATAATTAGTTTGAATCAATTAATTTTTATTAATTATAATTAAATTATTGTATTGTCATCTAAAATAAAATAATGAATATAAAATTTCAGCTCTATTGATCGCTTTAAAATGTATTTTATTAACGATTGAAAATTCCACCAAAATAAATAAATATATAAATATATAGACAGTGTGAGTTAATAGTAGGAATTAAAAAAAAACAATTCGGCTTATATAGAGGATCACTGTGTTTTTTAAATGAGAAAAAATTAAATTGGTTTCTTAAACCCCTTTCGTTCTATTTGAATAAATAAAAATAATGCGAATAAATAAAATATATAAATATCACTGTCCCAACCATGAACTAATAAAAACTTTTTTGTTTTTAAACAAAGCAGTTTTAATTTTAGGTAGAAACATTAAAAGAAATGCCAGTAGCTTTGTGTGGCTAACCTCTCTAAGAAGAAAGACTGCAGCAACTGAACATTTTACACAAACAACAGGTTGCCATCAAGCAAAAGATAAATGCAGTTGATGGCGTTGGTTAAAGGCATGTCAGTAAAGTAATTATTTTACACTAAATATATTTTAAATAGAAATTGTAAATAATAATTAGAATTGTGAATGTAAATTAAGTGTTACACACACATATAAATCAACTTACAAAAAGCAATCAATGAGGGAAATGAAATGTAAATAATAAAAAATACAAGCCCATCCACATAAGCAACACATTGCTGCATTTCGTAGAAAAAAAAGAATAATGTTTTTAGAACATAAAATAAAACATTATAAAACTAATTTGGACGATTAAAGATAATTTTTCCAACTGCAACATGTTTTTATTTTTTGAATTAAATTTTCTTAACTCAGAAATTCTTATTAAAAATACTTATTTACTGCTGAAATTTATTTTTATTGGACTATTTACTTATTTAGCCTTTTTCATTAAAAAAAACTCAATATTTTTCATTATTATTCAAATTTCATTCTACTTCCAGCTGTACTAAATGTTTGTCTGAGGAAACTCTAAAGCGCTTACCTATATTATGAATACACTTTAATGTTCTGAGAGCAATCGGAACACACCGTTACCATAGCAACACAAAAAATAATACCGCATCTTAACTTTACAATGCCAACCATCTGTTATTTCAAAATTAAAAATAAAAATAATGATTGCGAATTAATCTTTTATCCAACTACATGATGTTTTAAAAATGTATCAACGTGTATTTGAAGCCACCTTTATTTTTAGAAATATAACTACTGAATTCAGTTTCGAAAATTAGTTTTTCATTTGATGAAAATTTAAATAAATAGGAATTTTCCCATTAATGTATTATTAGATAATGGAAGCATTTAACCGAATTGAATCTAAAGAATAGTTCCATCATTATAGGATTATTTGTTGGAAGCGAATGTATTATTTTACAGAGGAAGTTAAACAATCTTTAAATTGATAAAATATAAATATACACGAGGTAAAAGCTGATGCACATAGTGCTATTGATCAAGCATCATGGTTTAATTTTTTTATTTATCGTCTGCTTGTGTGTGTCTGCGATATAATTCAATATTCAATTCGCTTTGAAATATATCGTTTGGTTTAAATATGTATAACTGAACTCGCGAGTGAAATAAATTAATTAGAATCTGTGTGGAATATTATATATTAAAGTTGGCATTCCATTTTTTATGGTTTCTTCCACAATTTATTTATACCACCTTCAGTACAAAAGTCCAAACATATATACTAAGGTGGATCAAAATCTTTCTTTCAGAATTTCAAAACCTACATATACAGAAAAGATGGTGTATGACAGGGGTGGGAATACTTTTCTAGAGTACGGGCTACGTCTAATGTTTTTCATGTGTATTACAGTCCACCCAGTGGTGTTGGTGTGCTAATCGGTATTAAAATAGTATGTTTTCTTTTCTTAACACTTGTTTTTGACAAAAAACAAGTTTTCCTCTTTTAAAATATGACTGATTACTAATTTTACTACAAAGACTACAGCTTAAAACTGTCAAGTTGAATGCTTGAACAACAACGAGGGGTTTCTAAACCGTGGCCGTATTCAATGTAGCTAACATACGTGAACTGATGAATCTTCAACCGACGTATGTGCTTAATTTATTCGCTGCCGATTCCCATACCATCACGTGACATGGCGTCAACACGAAAACTCATATTCATAGAAGCACGTAGTGAGGGTTAATATCTCAAAAACCAATCCCGTGATATCGCGGGAAGTGCTTTAATCAAAATTTATTCTCTCATTCAGTCATGAGTGGGGTAAATATGTTTATACGGCTGTCATCGCAGTGGTCGTACAGTGGCAGTGAAAGTGTTAAGCGTCATCGTGCGCTTCCAATGCAAGTACATGTCTCGTCTACACATTTATCGAGCTGATTGCGTAGAATCGAATCTCCAGAGTAGCTGGCGTCGGTGTTTCATAAGTATGTTTGTTTTTGTTTATATGTCTTAGATCTTAGTAAAGGCGGTCACCCTAAAATTTCACGGTGGTCCACCGATCGATCGGGATCCACTTAATGCCCAACCTCTGGTGTATGGCATGTAGATGAAGGGAAAAATAAAGTAAAACATTAATGTTTATGTTACGAATTGCCATAAAGGGGAAAGAAGTATAGGGGTTTTCAGCATTTATCATAAAAAGTCAAAATAGTTTTTGTCGAAAAGTATTTTTAATTCTTTTAAACATTTATTGCGTTTTAAAGGACACATGATAAATAGTTAACAAGAAACAAAAAGAAAACCCATCAGGTTCATTTACCAGCTTCTCTTTAGAACTAATTTTGTAAAAAAAAAGCCCCTACTGTAGGAATAACAGTACGCTTTTAAGTGGAAGACGAAGAAAAGCTTGGAACAAACTGACTCGATGATGCTGAAACAGAGTTGGGTTATGAAATGATACAGATAATAAATACACAATTTAATGTTCACTACTCACTAATCAGTAATCCTCACTTTAAGTTATTTATATTGTAAACAAAAATATATTTTCAGCTCAAAGACATTTAGCCAAAATTACGTATTTTCTTCATTTATTTTTTCGAAAATATACTCTTTTGTAACAATATTTAATTTTAAAAATACTTTAAAAAATATAATTATTTGCTACTTTACCGTTTTGTCGGCGCAAATCTCGCCAAGTTGGCGTTATTGGCGACAACACACAATATACACATACAAATATCAAATATTTTTGTTCTCATCGTTTTTTATGCATTTCTGATGTAATATGTGCGAAAATAACGTTAGAAAAATATCATCCTTTCCGGCAAAACGGAAAAGTACCACAATTGTTTTTCTCCTAATCTATGTACATACCATAGGGCAGGGGTGGCGAACCAAATATCCTCCTTTCCGGCAAAACGGAAAAGTACCACAATTGTTTTTCTCCTAATTTATGTACATACCATAGGGCAGGGGGTGGCGAACCAAATATCCTCCTTTCCGGCAAAACAGAAAAGTACCACACTTGTTTTTCTCCTAATCTATGTACATACCATAGGGCAGGGGTGGCGAACCAAATATCCTCCTTTCCGGCAAAACGGAAAAGTGCCACACTTGTTTTTCTCCTAATTTATGTACATACCATAGGGCAGGGGTGGCGAACCAAATATCCTCCTTTCCGGCAAAACGGAAAAGTGCCACAATTGTTTTTCTCCTAATCTATGTACATACCATAGGGCAGGGGTGGCGAACCAAATATCCTCCTTTCCGGCAAAACGGAAAAGTGCCACAATTGTTTTCTCCTAATCTATGTACATACCGTAGGGCAGGGGTGGCGAACCAAATATCCTCCTTTCCGGCAAAACGGAAAAGTGCCACAATTGTTTTTCTCCTAATCTATGCACATACCATAGGGCAGGGGTGGCGAACCAAATATCCTCCTTTCCGGCAAAACGGAAAAGTGCCACAATTGTTTTTCTCCTAATCTATGTACATACCATAGGGCAGGGGTGGCGAACCAAATATCCTCCTTTCCGGTAAAACGGAAAAGTGCCACAATTGTTTTTCTCCTAATCTATGTACATACCATAGGGCAGGGGTGGCGAACCAAATATCCTCCTTTCCGGCAAAACGGAAAAGTGCCACAATTGTTTTCTCCTAATCTATGTACATACCATAGGGCAGGGGTAGCGAACCAAATATCCTCCTTTCCGGCAAAACGGAAAAGTGCCACAATTGTTTTCTCCTAATCTATGTACATACCATAGGGCAGGGGTGGCGAACCAAATATTCTCCTTTCCGGCAAAACGGAAAAGTGCCACAATTGTTTTTCTCCTAATCTATGTACATACCATAGGGCAGGGGTAGCGAACCAAATATCCTTCTTTCCGGCAAAACGGAAAAGTGCCACAATTGTTTTTCTCCTAATCTATGTACATACCATAGGGCAGGGGTGGCGAACCAAATATTCTCCTTTCCAGCAAAACGGAAAAGTGCCACAATTGTTTTTCTCCTAATCTATGTACATACCATAGGGCAGGGGTGGCGAACCAAATATTCTCCTTTCCGGCAAAACGGAAAAGTGCCACAATTGTTTTTTCCTAATCTATGTACATACCATAGGGCAGGGGTGGCGAACCAAATATTCTCCTTTCCGGCAAAACGGAAAAGTGCCACAATTGTTTTTCTCCTAATCTATGTACATACCATAGGGCAGGGGTGGCGAACCAAATATCCTCCTTTCCGGCAAAACGGAAAAGTGCCACAATTGTTTTTCTCCTAATCTATGTACATACCATAGGGCAGGGTGGCGAACCAAATATCCTCCTTTCCGGCAAAACGGAAAAGTGCCACAATTGTTTTTCTCTAATCTATGTACATACCATAGGGCAGGGGTGGCGAACCAAATAACCTCTTTTCCGGCAAAACGGAAAAGTGCCACAATTGTTTTTCTCCCAATCTATGTACATACCATAGGGCAGGGGTGGCGAACCAAATATTCTCCTTTCCGGCAAAATGGAAAAGTGCCACAATTGTTTTTCTCTAATCTATGTACATACCATAGGGCAGGGTGGCGAACCAAATATCCTCCTTTCCGGCAAAACGGAAAAGTGCCACAATTGTTTTTCTCCTAATCTATGTACATACCATAGGGCAGGGGTAGCGAACCAAATATTCTCCTTTCCGGCAAAACGGAAAAGTGCCACAATTGTTTTCCTCCTAATCTATGTACATATCATAGGGCAGGGGTGGCGAACCAAATATTCTCCTTTCCGGCAAAACGGAAAAGTGCCACAATTGTTTTTCTCTAATCTATGTACATACCATAGGGCAGGGTGGCGAACCAAATATTCTCCTTTCCGGCAAAACGGAAAAGTGCCACAATTTTTTTTCTCCTAATCTATGTACATACCATAGGGCAGGGGTGACGAACCTTTATAGATCAACGTGCCATTTTTTCTAAAGAAATGCTTAATGAGGTATAGAAGGGCCGTCAAATAATTTGGACTTGTGATTATTAGAAAAATAATAAAACTGAATACTATATAACAACTCAAAACTCTTTATTTATTTTGAAAAAAATACATTTTGTATTTTATAGTAGTAAATGTTTTAGTTATACGTGTAATTCAAGTTAAAGTAATATTAATGTGATATCTGCTATTGCAGATTAGAGGGAAAATAACTCATATTAGGATTGTAAGATGTTACTTTTAGCAAAATGCACGCTGAATTGGAGTAATCTGCCAAATGGTTTTTAAAGAAGTCTTTAATGCTATTCCTTTCTGAAAATAATGACTATCAGGTGCAGGTAGATAAAGTGTGGTTAGTATAGAACGACCAGCTTTTTCAAACAGTTAAATGTGTCTTGAATCGAATTCTATGTTTCGGAAATTTCATTATCAGCATTTTTACTTCTATTGCTTGTTAATCTTTCTGTTTCAATCAATTCAAACTTTCTCCTTTGTTTCAATAAATTTTTGAATCCATATTAAACTAGACTGGAAATCACAATCAGTTGTATTTCAAAATTTTCAATTTCTAATCACTCGAAATGGGACAAGTTCAGTTTATTAAAGGAAATCACATCGGGATACCTAAAAACACTTGAGCGCGTTTCCGCGCGTTTGAACTGAGAAAATCTCGTTGAAAATTGCGATTGATCCTTCACATTTTTGTTCGTAATACTTCATAGTGAACTTTGTCATTTTGAATTAAGATGTAAACCATTTTGATCGGTGGCATGCCCAAAATATTGTGTCGCGTGCCACCAATGGCACGCGTGCAATGGTTCGCCATCCTTGCCATAGGACATCTCCATCAGAAATGTTTCGATTGGGGAAATAATTTTTTTCTCTATATACCATCCATCCACGCAACTATGCACACAATCGCTTCGAGGAACATCATAATAAGTGTTGCTTATCAAAAAATTATATTTTAAAGGAATAATTTTAAAGCAACGTAGCACGCACAAATACAATTTATTAATTTTAGTTCCTTTCATCGATCACAGTATGAAAATTTCTTTAATTTTATAAACAAAGAACAAAGCAATTTTGAAATCGAATTTCTATCATCGCTAACAAAAAGGAAAAAAAAATATACTATTATATATCTAAAAATTATTATTCATGTGTATCTAAAAATACGTTCTTAACTTTTTTTTCCTCTTAAAAATGTACTTCCTTTTGAAAGAAATATCAAAATGTGATATTTTTGAGGCCCAATACCCAGAGTAAATTCCAAGATTCAGAAAAATTCCGATCAGAGAATTTCAGTATCAGAAAAATTATGATCATTTATCAACGGCTAAAATGTACGAAATTTGTTACTGATTTTAAGTTATCCCAGATTGAAATAGGACATGAGAATTTTAACAGGCATTTATCTAGGTTTAATTTATTTGTTTACTGTATAGACTTTTACAGTTTTATAGATATTTGTGTATTTAATATCTTCCTTTTATTTTATATCTGTCTCTTAAATAAATTTTTTAAGTTTGTTTTAAATTTTATAATGATGTAGCCTTTTACGTCTGTAAGCTTCATGTTATGCAATGCGGAGCATGATGAGTTTTGTAAAAAAATTTATTTAAAAATATCCAGAATATTAACAAGGGGATATGATTTTTTCAATTTCTCCTATTAATTCACACTCTATATATATTTGTTTGTTTGTTTATTTATTTATCTTGGCGGAATTTTCAATCGTTAATAAAGTACATTTTAAAGCGTTCAGTTGAGCTGAAATTTTATGTACATGATCATTTTGTATGACAATACAATAATTTAATTATAATTAATAAAAAATAATTGATTAAAACTAATTATTTAAAGAATTACAAATACAGCCACGTTGGCGCCTTAGCGACTTTTTTCGCGACTTGTGTCAAAACTGGAAAAAGTTTATTTCTCACGTTTTAAAGCATTGAGTTGAACTGAAATTTATGATCGTTTTGGATGACAATATGATACTTTAATCATAATTAATTAACATTAATTACCACTTAATGTTGTGATTCTGTCATATGTATATAAATATTTATATTAATTGTTAACTTTTTAATAAAAAGTAGCTAAAATAAAATTTTCTTTGTTGATCTAAGTAGGAATTGAATTAAAATTCTTTTTTTATTTTTCTCGTTATTATGTTGTTAAATTTATAAATCTTGACAGCAAGGAGTAAAAAAATATTTTAAGATGATTATAATTGCTTTCGAAAAGCATGATTCATACAATTTCAATTCCTGACAAAATAACATTTAATTTTATTTTACTAAACATAGAATACTGGGACCAAAACAAAATAATGCTCGGAAATTACAGAATGCTATAGAAAAGTAGGAAGTTTTTTCCTTTGAAATCTTTTATAAAAATAATTTAAAAAAAGAAAAGAAAAAAAAAGGAATGTGGAATCCACACACACACACACAGAAATTTCGGAAGATCAGATTTTCGACGTTTTAAATCCCGAAAACAAAAATCGTTTTTGTTGAAACTCTGAAAGATTAAATTATCGAATTTTAAAATACTCGAACATAAATTCCCGAAATCTCCAAATGTCAAGGGTAAAGTCGCAAAGATAATTGGTAGGCTTTCTGGTTCACAAACATTGATTCTTTCTTCTACTGAACTTGACATTTTCTAATCATATTTATATATTATTTTATAAAAATGCTTTTTTCCAAGCAACACACTGTTTCCAACAGAGCTTTCTTGACATGGTAGCGGGATGGTCAGGGTCCTGAACTCGGGTCCAGCGATTTTTCTTTCGAGTCATGGGTTCGATTTCCTTATGCACTAAAGATCTGTTGAGTTGAGGAGTTGATGTATGTTAAATCTATCGATGCTTAATGTGCTAAGCGGATACTTTTTTCGCCCAAAATGGTCTGAAAAAAAAGATTCATTTTTTATTGCATATAACTAAGCATAATACTAAACAGAATGTGAAAATGGAAGAATTTTTAATTTAATTTTTAATTTAAAAATTTCTGCAATATTTTTTTATTTTAAAATTGTGGAACACAACAATCTAAAAATGTTTGTTTTTTATAAGAGTACTGTATGTGTGTGCTGTGAAGAATGTTTCATATACCGTAAAAAAAATTCTCTCGTAATTACAAAAAATTTCGTGTTTGTACCTCTTTTTAAAATGGCTGACGATTTTGTTTCTTAGTGCGTATTTATATATATTTATACATATTTATTTATACTTTTTGAGCAAATTATAGGAGTGGTAATTGTATTAAATATGAGAAATCGTTCAAAAATTGTGGATTGAATTATTGATAGGATGCTCTTTGGTGAGTTTTTAATGATTTACGCTATTCATTTGGGAATATACTGGGTTTTTTTAATTTGAACTTTCGGATTTTAGATATTTTTTCTACCTATACAACTATTTTAAAGATGGGTGCATCATCTTTGGTGTTCGATGGTTCACTTATATTATGCGCTAAATTATTCTGGAATTTTAATATTTTAATGTTATAATATCTTTCAGAAGGCGTTGGCTAATAGTTTAATTTTTCAAGTTTAATGGTTTAATATTTACTTTTTACTTTTTAAATTTTTGACAATTTGATATTTTCCGATTAACTTACCAAGTTGCAATAAGGGGAAGGTTGGCGCCATCAAATTAGTTTAACCCCACTTATCGGTCTTAAGTCCGAGGTTGCACTTGGATATTTTATGAATTTTTATTTTATTTTTGTTTGAAAACGTTGAAATTTTATCTTCTATATTCGCCATTGATATTTTGAAATTGGATTTAGTATTATTAGATTCATTTAATTTCAATTTTATAATAGATTATTAAGTTGTGATTGATTTATATATATATATATATATATATATATACACAGGGTAGTCCCGAATTCATGGTACAAACTTTAAAGATAGATACAGGAAATTGTAACAATCATTTATTGCATAGGAATGTAAAGAGTGTTTTTTTTCAGGTATAGAAGTTTATGTTGGCATTACTTTCCAAGATGGCGACCGATTTAACAGCTGTCAAGTGATTTATTCTCAGTTTGGTTTGGCAATTCATCAAAACGATCATCAGGCAAGACGTAGATTCGTCGAATGGGCCCCAAAAGTTTTTGCCGTTGTTCCCGATTTTCATAAGCGAATTTTGTTTAGCGATGAAGCGCACTTCTGGTTGAATGGCTACGTCAACAAACAAAACTGCCGCATTTGGAGTGAAGCTAATCCACAAGTGTATGTCGAAGCACCGTTACATCCAGAAAAACTGATTGTTTAGTGCGCTTTATGGGCTGGTGGAATCATTGGTCCGTACTTCTTCAAAAACGATGAAGGGCACAACGTTACAGTCAATGGTGATCGGTATAGAGCCATGATTACTAACTTTTTCATTCCTGAATTGAACAATCATGATGTCCAGGAGCTGTGGTTCCAACAAGACGGCGCAACATGTCACTTAGCTCGTGCCACAATTGATTTATTGAAAGACACGTTTGGTGACCGCCTAATTTCCCGTTTTGGACCTGTGAATTGGCCTCCAAGATCTTGTGATTTAACGCCGCTAGACTATTTTATGTGGGGCTATGTAAAGTCATTGGTCTATGCGGATAAGCCACAAACGCTTG